>OZ005743.1:97863045-98463045 GCA_963930735.1 Dioctria linearis | reverse complement strand
TCTACCTGTTTTCACTAGTAGGTCGAATGGTCCTGCGTAATCCACACCAGTATGAGTAAAGGGACAACTCGGAGTGACTCTGGCTGTGGGTAACATTCCCATCATCTGTTGCTACTTTTCGGCCTTGTATCTGTGACATTGTACATATTTATGGATATAACCTTTAATTGCCTTTAGTCCATTAATTATCCAGTATTTTTGACGGACTACCTCCAAGGTTAAAGTGTTTCCTCCATGTAGTGTCTTCTTGTGAGCTTGATCTATAATAAGTGTAGTTAACTCGCTTTTATGGGGAAGTATGATTGGATGCTTCTGTTCAAACGTCAAGTTTGAGTTTTCTAGTTTACCACCAACACGTAATACTTCGATTGAATCAGTAAATGGATTTAACGTGAGTAGCCGACTTGATTTTGATAGTTCTTGACTTTGACGTAATTTCTGAAGGTCTTCCTTGAAATGCTTCTCTTGTGTATACTTAATGATTGATATTAATGCCTCTTAGAGTTCTTTCACAGTCAGTGAGTCACATTTTCTTGCGTGTCTATCCTCCGTCAAATTGTTTATGAATCGTTTACAGTATGCAGTGATACGTAGAACTTTCCATAATGAATGGTGACTTTGCAGTACCAGATCGAATACGTTTGTATCTTGTGTACGTATTAGTGTGTGCATTGCAATCTTTTTCCTTTCTAGTTATGTTTCTTCGAATTGACTTTCTGGATATGTGATCTCTTCACCTTTCAGCCAGTATGGACCTTCCCACCACAGCGAATGGGTTTCTAGTTGTGATGGATAGATTCCTCGAGAAGCTACGTCTGCAGGATTCTCAGAGGATTTTACGTAGTACCAATTTTCCTTGGTTGTTCTTAATTGTATATCTGCTATTCTGTTGCCCACGAAGGTTTTCCATTTATGTGGATCGGCCCTAATCCATGATAGGACTATTTTGGAGTCTGTCCAAGCAAAGTAGGGAATGTTTGGAATTTCTAGGCTGACTATTGTTTCCTTTAATAAATTTGCAAGAAGATGCGCTCCACATAATTCTAATTTTGGTAGTGTTAGTTTCGACTTCAGGGGGGCAACTTTAGTTTTAGCGGTGAGTAGCGAGACAGTCATTTTTCCGTTATGAACTGTTCTGAAGTATATTACTGCACTATAGGCTCTTTCTGAGGCATTTGAAAACCCGTGCAACTCGTATTTGTAATCGCCGTGAGAGTATCCAATCCATCTTGCTATTTTAATTTTTGTTAGCATTGATAATTCTTGTTTGATCCGATTCCATTTTTGTTTAATTTCCCCAGATAGGGGTTGGTCCCAGTTTAGGCTCTCAGTCCAAATTTCTTGAAATAATAGTTTGATAGTAATAATTATTGGGGCAGACAGTCCAATTGGATCGAATATTTTAGAGGCTTCGGACAGCATCTCACGTTTAGTCAGAGGATCTTCATTGTTTGAAATATTCACTTTTATTTTGAAGTAATCAGTGGATGGATTCCAGTGAACTCCAAGTGCTTTAATTGATTTTTCATGATCGAAATTCATTTCTGTAGCTGATTCCCTTACTTCCCATGGTAGTTTCTGTAAGAGTTCTTTGCTATTGCTACTCCATTTTCTCAAGTTGAAACCTCCGCTCTTAAGGGCGTTTATTAATTCATGACTTATTTTACTGACTTCTTCTAAAGAATCCCCTCCAGATATAATATCATCTACGTATGTGTCTCGCATGATGACTTTTTCTGCAAATGGAAAGTCTTTAGCTGTATCTTTGTCCACTTCTTGAAGTGTTCGAATTGCTAAAAATGGTGCACTTGTGGTTACATATGTGACTGTAGTTAATTTGTACTCCCTGATGGGTTCTTTTTCAGAATTTCGACACAAGATTCTCTGATAATTCTGGTCTCTAATATCAATGTTTACTTGGCGGTACATTTTTTCAATGTCAGATGTGAATACACTTTATGTTTTCGCCATCTGAGCAGAATTGAAATTAAATTCTGTTGTATTTGTGGTCCGACTAAAAGTATTTCATTTAAGCTTTCATGATTATTTCTTTTTGCTGTCCCATCAAATACCACTCTTAGTTTTGTCGTTGTACTGTCGTGTTTTAGTACAGCGTGATGAGGTAGGTAATATGCTGTGTCCAAATTGTCAGTTGCTAAGGTCATGTGGCCAAGTTTTAAATATTCACTCATAAAGTCCTTATACATGACTTCAAACGTCTTTTCTGTCTTGAATTTCTTTTCCATCTGGAGTAGTCTTGCTAATGCGATTTCTCGAGAACCCCCAAGATTGGCGGTTTCAGGATTCTTTTTAAATTGTAATTTTACTGTATATCTACCGTCAGCATTTCTTCGATGAGTAGTTCTGAAGTGAGTTTCGCACATTACATCTTCACCTGTCAAGACTGTATCAGTATTCAAGTCTTCGATTTCCGAATTTCTTCATTTACATTTACTTCAGATATGTAGCATTGGGGTGCTATGGTGGACATACTTTGTTTCACTTCGCCCGACAGTATCCAACCTAATTGTGTTTCTTGAGCTATGGGAGTTTCTGGAGGCCCCCGCAGTACACTGTCCATTAGTATTTTAGCAAACACTTCTGCTCCAAGTATTACATCAATTTTTCTTGGTTCATCTAACTTCGGATTTGCTAATATCAGATTCGTTGTAAGCTTCCATTCTGATCTGTTTGTAAATTTTTCGGACGGCATTACTCTCGTTAGCTTTTTAAGAACTAATGCTGTTGTTGTTGTGAGAAATGGTGATGGAAATCTTGGCTTTACTGTTAATTCAATGCACGTTTGAATATTGTCAATCTTTGCACCGCCTACTGCTGTTACAGTGGCGTTTATTCATCTTCTTGGCAGTCTTAGCTTCTGAGCCGCTTCTTCGGTTATGAAGCTGGCTTGAGCTCCCTGGTCAATAAGCGCTCGCAGCATAATTGTATTGTTGTTTTTACCAACTGCTTGTAATATTGCAGTGGCTAACAATACAGTACACTGATTTTTACTTTCTGCAATATGAGTTGACACTACTGACGCATTTGGTCTAGTCAATTCCCTCTCATTGGTTTCCTGATTGTTTAGCTTCCAATCAGGTTTTTGAGGTGATGAATTTAAATGTAATAGTGTATGATATTTTCTGTTACATATTCTACAAGTTTTCCAACTTTTACAATTCTGAGCTGAATGGCCCTTAACTAGGCAATTGGAGCAGAGTTTTGCTTTTCTGCTCTCTTCGTTTCTTTGTAAAGCATTCAATTTATTAAATTTTTCACATGTATAAATCTTGTGATTTGCTTTGCAGAAGCCGCATATTGATTTTATTCCCACCATACCGTGGTGTATTTTTACTTCATTTCTTTTGTCTAAAATTTTTGCTGGCTGAATCGTCTTTGTCGGTTCCATAGATTCTAGCACTTGAAATCTGTTTTCAAGAAAATTTAAGAATTCATTTAGTGCTTGAATCACTCTGGGATTTTCCAATGATTATTCATAGATTTTTCGAGACCCTTTGTCTAGTTTTTGTATTAGTAAATGAATAATGAGCGGATCCCAGTTCGTAATGTCGATGTCTAGATTTTTTAATGCTTCTAGGCATTCCAGTGTTGAGTCGTGGAGTTTTTTTAGACTAGCCGATGATTCTTTTAAAAGTTCTGGTTGATTACAAGGTCTTCTTAGTTGGGCTGACACTAAATTTCTTGTATTATTATATCTGCTATCTAGGATTTCCCATGCAGCGTCATAGTTTTCATTAGTAATGTTAAAATGTTGTATCAATTCATTTGGTTCTTCATTCACGTTTGCTTTTAAATAAAATAGTTTTTCGGCCTTAGTAATTGTATTATTTTTATGTATAAGTTCGATGAATAAATTTCTGAAGGAAGGCCATTTAAGATAATCGCCGGAAAAGATTGGTATATCAATACGTGGAAGTTTTACTGCTGCACTTCTCTCAGTTCTAGGTGTAGGTGCCTGAATTGTTGCTAATGGTGTAGATAGACTCTGCAATTTTTCTTGTAATTGAATTAATGCTTCCTGATAGATGCTTTCAATTGCTGCAAAGACATCTTGATCAAAGTAGTCATCTTTGAATTTTCCCAATGCCATTATACTGGTATGAGTATGCACAATCAATTCCCAGTAGTCATTCAATAGTTTAATCTTCTGTGTATAATATACTGGAGAGTGCTGTTTTTCTTCATCTGCTTTAATGTTAGCTATATTGCGTTTCAGTGTATCAATTATAGCTGCTTGCTTCTTGATTTGGTGTAACTGTTCTGAGATATCTTCTGACCTTTTCCTCCTTTCGATTGCCTCTCGAATCAAATTTTCTACAAGCTCTCTAGTCTGATCATATAGTGTTTCAACTTGACTGTGGTAGTTTTCGACGAAATATTTGTGATCGGAGTTTTGTTCCCTTAGTGATTCGAGTTGTGTATTGATGTTATCGAACTGTTCCCATGCAGTGTTGAGTGAATGTAGCCATGCCTCGCCATACTCTTTAGTCTTCCTAGCAGAAGGATCTCTGCTGATTTGCGCAGCGACCTTCTTGATGATCCTTGTATATTTTGTCTGCTCCCTCAGTATCTGATCCATGATAACTACGACGAATTAGTAGGTTGATGATGCTTTTACCTCAACCGATGATGATTTCAAAGTAGCAGGAAAAAAAATATTATTGCGTATTGTTGAAGACACTATTTAAAAATCTTTGGACCCTTTGTTCCAGAAATTCAATAATAGTCTTTCAACTTTATAATTACAGCCTTTGGACCTTAATTCCAGAGGTTGTATTTGCTATAATAATCTGTTACCTGAAGACCCAAGTTCTACAAGCTTGATGATTATAGCAGCGACGTTTTGCTCGAAGGACCAAAAATGTTTAAGTAACAACACTGAGTTTAATTTACTATAAACATTTATTATTCAAGTTACAAAAAATAACTAAACTCATAATTATCGATCGATCATTTTTATGTACAAAAATTGCTTACAAACAATAAAAACAAAATGATAAATTTTACACAATGCAGAGTTCATTCATTGATTAATTTTGCTGACGCATAATATTTGTTACTGCTTGAGTAAATGAAATATGATGACAATTAGAAGTTGGTTGCATTGACCCTTTGTATAAAATTAAAAATATGCAAATTGTAAGTATGTAAGTAGAAAATAATTATATGTACTCTGTACAAAGCTGTTATAGAAGAATATCAGTTTTGAGTGGCACAAGAAACGGAAAATGCTTTGAGGCGTTTACGTGCGGTACTATCAGATGCCGATGTTAGTCATATTTGAATTAGAAAC
The DNA here is from genome assembly GCA_963930735.1 of Dioctria linearis. Lineage (NCBI taxonomy): Eukaryota > Metazoa > Arthropoda > Insecta > Diptera > Asilidae > Dioctria > Dioctria linearis. The sequence continues at coordinate 98,457,731 of OZ005743.1, read as the reverse complement.
TGAACATGAGTTACGGACGTCTGTAATCATGGTATCATATTGTAGCACATCTGCAACCTGCATAGTAAAAAATTTCCAGTTGAATTAAAGCATTTGATAGGGTCAGTGTAGATCCACTATATTTTGAAAGTTATTTTATGTAATAGATAAAAATCAAAAATGACTATGAAATTTGTGTTAAATAAAGTAACCAAAAATTCATTAATGTAGTTCTAGTGAATATTTATATTTCGTTATATCGACCCTTTAATTGAGTTATTTTTACAAAATCTAAGCGTTATGTCAACTTCCGGCTTTGAGTTAACTCTAGTATCTGTATTAATTGTACTCTGGTGAGAGTCAAAAGTGCCCTATTTTTAAAATTGACTCTCAGAATCAGCTTAACTAACACAAGCTCGCTCCATGGACAATACATGCGTTTCATCACTTAGTCGGCATTAGTATTAGAATGTTAAACTAAAACTGAACCAAACACCGGATGAAATTACATGCAATGCACAAAAACTTTAAACCAAAAAAGATTAAATATTATACCTATAGACTTTTTTTTAAACATGCTCAGAAATGTCAAAACAAAATGCTCAGCCATATTACTAACAAGCAACAGAGGTAACCTTTTCAAATTATGCCTACTATCACGCAAAGATATTTTGTGCAGTAACAACGCAGAATTAATATACGCTATTAAGAGTTGATGCATAAGAGTTACATTGGCAGCCACTCAACGTTTATCAAGCGAGTTCATATTAAAAATCCTTGTAGGGTGGAAGAATTAATGAATTATTCCAGGGTAAATGCCTGGGAGCAAATCGTAAGAAGTTCCGCTGAACAGATGGTCGATTGTGTACCGTGAAAAGGAAACCAGACCTGGCTAGCGTATTCAAGAAGTGGTCTCACAAAGCAAGTATGCAAATGCAATTATATGGTAGGATTCAAAAACTCTCGGGTCCAACGTTTTATAAAATCCAGCATAGAACTAGTCCTTGATGCCATATAGTTTATATGGGAGATAAAATTCAATCTGTGGTCACATTTGACATCCAAGTCACAGACAAAGTCCACACGGCGAATCGAGGGAACCGAGAACTCATAATCATAAGTGATTGGTCTCTGATTCCTATGGAAAGTCATAACCTCACATTTGTCGATATTGAGTATCAAATTATTGCTCTTGCATCAATTGTAAAATTTTTGAAGGTCACCCTATATCTGTTCGCAATCGTTAACAGATTTAATCTGAGCGAAAAGCTTAACATCGTCAGCATAAATCAAGACCATACAGTACCTCACAACCGAGATAATGTCATCAATAGACAGAATAAATAACAACGGGCCAGAATGACTCCCTTGAGGTACGCCAGACGAAGCCTTTAAGACTCTGGAGATGAAATGGCGCAATAAGATTTGGTCTGTTCTGTTATTTAAATAAGACTCTGTCTATTTTAGAAATGTTGGGGGAAACCCAGACTTTTCCATTTTAAAGAGTATCACGGAGTGGAATAAGGTCTATGGTGTGTTTGTACTACAAAGTTTTGCCTATACACATGCGGTTTAAAATATGCTACAGCCCAATGTATGGCTGTTAGTTCTTTTGCAATTGTTGACTTGTTACTCTCTTTGTGTGATAGGTACCTAGTTCTTGTCTATGAAAATTTTTCGATAAAATTGCACCACATGCAGTGTTTTTGATGCATCTATTGATATAATATGTTGTTTATTAAAATCAGTCGAAAACTGATCGTTGAAAGCTAAAGTAGCATAGGTTGCTCCTATTGATTTTCTTGTATTATCTGTGACACCTTGTATGGCACAAGTATTTTTGGGATAATAACTTTGGTCGTCACTTATTTTGCCCTTTTAAAAATTTACCACAAGTTAATCGGATGTAATCGAAACGATCGTTATTAGTCATTTACAAAATCATTCTTATATTTTATTTGCCAATTTAGCTTAACATAGTTATAATATTTATTATTTTGATGTTTTAACAAATTAGTCAAAATGCCTCAGCAGCAAAATAAAACCTGAAAAGCATTACGTTTTATATGGATTGAATTCATAAATTAGATAAATTGCTGTCAGTTGACATATTCTTTCCCATTCTAGACAATTAACAAAGCAATTCTTCAGTGCAGTCCAGTTTTTCATTGTTCCTAAAGTTGTAGGTATGCTAATATAATTAACCCACTTATATTACTTGAACACGTTATTGAAAACTACGTTACACTTTTCTTGGAAAAACATAAAATTATTATATGTTTGACATTTTATACATCTTCATAACTCACTACCTCAAACAGATTTTGTGAATGACAATGAATAAAAATGATTTTGATCACTCAAGATATCCGATCTTTCCATCAGCGTCCAGAAGCCATACATCTCAGAAATAATGGTAAATATTTTGAGAGATAAAAATCTGGACAATTTCCAGCAAAAAAAGTATATAACTTTTTTTCGTTTAGTAGGTGCCCTTGTCAATGAATTTGGCTATTTCTTCTAAACCGTTATCGGAAGAAAGTGGTTTCGGATTCATATTGTAGAGGACAGTCCGATCTTACTCATTTCACCACGATACCTAATTAATCTTCAAAGTAGTATTTAATATTCAGATATTTTTTCTCATGCTAAAAAAGCTTACCAGGCAATACCTGAACAACACATTCCAAAATGAGTGGGTAGGTCGAGCTGGCCCCACATCCAGGCCGCTGGGATTACGAGATCCAACCCTTTAGCACTTTAAGCACTTTTCTTCATTTGGGATTGCGATCATATTGATATGTTGTATATGCTGTGCTAAGCCAAGGGACGAGGTGCACATAAATCGAGACATGATTAATTTCATAAAAAATATAGTGACTTCCAGTGTTAAATATCTGTATAGTTAATTTATAGACCGCAACCACGTCCGTTCTTAGATACGCATATATACTACAAGTTTATTTTGGCGCCCCATTTCGATAACATGAAGAATTTAGTAAGGCATCCCATCCCACACCTGAAACTGCCAATTACACTTGTGTAAACATCTAGGTGTCTAATAAGGAGAGACAAAAAGATTAGCCACAAAATCCTTATCAAACAAAATTTAAAAATCAGTGGTTCCTCCGATTTGAAAAAATTTAAATGCGTACGAAATTACAAATTCTCAGCAGTAATGGACCATTGTTTCTAGGGAATGTTTATCTAAAGTCACTAATTATCAAATAAATGTCTTTACAGAATCGTAAAATTTGATGTAGGTACTATTTATAAAATATAATTAATTATGGCTAAATATAATAGTTTTGGATAAATGCTAAAACTCATCTCGTCAAATTGGAATTTTCTGGATCGTGTGAATCAACTAAGCAAGTTTTCTTCATCTTCAGCACGCCTTCTAATTTAATTGCAGATCATTAGTCTTGTCGGCATCATGTCAGCTGTAATCATTAAATAGTCGCGAAGTGCTGCAAATCACCCACACTTAGTGTATTTACTAATTGACGCCCAATGTAATTAGTTATTGGTTCGTAAATATAAAGGAACTATAGAAGATGCTGCTAAATTCTCTTGACATGAACATAATTGGAAGAATTGCGTTAATGCGCAGGTATAGTTGGCTTTAAGATGAAGTTGAATATTATACATATTTATATTTTTAAAAAAGATTAGGAAATAAGACAGCAGTCAATTATTATTGGAATTAAAATAGTTTGCTGGAATGTTGGTTTAAGATTTTTTTGCAAAAAAGAGTGGTAATTGTTTTAAAAACTTTGTTTACAGTTTTATATGCAGTATTTTCTTCAATTGAAAAATCTGCATCACTAAACCTGTAGAGATTAAGAGCAATGGTCCATTTGTCTAATACATATGCAATCCAATGTCAAGTTGAACAGACAAGTTAGCAGCATCTGGTCGACAATGGACAGGACAGTTAAGAGGCAGTTGAATATATATAATGGTGAGAAACAGACGTGAGATTTACTGTAATGTTAACCACAGGTAGCGCAGCCGGTAGTATTAAATTATAATTATAATTTGTCTACAATAACAATAGGTCAGACTCTACATGCCGCAGCCGAATATTGAAATCGAACCAAAAGCAGCTAAAGTGACCTTGAAATGCCCGGGATGGAAAGGTATTGTGATGCTGTCCGCTTGTAATAAAAAAAAAACGGTGCGTGCAAGATAGAAAAAATGGATGGGCATATTCAAGAAAGTTACACCGACTCCAGAAAAAATCCACCTACGAAAGAAAAACATCAGTATAAAATACACTGAAGACATAGTGATTGTGAAAATACCACGCGACAGATCATCTATTTATTGCTAGAATTATATACATATACGAGTATAGCTATATATATATGTATTCAAATATGGATTTTGTTAAGAAAGTGGACGATGATGGAAATACTTCCGAAAATTGGAGAATACTGAACTAAACAAAAAATTTGAAGCGGTTCAATTCTCTTAAATTCTGTGCCGCCTGATGCAGTGGAAGTATTCAATTCCTTTACACTGAATGAAGAAGAGAGAAAAAATATTCAACAGTTTTGCAAGCATTTGAAGATTTTTGCAAACCAAAAAAAATGAAGTCTATGAGAGCTTAATTTTTTATAATCGAAGTCGGTCAGCGGGAACCATTTGACAATTTTCTAATGGATATCAAGAAGATAGTAAAACAATGTGGATTTTCTAATGAAGACCGAATGTTTCGTGAGAGACTAGTATTAGGAACAGATGATAAGGCGCTTCAAAAAAAGGTGTTGGAAACCGAAAATTTAACCTTACAAAAATCAATTGAACTAGCCAGAGCAGCGGAAGCAGCCAACATACAGATGAAAACAATGAGAGGACCGGGAACATTAAGTAGGAATAACAAAAATAATAAAAGATTTAATAGTTACGTTATGCAAAAAAATATAGATTTTGTTAATCGTAATAGTAGTAAAAGTGATTATAATTCCAGACAGAATAATTCAAATGCAAAGCAACAATGGCGACAGTCAAAGAAGGTCAACATTGAATGCCGGCTCTGTGGCAAAAAACATGTAAGAAGTCAATGTCCTGCGTTTGGTAAAAAGTGGAACAATTGTAATGGCTATAATCATTTTGCGCTGAAAAAGAAATCTCTTGATGAAATAAGCCCGGCTGTAACCAATAAGATTCTTCCTTACTTAATTCTGAGTGCAGGGCTTGATTTAAAACTCGGCGCAACGATATCCTTAACCAAAATTTATTATAAAAATTTCTTAAATTACAAACTTGTGGAGTTAAGCTACCTTAACCTAACTTTCCGCTACTTGAGTAAAGGGCGATGTGGGCTATAGTAATGTGGCTCCTTCACATATTCGAATATGTGGCTATCACCTGTAGCAGGTCGACCTGAACTTCGCTGTTTCGATGTCTTTCTCCACTGCTGATACAAGATGCTTCTTTATATATATATATATATGTAGTGCTACCAGCACGACGGATCTATCGGGGTTTCTGGTTCCCTGTCTTCTCCTGGGAAATCATTTACAGCCACTAAGTAGCTGGTTCCTGCAAACAAACATTCAACAAGCCATGTGAAACTAATAAAATAATAAAAATGATTTCGTTTTCTTACTTCATTGAGTTCCTGGCTTTTTTCCCAAATTTCCTCTACAGACTTTTCATCACAGCGATGATTCCTTGGATTCCCTTTACTTCTACTTAGAGCTATACACAAACACTCCTATTTCCGCTGAGTGGCTCATTTGCTTTTCACCGCAATCACTTTTTGCTCTACTGGCCTTTTGCAATTCCACGCTTCAAGATATCAGTTTGGCTCCCCGATCTCAAAAATATGTCCACCGGAACTCATTGACACGGCCCCTTCAACACTCCGGTCTCCGAATCACAATAGCCATGCGGTTTATCCGAAAGCACTCCACGTAGAGCGAGACACCCACCTTACTATAAGCCTACTAGCGGAATCTGCGTTCGCGACTTGCAATCTTTGCTTTTAACACTCTTTGGATAAGATAACTTCAATAATATTTTCTGGCTACATTCTAAATCATCGCAATATGATTTTGCTTTCTAAACATGATAAACAATTTTATATCTCTACCAATTTCATAAATTCCCTCGCACTTACTGCGAAACTAATTACTCAATTTGCAACTACGCTTAAGTTCACTTACTGATTTGCATGTCTGCTACCCTAGAGTACCTTAATTCTATTACAACATAGCATCTCGCATTTAAAGGTTGCTTGACAATTTCTATTGACAAATATTTTTTATGAGAGTTCTGCTATAATCAACACTAACTCGGAAAAGTGCTGAGATTCTTCATTTTTAGCTAAAATTAAATTATTTATTTATTTATTTATTATTATTAGATTAATTTTTATGGCGAGGATGAAGCAACCCATGGACGTGGTTTTTATAGTGCTAATTCTTGAGTGGTTTATAAAGCTTAAGTATGTTTACTCGCGGAGAGATATTATCGACCTTTAAAAACATTTATTGACGAATTTTCACAGAATTTCAATACCAAAGATGCACACCTTGAATTTTTGATACAGAGACAGATGTTATATTACACGGATTGCTCTTGGCTTCTGAGCTTGTAACTACAAAAATTTGTTCACAATATATATTTCTGAACATATCATAGTTAAACAAAAGGAAATCAGTTAAAACGTGGTTAGTCATTCGAACCACAAGCCAACTATTTATTTCCCTAAACTTTAGCAAATAGCTTCATATCTCATTCTATACGTAACTTTGGAAGTATCCTAGTCTTGACAATTCGTGATTTTCATCAATATTGTGCTATGTTTTTCTTTATTTTATATCATACTATCATATTTTGATTTTCTTTTCAATAACCATTTCATTTACATTTAATTATTTACATTCCCACTAATCATTGGCTTATACTGTAAGCATGCGCCTATGTGAGCATGGAGATTTCTTGGAGTATTAAATCAGACAACTTCTTAGATCTCACTGCGTATGTGGACCGTGCTTGGCAACTATTTATTACTACTTCTTTCTAATCGTGACGCGGCTTCTATTTATGAAAGACGTGCTAATCTCGTTGTGTTTTAGGGACTATTAATTACATGGATACATGGGACGATACCGGCCGTTACACGGTACTTAATTATGAGAGTACTGAATCCGAAAATAATTTTTGTATAGATACAATTAACAAAAATGATAATAATAAATAGTGGTATGAAAAAATTAAAATCGAAAAAGCGTGCAGTTCAAATAAGGCACCGGTGCTCAAGCTAATGTGCTACCCCTTAAATATATTTTAAACGTTCCCAATATGATAATTAATGAAGAAAATATTACGAAACTCGAGGCATATAATGGATCTGAAATACGAACTATAGGTAAGGTTTGTTTAAAATGTACAGCTAGAAACAAAGTCTCCATGCAAAAGTTTTATATTATAAAAGAGAATACAATTCCTATACTTGGTCTAAAGGGTTGCGTAGATATAGGTTTAGTCAACTGAATAAATGACATCAAAATACTAACAAAAGACAATATTTTGAAGAGGTATTCTGGTATATTTAATTGATTTGGTTGTTTTTACCAAAAACTTTCATATTGAACTAACAGAAAACTCAGTGGCAGTAACTAAACCACCGAGAAGCGTGCCGTTAATTTTGAGAGAACATTTCAGTGGGATCCCAAATGTAACGATTTTCATCGATGACTTGATAATAGGTACGGAAAATGACAAAGAGCATGATAAAATAATAGAATTAGTAATGTATTCTATTAAAATAAAGAATTAATTCCGGTTGAGTTGGGAGAAGAGCTGTCACTTGAGACAATTCCTTTTCGACAAGCATGTACCTCTAGTAACTAGGAGGACTGATAGAAAGCCATGTATAGCCATGGTATACTCCAGCTATCGCTTCCCTTATTGCGAAACGTGAACATTTGTACCATCTATTTAAACGGCTCAGAACCAGTGGTGCGCGTGCCTTATACAAAAATGCGCGTAATAAGGCCACTTCTGCAATTCGCTCTGCAAAATATAATCACTTTCGCTCGAAATTTGATCCTATGCTCTCTCCTAAAATTTTATGGAAGAATCTCAGAGCGATTGGGATCTGTGGAAAGGATAACATTAAACATCAGGAGTTCAATGTCAATGAACTTAATCAACACTTTGTATCCACTCATAACAAGTTAATAGCTGCTGATGTCGATGTCAATGACATGACTGCTCCTCAGCAGAATCATATATCTTTATTTAATTTTAGATGTCTTTACATTGATGAACTTCATGAAGCGTTTTTTACCACTAAATCAGATGCAGTTGGCCCTGATTGCCTTTCCCCAAAGTTTATAAAAATTATTTACCCCTACATTGGACCATATATCTTGCATATACTGAAAACTACTCTGACTACATCTGTCTTCCCGTCAAGGTGGAAAAAAGCGACACTGATTCCAATCCCGAAAAAGACTGTGATATCTGGCCCCTCTGATTTTCGACCCATATGTCTTGTGTGTTTCCTGTCTAAAGTCCTCGAAAAACTTATGTGCAGCCAGATGTTGGCACATATCGGAAATAATAATATGCTTTCCCGCTGGAAGTCTGGTTTCCGCTCGAACCATAGCTGTGAAACTGCTCTGCTAAAGGTCACCACAGACCTGAGATGCAGCCTGGATAGAGGTGAAGTGAGTGTTCTTGTAATGCTAGATTTTACCAAAGCTTTCGATTGTGTTAATCATTTTAAGGTAATTAATAAATTATCTTCGAATTTCGGTTTTTCCCCCTCGGCTATTAATTTAGTCTCTAGCTTCCTCTCTGGACGATCTCAGCAGGTTCGCATTAATGAAATGTTCTCTGAATTGCTTCCTTTGTCCTCCGGTGTACTTCAGGGTTCTGTTATGGGTCCATTATTATTTAGCTTATTTATTAATGATCTGACAGATGCCGTACGTGATACTAACGTTTACCTATATGCCGACGATGTTCAATTGTATACTAGAAAACCAATTGGTCTCATAGAAGACTGTATTGCACGTCTAAATGAGGACTTAGAAAAAGTTTTTGGCTGGGCTGTAAATAACGACCTTATGATTAATACAGACAAGTCTCTATACCTTGTGATACGCCATGACTCCTTAGAAGCATATATTCCTCCCGTCTTTCTTGACGGCCGTGTGTTACCCTATGTTGAGCAGGCTACAAATTTGGGGATAAAGCTCAATTCAAGACTGAGCTATTGTGATCACATACCTTTCCTCATTGGCAAAATGTATGGTGGATTGCGGCGGTTATGGGATTCTACCCAGATTTTAAGCTGCAGCATCAAACTGAAACTCGTCAAAGCACTGATCATACCCCATTTTTCTAATGGAAGTCTTATTTATCCACTACTCGATTCATGTTGCCGTCGCAGAATTAATGTTGCCTTTAACGACTGCATTATATTTGTTTTCGGTCTTCGCAGGTATGATCACATCTCCCCGTTTAGTAAAGATCTTCTCGGCTGTTCTTTGGAGTCGTATCTCAGGCGCAAGGCACTTGTCTTTTTTTATAAGTTAGTGCGCACGGGTGTCCCGGATTATCTGGCTGACTACATTTCTTTTCTTCAATCGACGCGGCACCGTAACGTTTTAATCATGCGATTTAATAGACGAGTATTGGAAGGCTCTTACTTTGTTTATATTGCTCGTAGTTGGAATAATTTTCCAAATAGAGAGAGGAGTGCGGGTACAGTTGGAGAGTTCAGAACGCTGCTTTACTCCCATATACCTTAGTGGTGGTGGAATTACTTCTTATGATTAGTAGGTAATATTAGTTATTTTATTCTGTAAGTTTTTTGTTTTTTTTTCTTTTTCTTTTGTTTTGGAATTGTTATTAGTACTATCATTGTTATACCGATTGAACTCTGTTTTTTCTTTTATTTTTGTTTTTTTTTTTATTTTTTTTTTTTTTTGAACTCACGCTTTTCTCTTTTTATTTTCCAATATATAATGTATTTTAAAAGATTAATAATCTTGTGTAAATAATAATAATAAAAAATAATAATAATAATAATTCGGCCGACAAACTAGAAGCTTAATACACACTTCCGTTGAAATTCGTTTCGATAAAGGATCGATTTTGGAGCTTACCAACATCCCACCATTGACTGAGGAAAGGAAAGTAATCTTTCATCTTTTGACCATCGTGCCAGAATTCAATGAACTCATTAATGAACTGCTCTGATTTCAACAACAAATAATTGTTGAAAATCCAGTACGCAGTTCTTCGCTCAACTAGAGTTCTGGTGGCAACTGCAAGTATATGATCTCTACCGAACACACTTCATGAGCGACGCCAACGAAATTTTCTAGAATTCAAGACCAACGAAATCTTCTAGAATTCAAGACTTCCATGAATATTTCGCGCGACCCTCATGCATGATCTAGACGTAGGATGCCAACGATAGATATCCACGTATCTGAAAACACTGTCGAAATCTCTCAACCGACCAGCATTGACGGAATTCAACTTCTTTCCGGAATGTCGATCCATGAGAGATTTAGAGTGCAGCTAAAATCACCTCCGACGACAGTTTCACCGCTAAATTTCTCCAGACAGGATTGAACACTATTAATGACATGTCTTGTAATATCAGTTTGCAATACAATACAAAAACGCTTTATTGAAAGACTCTGGCCAAGGACACGTCCATAAACAGTGGATACATACATCGACAGGAGTTACTTATTTATAAGCAGATACAATAGCAAATTTTAAAAAAGAAGCTAATTATCATAAACTTACTGTGATTGAGCAGGTACTGAGGCAGGTACAGATAACACATCTAACAACCAGTGTGGCAGCTAACGGTATACATATAAAAAGAAGGTTTAACTATCTTAAGAAATAGAACAAAAAACATGTTTACTACCCTGATATTTTTGCCTAGTATAACAAAATCCATGGAAGAAGCTAAGCCTGGGAAGATATCTGTATTGTAGTACTAACATTTCTAAAAGAAGAAATTATATCATTTTTATAAAGTTTGAGACGCCACTGTCAAAACATTAAAACTTAATATTTGTTACGCCGCTGTATATTCGAAAGCCATTGGCTCATGTGCATGACTCACAGCTCCAGCGGTATTATGTCTATTATGTATATAAAGGGATTAAAATGATGCCCATATTGGAAGATGAAAAAGATTATATACACGGCGCTGGGAAGGAGGCGTTCGCATGATGGCGACAGTGATTTGAGTATTTTGAAGGAAGTTTGTTTTTGACGTTTGAGAACATCGGGCGATGGTGATATTAAATAAAAAAGTATTTGGTGTCGAGTGGAAAAGATTTTTGTGTTTGATTTTCTTCTCAATAGTTTGCGTTCTGACTACAGTATATACGACTGTGTAAATTTGTTGGATACAATGATCGCTATCTCTGAGCCTGGACGAGGAGCAGGTGTGACAAACAATGCATAGCCAGTGTGTAAATAAGCATAGCGCGCGATTTGTGTGTATGTTTCTTGTATAAAATTCGTTTTCTGCAGAAGTACGATGTCAATATCGAAAACTTTGACATGTTGGATACTGCTGTGTAATATTGTATGAGCACAACACCCGGTGTTGATAGAAGTTATCTTGCACATTCAAAGAAATGAAAAGCTCAATCGATGAATGTTCGACTTCTCATGACGAGGAGAGTCGGTCAAGCGATACTCCTGAATCAACTCCTCCACCTTCCTATGAGACGTTTACAGCGAGCTGCATCGTTGTACTTCCCCTCTTCTTAGACTCCTGGTTGAGGAGTTGAACCTGAGGAAATAACAACTCTGGCCTTTACTGCTGCCCTGCAATAATATTCCAGATTTTATCTGAACTGTTCTTTTAAAGTGCCCTTCGCGACTGCAAATTGGCAACCAGTCGAAATGGTGCTACCACACGACGACTCGTAGCTACTGAAGCTCGAGAGACCAGTCTCATCAAAACCGGTCATCTCGCAGTCCGAAAGCTGTTCGAAATGCACTTCCGTCTCTCTCATAACAACCTCCGAACCGCAAGCTCCACTATCGTCCTCCTCCAAGTGGGGCTATTTTGAAGCGACTGGCTTTGCAGGAGGAGGTAGTATCAGTCCTCCTCCTTTTATTCCCTACTTGGCTACTCGATTCCTCGTCTGAAGTAGTCGTGTTTTCACGTGCTGCGCGAATGGCACGGACTTTGCCATGAACTTTTCCAAATCTCCCAATGAAATATAAGAGGTCTTCATGGCTCCCTCGCATCGGGACCCGCGAAAACATGACCATCGTGGGCCTTTCCCTGGGTGGGAACGGCTCAAGATATCTACCATCCACTTCGACCGCAAGCTTGGTAGCACTCTCGAGCTGCATACTATGGCTCTCATCCTGCAATCTCGCGAGGAAGAAGCCCTGGAGAGTTGCACTAGTTTTAGGCCGAGGCTTAGCTGCAACTAGTGTAGCTTGAGGAGGAGTGATACGTTTACCTATAGTTTCAATTTGTTAACCTTCCGAGAACTGACAGGTTCAGTCGCAATAACATGTTCGTAACCATCGTAAATGTATATGCAGGATAACAAGTTGAATTAAATGCACATACTAGCTAAGAAATCCTATGGTATGGTAAGGAACGGATAGGATTATTACGTCAGTCTTGATCGTATCCTTATATTAAAGGCTTATCGGCTTCTTGTTATAGTCGACAGTGTGACGAGAATTAATTTAAAAGAAAGAATCTATATTATCAATAAATAACTGAATCAAAAGTTAACATTTCAGAAGTAGGACTCTAGCATAACTCAAGTGTCAGGTGAACAGTTTAAAATAATTCCAAGCATGCACAGATAATATAGGTGAAATGGATAGTGTAGACTTTAGAGCAAGTGATTCGAATAGTTTGGTGTAAAGAAATAGAGGTCCCAAAACTAGAGAACGACATTTTAAAAACGGAAAATCAAATCTTGAAGGGAGAACAGGAAATAACGTCAATAGAGAAAAACCTAGTAAGTCGTACTAGCAATAACGTAAGTATTAGTTGTAACAGCCGTAGTAGTAGTATCAAAATTAGCCTAAGTGAAATCGATAGGTTGATACCAGAGTTTAATCTGGGTAAATAGAATAACTTGACAGAACGGGCGAGAAATATATGAGTGGCATTCCCGCACTATATTTTTTATCCGGTCAATAGATTAGTGGAAACCCCGAAATTGTAAATTGGGAAGAGATAATTGAACGTTTTTCTTCAATGAAAAGGTGAAAACACTCTAAGCAGTGCGTCGAACAATAGTTTTATGAACTCTATTGCAAAAAAAGCGAACTTAAGTGACTTCACTACAATCAATTATATCATATCCGGATTAGGTGAAATTGTCACAGTCTTCCGGATATCCTGAACAGAATAAAAAGCATGGAAGACACTAAACCATATAAAATAGGGAGCAATACAGAAAATGAAGCAAACGGCAAAGATACAGATACCTGGAAAAGGACAAGCTAAAAGATCGTTCGGACGCGATAATAAAACCCACAACAGAGAACGTGAGTGCTATACGTGTATAATGCCAGGGCATTTATCATTTCATTGTCATGGATTCGCTGGTGGATTTTGTAAAGCTATTGGGAAAATAACAAAAATATGTTTAAGGTAGGTCAGGTAAAGCTGCCTACAGACGCCATGACTATTGTAAGAGACTATTATGATCCACTGCAAGTTCAAGTTGTAAAAGAATGGAGGAAATCAGAAATTAAACTGAAAGTAAAGCTGAAAGCCAGCTATCGCCAAGAGAAGCTCCTAACTATATTGAAAAGAGGATTATGTCAATTAAACAACGGGAACTGAAGGAAGACAATATATCACATGGAGTGAATGCTCAAAAGGACATCAAGCTATCATTGACTCATTTGGATGAATATCGAGATTGCATTTCGTTAAATTTAGCAGTATTTGGAAAACTACAGAAGTAGAAATGCAAATTAGGCTTAAAAGATATAAACCATATCGCATCCCTTATGCTCAGAAGGAAAACTAAATAACATAATAAAAGAATTGTTAGATAACTGCATAATAGAGGAATCAGCATCGGAATATGCGAATCCAGTCCAGCTGGCGGTCTGCGATTTGTCGTGCCAATAGGAGTTCATGGAGAACAATAAAAGCAGCACATGATGATGTAGGATATCGCAGAGAAGAATTGTTGAGGAAAGATTATTGGTTCCCAAGGATGAAAGGAGTTTTTGAAAAATATATAACTGCCTGCATTTCATGTCTGTATAACAAGCGGGACAAAGATATGAGTGAATGGTCCGGCAGTACCATTTCATACAGTACTGTGGAGCACCTCGGACCATTCGCAAGAAGTAAAAAGGGGAATCTTTATATTTTCCAAGTATACTCGTATAGTACTATGAGGGACAAAATCATCCACTACAGTAACAGTTATTAATGATCTCGAAGAAATGTCAGCTTTCGTGGGAGCTCCCGCTCGAATTGTTGTTGTTTTCACGTCGAAAATATTAAGGAGTATTGTAAATATTGTATTGATAGCAGCCAAGACACCTAGACCCAACGGGCAAATTGAAAGGTATTATCGTACAGTCACAGCAACGATGACAAAGGATTTTGAAGATAGTGATTGGGAAACACATTTTAAGGGATCGAATGGGGTTTAAACAGTATTAGCAACGCATAACTGGGAATACACCACAGCAAATCTTGTTCGACTTAAAACCGAGGAATATCTTGGGAAAAGAGTTACAGCTACAGAGGATATTCCATTGATAGAATTGCGAACAACGAGTGCAACAGGGAATGAATGAAGTACAACGAATTCATACCTAAAAATATAATAGTGGGTGAACTAGCCCAAGAGAGTACAAGGAAGGAGATTTAATACTAATAAGAGGTGATTGCGGACCTATTGCCGAACGATCGATATGTTGTGGAGGATGGTCCGAGAGAAAAAGTTAGCCGAAAGCAGATAGAATAAAACCATGGTGTCAACTTGAAGATTTTGATTTTGGCGAAAATTAACAAAAAAGAAACGGATCTATATTATCAATAAATAACTGAATCAGAAGTTAACAAATTATAGAGGCCTGCCTGGAACTATCATATGAGACGCCTGACACTAACATCGGGGATAGTGGTGCTGCTGCTGTCCTGCTGGTCCTGTTGGCTGCTTCTTGGAGATACGTGAAGGAAGCGGTGGCCTCATTTTTAAACCGCGAGGCTTTTTCGCTGACACCGAAGCTGTTTTGTCAACTTCCGATAATTTTGGATGTTGTCCTTTTGCTACAGATGCTGCATGGGTAGCACCCATTGATTAGGGCCCTTGCTCGTCTTTTCGGTGAGCCCTTGTGGATTTCTCTTAGAAGAAAGAGTATTTTTATTCTTCTTTCTCCTTCCATTCAATTTAAGGGGATCATCAGGCCCCCCAGAGTTGCTGCTGCTCGTAAGCCCGGCAGTGTAAATTTTTATATATATATATATAATCATGCTTTAATTTTGACTAAAAATTTTGCACTTTTTTGGTTTCACCATTTTGTTTATGGTTTTTTATATGTTTTCTAAATTATATTTTCTAAAAATTTCTTGTTGAAAACTACGCTCACTGACTCTTCTCTATTTACTGAGCTTTATTACTACTATTACACACCTTTTCGGAGCTAAAACTGACGCATCCGCTCTCTACGACAATAATAATAATTCTTTATTTGGCTAGGCACAAAGATACGTATGCTCTCTTAGATCGTACAAAGTGCTGTGGTTAAATAGAATTCATCGTTACAACAATACACGTACGAACTAAGCAATGCGATATAGATATAAAATAAAAAAACGATATGACCATACAATGGAAATAGTAAAAAAAAATAAAGTAAAAAAATAAGTAACAATTGGCTCCTGCATCGACGAATCAACAGGTTTTAATGTCTGGTCGATTGCAGGAACTGTAGATTCTCAAGTAAGTACACTGGATGCTTAAGGTAAATAAGCTTGTCCAGACATTTCAGGCTGCGAAAACTGAAATGAGTCTCTAAATTTCAACCCAAGAGAGAGCTAGCATACAATGAGATGTGGCTATTTCTAGATAGTAATTTTTAAATATATCTAATCACATTATTGAATGCTAGGAGTATTTTTCTACGACAGAGTGAGTCTAGAACTGGAAAGATTATCCTGACAGGCAAATGTAAAATGTAATGTTTTAACTATGACGCAAAAGGAGCGAGAGGATACTAGAGTTGAGCCAGAGTTATCAAAAACAGCCATATATCTTCCCTAATGATCTTTTAATTTGATTGCAACACGAGAAATTCGAATTAAGTTCAACGTAAATATTCATGACAGAATCCCAATAAAGAAGTGTTGCCCTGTTTAATAGAGGGAGGGAGCATACTTGAGTCAATGCTATTTCTGCAAATTGGTAGGCAGTTTGATTTAGTGATTAAGTGCTATACTATCTTGTAATGAGCACTCATGAATGCGTTGGAGATCGTCATTAAGTGGACTGTAAAGCCATGAAAGAATAATATCTTTCAACTTAACTTGTAGTCACTCCAAACAGATAATGTTACATGCCTTAACCATGCATTGTAGAGCCATGACCACAGACAAGAAAAATAAACAGAAATCAGAACGATAAACGAAGAGAAAAACAAAACAAACAAAGTTTGTTCGACCTTAAGAGGAATTTTCAACATACGCAAATTTCGCTTTGCAAGCAAAAACGTTCAATTATGAAAACATAAATGTATCTGAGGTCATCGCTCTACCAAACCAATAAGAAGTGATTCATTATGAAGTTCAGTGATCAGAATTGTTGACACTGCAACTATGATCAATGAATTCGATTATTGCTTCAAGTATTGCAATTCTGCAATAACTCCCCCTTTAGAATTATTAGACACATTGTTTAGTATGTAAGAAAATTGTATAAATAACCAGTGCCTGATCAATAAAAATCAGAATTAATTTGACTATCGAAAGGTGTCTATTATTTCTCGCAATAACATCGGCATACTCTGCCATCCTATTGAACAGCGACATACTCTGCCTCAATACATAGTAAACATCGACATTCTCTGCCATCCTATTGAACAGCGGCATACTCTGCCTCACAACATCGGCATACTCTGCTCTCCCATCTCTGAAGCGGCATATTCTGCCTCAATAAAACCACAGCGGCTACTCAAGCCATCAAAAAGTAAGTTCGGCAGCCCTCTGCCTGTTTTAAAATTAAAATCAAACTTCGTCTAATAAAAATTGATTAATTATGAACAGCATTACACGATTCCCTGAAGCAAACATCACATGGCGACCCTGCAAATCGAACCAACGACAGAACATCTAGAGGACCCAACAATTAGAAAGAGAACAGCACCTAGACGCCTCACAACTCCAAAACAACAAATAACCATACTAAAACCGAATGCTGGGAAAACTACGGAAGAACTTTGGCAATCTGTCAAGCAAAAAATAACTTGGAAGCACCAACTATTTATCGAAAGAGATAACACATAGAGGAAACAGAAACACCTCCAGAAGAAAAAACAAAATCGAAAACAATAGTGACAAAAAACCAAAAAATTTCCATAGAAGAAGCCATCCAAGAAAATCCAGAAGGAGGACCCAAACCGATTACAATTTGTGAATACAGACAGAGATCACAACAGGACAAACAACCAAGAGAGGAATATACAGTACAAAAGCGCACAAAAAACAAAAGAGGCGACATAGCTGTAAGACTTAGGCAGCAAATCGCAGAGCTGTGTAGGTAATCCCCATAACAGCAGATAAAAATCTAAAGAAACAGCTAATACAGAAACTTAACGGATTAATATGGGAAAACCTCAATCGAAAGAGGTAATAATAGCACAGAATGCAGTAGCAGCATCAGGAGCGACACCACAATCTATAACCATTCAGGACCTTCTGCATGTACCAACAGCCGTGACTATTGTAATAATGATCATCCTTCTAGCTATCACGTTTTACTTAGGGAAAAAGTTTGTACAAAAATTAATTAATAAAAGTGTCACTAAAAATGTAAACAAGCTTGCTGAAATTAAAAAAAAAAAAAAAAAATCTTATCATTTTAACTATAAATTTTTATGTAATTTATTTAATTTTAGCAATATTACTTTTTTTTTGGGGCTCTATAAATATATAATCACTAAGTTAATTTCTTTTATTATTCTATAACACTTTAATCATAATTACAAATAAATAAATGGAAAATTGCGAGAGACTTTTTACTGAGATAAAGAAATTGCTAGAGACATTTACAAAGAATCCGCAAAGAGTATTTTCAAGCAGAAATTTATTAAAAAACAAGCTGCAGCCAAGCAAATCAAAAAGGAATTTGATGTGAATATATGCACAAACAAAGGAAAGCAAGCGGAAGACTTGCAGAATAAATTTAACACAAAGTTCATAGAACTAAAGTGATTTTAGAAGAAACAACCAAAACGATTTTGGATAACACAGAAGATTCAGAACTTGATGAATCAGGTCAAGAAGAACCACAAAATAAAGCAAGAAAAATGGGCTCGAACACATTTGACCTAGCTGTAGCAATTAAAATATTGAAAGAATTTGGAGGCAATATAAAAGATTTGTCAAATTTTATAAGCTTAGTAGAGATGTAAGGAAAAACACTAAAAAACGAAGAACAGCCACAGCTAATAGAATTCGTATGGCTAGCACGCCTGAGTGAAAAAGTAAGAAATAAATTGTCCGCAGTTGCTAAACCAACAACACTAAAAGACCTAAAGACAGCCTTGACAGAGGCTTTCAAGACAAGAAACACCACACAAAACTTACAACAAAAACTAGCAAATTGCAAACAGAATGGAATGAAAGTTCAAGATTTCTCAGACAGGATATTGGAAATAATTGCAGAACTAAACAAAGTGCAGATAAACGAAATAGGAGAAGAACACAGGGAAGTGATCTGCAAATTAAATGACAAAGTTGGGCTGAGTACGTTTCAGAGTGGACTGAATGATCACCTCAAACCAACAATTATGGTATCACAGCCAAAAACATTAATAGATGCCATAAGCCTTGCAAATCAAGTCGAGCAACCCTTAACAAATGAATCAAGAATACTCAATATCAACAGAAATCAATACATTCAACAAAATAAACACCGCAATAATTACGGAAACCACACTAACTCCAGAAACCATAATTAAAGAAACAACAATGACAATAGATACCAGAAAAACTACCAAAATAGAACAAATAACAGGGTCCAACTAAACAACCAAAACAGAAACAATGTTTGGCAGAAGCAGAGAAATTGGAACAATAACAATAATAATCACAATAGTAGTGGAAGAAATTTCTATAGAAACTCCCAACACAACCAGAGACGAAGTGTAAATTTTCTGCAGGAAACGAGCAATGCGCAAAGTCCAGGAGAAAATCAGCACAGAATAGAGTAATTCTAAATTCAAAAATTTACAACATCAGAAGTTACACTACGAATTACATAACGCTGATGGACAAGTTCACAAAGTCAAAATTAAACTTCCTCATTGACTCAGGAGCAGACATCTTTATCTGTAAAGTACATTTATTAAATCAGGCAATCGACACAAATGAACAATGCAAGATGACGGGAATAACGAATAATGAGACATATTCCTTGGGCACAGCGAAGTTACGGTTAACGTATGAAGGCAATGACATAGAACATAAATTTCACATAGTGGATACACAAACACCAATTATCACACATGGAATAATAGGAAGAGATTTTCTAATGAAATACCGATGTAAAATAGATTATGAAACTTTCACGATAACTGTAGCAACAAACACTGAAGAACTGACTATACCAATGGCAAACAAATATGAAAATGAAATAGAAATACCAGCGAGAACTGAGATTATTCAAGCCATAACACTCGACGTTGACGAAGATAGCGTAATCTGCGGTGAAGAATTAATAAAAGGAGTCTTCTTAAGTAACACAATCATACCAAAGCATGGAGTACAACATATAAAACTGCTAAATTCAAATAACCATACAGTGACTTTGAAAGCATTCGCACCAAGGGTACATGTGCTGAAAGAATATAGGATAATGAGAATACCAAAAAGAGATAACACAGAACAACGATTTCAAAAACTCTTACATGAATTCAAATTAGAAGGGTTAGATGAAAACGCTAAAGGTTCAATTAAAGAAATATGTAGAAAATATCAGGAAGTATTTCACGCAGAAGACGAGAGGTCATCAACAAATAATTTTTATAAACAAAACATTAGTACAACAGATAATAACCCCCTCTACATAAAAATCTATAGGTTGCCACACTCACAAATCAACCAAATAAACAAAGAAGTCGATAAGCTACTACAGAGTGATGTAATCGAGCCTTCAGTAAGTCCATACAACTCACCACTCCTCATAGTACCAAAAAAATCTGGTGACGAAAAGAAATGGAGACTAGTTGTGGACTTCAGGCAGTTAAATAAAAAAATAATAAGTGATAAATATCCTCAAACAAGGTTAGAAGACATCCTAGATAGACTAGGAAGAGCGAAATACTTCTCAACACTCGATATGACAAATTCTTTCCATCAAATAGAGCTCGAAGATGATTCAAGAAAACTAACAGCATTCTCAACCAATCAGGAGCACTATTAATTTAAAAGATTACCCTTCGGACTAAAGATATCCACGAACAGCTTTCAAAGAATGGTCTCTATTGCACTAAGCGGCCTAGATGACGGCGCATTTATATACGTCGATGATATTATAATACATGGCTGTAGTCTTAAAGATCACAATCAAAATCTGGAAAGAGTACTAAAAAGACTTCAAAAATACAATTTAAAGCTTAATCCATGCAAGTGCAACTTTTTGAAACCTGACGTACTATATCTAGGCCATTTAATTACAAAAAATGGAGTCAAAACTGATCCCAGTAAACATGAAGTAATACGAATGTATCCAGCACCACAGAACGTGGATGACGTGCGACGATTTGTAGCCTTCTGCAACTACTACAGACGTTTTATATCGAATTTTGCAGAAATTGCTCGACCACTCAATGAACTCCTAAAGAAAAACAAGTTGTTTCTTTGGACAGAAGAATGCAGGATATCATTCGAAAGACTCAAAACAAAGCTGATAACTTCACCAGTTCACAATTATCCAAATTTTAACAAACCGTTCATTTTAACGACCGACGCTTCAAATTTTGCGCTTGGAGCAGTGCTTTCGGAAGGCGAAATTGGACAAGATTTTCCAATATCATATGCCAGTAAGACATTAAATAAGCACGAATTAAACAAAACAATTATCGAGAAAGAATTGCTTGGAATTCACTGGGGAATAAATTTTTTTAGACCCTATTTCTATGGCAATAAATTCACGGTCGTAACAGATCATCGACCGCTGGTCAGTCTTTTCATGCACAAGAATGCATCATCAAAATTAACAAGAATTCGTTTAGACCTTATGGACTATGACTTCGAGATTGTGTATAAACAAGGAAAAATGAACACAAACGCAGATGGCTTGTCAAGAATAAAGATAGATTCTGACAAGCTAAAGTCAATGATACCGACGGAAGTAAATGTTATCACACGCAATATGGCGAAAGAGCAGCAAAACGGAATAAAACAAGTAAAAAAGCTAGAATTGATCTAAGACCAATTCTTAAGATACCCTAGATGAATGCCCGTATTAAATTTCGTATGGTCACCGATCTATTCAAGTTTGATTTTGAAGTTGTTTTTCGCATATATTTCTAGAACGGTTTGTCGCACAGAAAAAATGATTATAATCAATTTTATAGGATTTCGTATTCTGCAGAGGTTTTAGGTACAATAAAAATGTCTTGGACTTATCGTTTTCAAAGTATACGTAAAAAACCTAATTTTTTATATGGCAACACCAAGAAGCAGTTGCCCGATTTAGTCCATTTCAAACATTTTAATTGCTAATGTAGTAAAAACATCATGTACGAAATTTTAGCTCTCTACGTCGACGAGTTCTCAGGCAGTGTCCAAATATATAGCGGAAAACGAAATTTTTATATGGCAACCCTACGAAGGAGTTGCCCGATTTGTCTTATTTTCGAACTTAATTTTACTTTCTTTTTTTTAAAGTCCATGTACAAAATTTCAGCTCTCTAAGTATACGCGTTCTCGAGTTATCGTGCGCACGGACGGACGGACGGACGGACAGACGGACATGCAAAAATCAAAATAACTTTTAATATTATGAATGGGTGTCCAATCCATTTTGCTCGAGGTGTTACAAACGGAATGACAAACTTAGTATACCCCTTAGATTTCATCTAGGGTATAAAAAGGGACAATGTAGAATCCGACCAATTCTATATATGGGAATGTACATCCCTCTCCGATATAAGAAATATAGTAAAGATTCAATTCGAAATAAAATTAGATCCAGCATATGCGCAAAAAAAAAAGACAAAGCTTGCCAAAAATAAATATAACTAAGAAAGGGGTAACCGGTCAGTACAGCGATAATCCTATATCTAACTCTGGTTACATAATGGAGAAGCTGATACAAAAGATGAACGAGAATAACATTAAAGAATTAGCACTCGCAAAGGACGATGCTATATTCAACTATATGGAAATAAATGAATTCAAGAAGAAATTCAATAAGCTGCAGCAGAATAATAAAAGTGGTAAGGCAACACCACTACGAATATTACTTTATGAACCTCCAATAAAAATTAATGATCCCAAGAAAAAGGAGGAATTGATCAAAGAATACCACGACACCATGCACGGTGGGCATGCTGGAATTAAACGCTGCATAAATAAGGTAAAACAACGGTACATCTGGAAAAACCTTAACAAGATGGTTAAAGAATACATAAACAGATGTGACAAATGCGCAAACAATAAATACACAAGATACACAAAGGAACCGCTAGTGATAACAGACACGCCATCCACTAGTTTCGAAACAATCGTAATTGACACAGTAGGACCATTAAGGATGTCAAATGGTTTTAGATATATTCTAACGCTACAGTGCGAGTTAACAAAATTCATAGAAGCATACCCAATGGAAACAAAAGAAGCAAGCTCGGTAGCAAAAACGATTGTTGAACGATTCATTCTAAAATATGGATGTTTCAAAAAATTAAAAACAGACAAAGGAACAGAGTTTGTGCAAGCTTCTGAATATAGAACATGTCACGTCCACACCATTCCATCATGAAACACTAGGGTCCATTGAACGAAACCACAGAGTCTTGAATGAATATCTAAGAATGTTCTCAAAAGAAGACAACTGGGACGAGCTAATTCCCTACTATGTATTTTGTTATAATACGAAACCACATACGGATACGAGTTATACACCATTTAAGCTGGTTTTTGGGAAGATAACAACTCTACCTGCGGAAATCTTGAAAAACAAAGGGCAAATAGAAAGCATACATAACTATGCAAAAGTATTAGTAACAAGATTAGAAAGAGCTCATGAAATAAATAAAAAACACGTCGAAGAAGCAAAAGCACAGCGAAAGCCTATAAAAGACATGAATTCCAATCCTTCGAAATTCGAAATAAATGACCATGTATACCTGCGAATCGGTACAAGAAGGAAACTTGAAAGTCCTTTTGATGAACCATACAAAGTCATAGGTCAAAATTGAGTCAACTCCACAATTCTAATAAACAATAAACCCAAAGAAGTACATAACAATAGGCTGGTAAAATGCAAATTTAAATAAGGAAACACTACTGATAATATAGCATAGACATCGTTAATATCATTTATACAGGGTGGGCCAAAAGTCACCATGGGGGCCAAAAGTCACCATGGGGTTTAAAAATTTAATAACTTTTTCGTTTATATATTTTTTTTATTTTTTTTTTTTAGATTATATAAATAACATCTGGAGAATAAATAATGGAGAGATTCACAACTGAACAAAGAACCAGAATAATAGAATTTTATTACTTAAATCAGCGATCAATTATTTTAACGCAAAGAGCATTTTTAAACCCCATGGTGACTTTTGGCCCACCCTGTATTATTCTGGTTCTTTGTTCAGTTGTGAATCTCTCCATTATTTATTCTCCAGATGTTATTTATATAATCTAAAAAAAAAAAATAAAAAAATATATAAACGAAAAAGTTATTAAATTTTTAAACCCCATGGTGACTTTTGGACCCCATGGTGACTTTTGGCTCACCCTGTATCAAATTACCTACACATAAGAATAGATAATTCTAAGTAAAACCCTGTCATGACAGACTAAGTAACCTAATAAGAATACTAAAGAGCTCAGGATAATTAAATAAATTGAAAGTAGAATAAATACAATAACATAAGTACAGATACAAAAAAAAAATTTTTTTAATGTAGAAAAAAAAATTATTTTTTTAAGGGTGAGGATGTAAAGCCATGAAAGAATAATATCTTTCAACTTAACTTGTAGTCACTCCAATCAGATAATGTTACATGCCTTAACCATGCATTGTAGAGCCATGACCACAGACAAGAAAAATAAACGAAAAGAAAAACAAAACAAACAAAGTTTGCTCGACCTTAAGAGGAATTTGCAACATACGCAAATTTCGCTTTGCACGCAAAAACGTTCAATTATGAAAACATAAATGTATCTGAGGTCATCGCTCTACCAAACCAATAAGAAGTGATTCATTATGAAGTTCAGTGATCAGAATTGTTGACACTGCAACTATGATCAATGAATTCGATTATTGCTTCAAGTATTGCAATTCTGCAATAACTCCCCCCTTTAGAATTATTAGACACATTGTTTAGTATGTAAGAAAATTGTATAAATAACCAGTGCCTGATCAATAAAAATCAGAATTAATTTGACTATCGAAAGGTGTCTATTATTTCTCGCAATAACATCGGCATACTCTGCCATCCTATTGAACAGCGGCATACTCTGCCTCACAACATCGGCATACTCTGCCATCCCATCTCTGAAGCGGCATATTCTGCCTTAATAAAACCACAGGGGCTTCTCAAGCCATCAAAAAGTAAGTTCGGCAGCCCTCTGCCCATTTTAAAATTAAAATCAAAGTTCGTCTAATAAAAATTGATTAATCATGAACAGCATTACACGATTCCCTGAAGCAAACATCATATACATATACAGTCCTCCAGTAATCGTATAGGTCTGCTGAGATAAACTTGCACGTCATCCGCATAGGGATGAAAAGAAGCATCCAGCACTACATCGGGAGGATCATTAATTATATAAACAGAACACTAGAGGCCCTAGTACTAGAGTTTTTTCAAAGCGATAAACGGAACTAACTGAGCTCGATTTTTTAGGCCGAGGATAGTCGCTACCGTCAACCTCACTCCACTGGTTCTTCGCTGCACCCCTCGTTGTAGCGGGAGAGTTGTGTGCTGATACTTTGGAGACTTTTTAGAATTTACAAGCTCATGCTTTTCCATGGCGAATAATTACAAAAAACAAACACGCACTTCAGAAGTTCAAAAATTAATAATTTTCGTCGAATACAGATGTGAAACAATATCTGGACGCTTAATTGAATATTTCGAATAGAACTTGAGGAAATAGGCAATAAAACCAAAGTTTACAAAAACACGTTTACTCCAGAAATGTTATGAATGACTACTATTGTTTCTCAATGTAAAAGAGCGTCTGATAAATCATATGCAAAATATTTAACCAAATACGTTGATATAATTCCGTTAACAACTAAAACAGCTGAAGCAATTATTAAACCAGAGAAAAGTTACAATTGGTCTAATACCAATAATTTATGCCCTAGGAACATAAAAATTAAGACAAGTACTAAATAATATATAATAGTTTTCAAGCAATGTACAAAATTGGAGGAAAGCGATTGAAAGAAAAAAAAACATAGGTGGAATCGATTTTCAAAACCATGTTATGAGAAAACGCATTTAAAGGTTCAACTGACAAAAAAAGCAATTATTTTAGACTTACTATTCCACGACTCAAATATTCATTCAGCACACGTTAAGATTTCTTTAAAATGGCTATGTTTCTTTCTTTAATCTGCGAGTAAAGTTTGAGGTATGTATATATGCCTACAACGTCTATATAGACAACAGATGAATCTATAAAAATATGGTCTTTTTTTAAAAAATAAACAATTTTTCTTGACAGTTTGGTTCATTTTTGAAATTCTATTTACTATTACTATGAAAACACCATGTACCAAATTTTACCTTTTAAAATTTTTGTATGGCAACCCTACGAAGGAGTTACCTGATTTGTTCCATTTTCGAACTTAAATTTACCTCTAGACAGATGTACACACAAACGGATAGACAAACAGACAAACAGACGGACAGATGGCCAAACAGACAGACATTCGAAAATCAAAATAACTTACTATTTTGAATAGTGTTGCGACTCGAAATCTTTCCACATTTTTGCCACACATGAAAAAATTATCGAAAACTTAAAATCTTACATTCATATAATCCTATCTACAGAGTAATTAACTAAAAGTTTGACTTAAGAGAATTTCTCATTATATAATAAGTCCATAAATATGAGGAAATTTCAAATCGCTATCGGTGGGTTCAGTCAGCATAAATAATGATTCTCCACTTACACTTCTGCAGTGCTAAGAATAAAAAAAAAATTGGAATTATTTTGGTCACGTATTAAAAAATTCTCTAACATAGCCAAAATATTTGGGGATATCCCAAACGTTGCCAAAAAGTAGGCATTTCCTCCGATTGTAATTACAGTGGAAACACTGACGTGAGTGTCCAATCTATTCTACGCTACCGTAATTATTTCTATGCATTACAAACGGAATGACAAACCTAGTATATCCTATCGTTTCATCATTTAGAGTATAAAAAGTATATTCCAGGAAATATTGAAATTATTGTAACCAATATAACAATAATATGAACAAAAGTAATAATGAAAAATATTCCAAATCAAAACCAGAGAAAATGTAGACTAACAGGTGTCATAAAGCAAAGACATGCATATGTATACAATACAGAGGCGATGTCATTTCTTTTTAATTAGATGTAGTACAGGCAAATTGTATCAAAATTCGTCAAATATCCAAGAAAATTGGGAGGTCTTTGTTTGTATCCTCATTTGAAGCGAGAATTCGTTGATATTGTTATCGAATTGTTTCCAGTTTATCGTCGGACTCACCTTCTGAAAATGTCGACTGGATTTCTTGTCGACCTCCCAACGCCATAGAAGTTTCGGCTAGACCAACCGAGCGTTCAGCAGGTTGGTGAGGTTAGGTTTATCACACGTACATGTTGCTTCTTTTCTGCCACCCAACGTGAAGCTTCTACGGTGGGGCCCTGTAAAGCGGATCTCTGCTTTACCCGGCGAGGCCTATTGGGGTGCTTTTTCGTACAATTCACGTACTTCTTTATGTTTTCCTTTTTCTAAATAGATTTTTGTTTCAAACAACAGCAACTATTTTTGGTGAACTTCGGTTTTATATCTAACTGTTCCTTTCTTTTTTATTTTTTTATCTTTAAAACCAACTTTGTGTGCAGTAACTCAGAACACAACTTTTTTTGTTAACAAGCCCGACTCTATTACAGTTCAATCTTTTTATCTTTTACAAAATTGGCTTGGGCCGACTGCTATCTCTATGAGTTTATCTTATTTAACGCTCTTTTTAATTTCAATTAATTTATTTTTTCACAAGATTTTTATCTATTATCTAATTGACATTGGTTATAGAAATTCATTTTAATCTTTTACAAGTTGTTATCTATTATTTCTAAATACATTTACATTTCATTGTAATACTCTTTTAATGCTTTCAGGATTTATCGAATTTTATTTTACGTTAAATCTAAAATTCATTTTAATTCACAGTACGTCAAACCTGCGTGTACCTTTAGGTTTTACTACGTGTTACAATAGGTCTGTTCACGTACTCGAATTTGTGCGAATGCATTAAAGCATTTTCACCCAAAAGCACCCAAACTCTGTTCAGGTACTCAGAAAATTGGGGAAAATATGTAGACGTCACACTTCCCCTTTAATAGAGTTTTAGCCCAAATTCACCCAAGGTAAAACTTGGGGGTAATTATGTAAAAACTGTCAAACACATTAAAATTTGAAATCGAGAATTGTCAGAAGTTTAAATTGTCAAAGGAAAAATGGAAAAGGCGGCAGAATTTACAAATGATGCGCACTGTTTGCCTAGCTCGTATAAAAATCTACAAAATGAAGATAATGAATAGATATATTATGGTTGGCATTTTATTTTCAAATTGAAGTTGTTAGCTTGACAGCTTGTAGTTGTCACTTTCCCTTTCTGCCCAAGAGCACACAAAAGTTGCTCATGTACTTTCCGAATTTGATAGCTTCCCCTCCTGCACATTTTCACACAGAAAAGCCCAAGAAGGAAAACACCGGAGAAGTACGTGAACAGACCTAATATATTGCCTTCATTCTGCATATTTTTCAAAATTTTATTTGCTTTTATTGTTTAATAAATGTTAATGTATTTACTGTCTTCTATTTTCCATATGTGCCAGAGTTTTCTATGTTTTTTTACGTTTAATAAAGATTCAAGCTGTTTATTGACTTTCATTCTTCACTTTCAGATTAGCAATATTCATTTTTCTATTGAAGATGTGTCAAAATAATCATTTGCAAGATTATTGCCATTCTATGTGTAAGCCCAAGTCCAGCAAAATGCTTCCGCTTCGTATTACGTGTTCGTTGGCCCTTTGCAAAATCAGCGGGAGTGGTTCCTGTGAATTGATCTAGATTTGAAGGAGAATTGTAGTGGTGGGTCTAAATTTTAATTGAATTGAAAGGGAACAGTGTTATAATTCGAAATGTCAAGTTCAGGTTTTATTTATTGTACTGACGTTTAAAACCAAGCATTGGCGAAGTTGGTGGAATTTTAGGGGAATATATTTCAAATATAGTTCCAATTTCTCGACTAAGTGACAGCGACTCAGGTACTGAACGCAGTTTTACCGGATTTGGAATAAGACATGATGCTCGTAAGGATTCTGAAAACAAAAATTTTTATTTCTGGATCCAGTATGATGCATTTATTGAACCAGAAAGTCTTTCGACTAATAACTTGTTCGAAGCTCCTGAGAATAGGGGTTTACTACAAGAAAGTCTCATTATGAGTTAGCATGTCTAACCGATTCCAATATTTTTAAATTAATCCCATTAGAAGGGTTAATAGAAAGCTACGTGTATTCTTTACCTCTACTGCCACTTCATCGTGCAAATTTCGACAAAGATAGCTGTGGACGTGTGCTAATTCCAACAAATAGAAGATTCGGTTAAATTATTAGAAATAGAATTATTGAAAAGTTTAATGGAGGAAAGCAACTTGGAACAGTTGGAGATAAGGTTCAACAAGGGTCGGCTGCAAAGTCTAAATTAATAGTAGGGACAAAAGCAAGGTAAGTTATTTTGGTACACAGCTCCCCCCTGGCAAGCTAGTAGCTCCGGCCAAGCTGGCCTATATTGTTTGGGACAATTTTTGACTTAAAAGGAGGCAGTACCAAGATTTGTTCATATATTTTTCAATGCTAATTTCTGACAAACTTTTTGTAGCAGAATAACGATTTATGTCTTAAGTTAAAGGTGATGAATTAGTCTAGTAAATAACGTCGGGAAAAATAAAAAAAATGTACTGGAATTGAGATATTAGCTCGGAAACTTGTAAAAAATGGTAAAAATTGAAGTTTTTCAAATCAAATTCCTGTAGGTAGGTATTCTTATTTCTTTAGATTGTGACTCTTCTAGAAAGATAAAGCCTAGATCTAGCAAATAACGTCGCGTTTTTCATTTTTAGTGGCTCTTTTTTTAATTATTTGACTCTAACAGTACTTGTTTTTTCTCCCGATATTTCACCGACAAGAAATTGCAATATTTCGTTGAAAGTTTTTGGAATACAAAGAAAAATAGTATATGTATTTAACAAATTATGTGCAAAAAAAATTTAGCAAAGTTAATTCTTGTTAAAAATTTTCAATTTCTTAGAACTGCAAATTTTCATTTTTCGTCTGAAATTGTCGCATGATGTTGGGTTACTGTCTTTTACGCTAGATGTCTCTTATGTGACTTGTGGTCTAGGTCTAGGCTAATTTTATATGAATTTTCTCACTTTCAAGACACAAACCTACGTACAGTAAATATTCTTACCTACAGGCTCGCTGGTATCAAAATTGAAACTTCTGCTGAGAACTGACTCCTCTTTATACGCAGGGTTGCTCTCAGGTGGGAGAAAGCTGTCAGGCTTAACGGTGAGACTTAGTCGAAGGAAAAGATGGGCTCTTTTGTTATGGTAACATGCTTCCGGATCTAGCTGAGGTTTCGCCAGAAGACTTCCTCTTTTGGGTTGAAAGTTAATGCGGTTTTTGCATTTGGAAGATTTTTGAAGCAGAGAAAGAGAACCTCGGAAGATATTTGAAGGGACAGGAAAGTAAAATCCTTCCAAATAGGGCTAACCCAGATAGCGTTAGTGAGAAATTCAACTCCTTATTTGAGGATGAGATTGATTATACTAAGAACGTGTGCTTATAAATTTTTGGTCAGCCCCCACGGATCATGGAAACTGTTAAGAAGAGACAGGAAGGTATCCGTCTGATGAAGGCTCACCCGGAAAGGGTTACTGGTAAAATTCAAATTTTCAATGTATCTGAACTCATTGATTGAGTCGTCTAAGCCCATGGAGCTTAGAGATGTGGTGTACAGAGACAAAAATTATAGCGCGAGGAGGTAGGTACTGTAGCGGAAGTTACAAAATAATTTATATTTTTGTTGGTAATTAAAAATAGAATAAAATATAATTTTCTTGTTGCACTGACTGTAAATAAAATATGGTCAGAGTAATATTTGCTCTGACTGTAAATAAAATAAAAAATTCAAATTTAACGTTTAAAGGAAAACACTTTGAAGAAAAAAACTTTGAACACAGATACACACTACTGCCTACATTTTGAGAACATACACATCAAGACTTTTTGGAATGTATTTGTTTTTAAAAATGTAGAATTTGTGTCAAGGATATTCTAGTTTTAAGTGAATCGCCAGCGGGCAAACTCATATAATTTTATTTAATACGCTAGAGGGCAAACTAAAAAAATAAATAGTTTTGATTTAAACGCCAGAGGGCAAACTTATAAAAGTATTAATTTAATTGCCAAAAGGCAAATTTGTAAAGTTTTTAATTCAGACGCCAGAGGGCAAAACTGTTAAAGAATATTTTAAAAGTTTATTGTTACACTTTTAATAAAATATAAAAATATTTTAAAAGATTTAAAAGAAAAAATTATAATTTAAAATAAAAAAAATATTATCATAAAATAAAAATAATATAATTTCAATTTTTATCCTACTAAGAATTTAGGATAAATATATATATAGGATAAATACCTATATATTTATATAAATAAAGAACTGTTGAACTGCAACATATACATTTTGTTGTCTCAATCAATCATCATCTATCATACCATATATATCAACAACAACAACCAGTTCAATTGAGAACCCCTGATGACATTTTCAAAACAGCCATTACTACACCTTTCGGTTTATTCGAATTCACTAGAATACCTTTTGGTCTTAGAAACGCAGCACAGACATTCCAGCGTTTCATGGACCACTTGTTAAAGGAAATAGATTTTGTTCTCATCTACATAGATGATATTTTAATAGCAAGCAAAAATAAAAAGGAGAATGAATCACACTTAGAAAAAGTTTTTACACGGTTAGAGGAGATCGGTATAAACATCAATCTCGCAAAATGCATTTTTGGAGTAAATTCTTTAGATTTTTTGAGCCATAAAATCACTAAAGAAGGAAATCTCCCATCTGGGAACAGAATTACAATAATTCAAGATTTCCCTTCTCCTAATTCTATCAGAAAAATTCAGTAATTCATAGGAACGGTAAACTATTACTATAGATTCATTCCACATCTATCTGAATTGTTGAATCCAATATATATAAATTTAACAAAATTACTAAAAAAACCTAAAAATAATAAAAAATTTAATTGGCCAGAAGATTGCGAAACCAATTTTAAAAAAATTAAAGAAGCTCTTTATACCTCCACACTTTTAGTACACCCACTAGAAAACACCAAGTTTATTCTAACAGTCGACGAGTCAGACGTAGCAACAGGAGGAGTTTTAGAACAATACAATGAAAACCATTGGGAACCTTTAGCTTTCTGCTCGAAGAAATTAACTCCAGCCGAAACAAGTTATTCAACCTTTGACAAAGAACTTTTAGCAATCTATTTAGCCATTAAACATTTCAGACATTTTTTAGAAGGTCGGGATATCACTATTCTGACCGACCACAAACCATTAACATCCGCAACCAAAACAGAGAGAAGTCCCAGACAAGCCAGACAGTTAAATTTTATAACACAATTCACTTCTGACATCAGACATATTAAGGGAAAATCAAACGTTGTAGAGGATTCATTATCACGAGTATTAATTACTGATGAAAATGATAAAAATATCTACGAAATAAATAAAAATAAAATAGACTTAGAAATTATCGCCAAAAACCAAGAAAACGATGCAGAATTAAAACACTTAATTTCCATTCAAGGAACTATTACAAATTCTAAGTTTAAATTAATTGAAACGGAATTAGAAGTTTCCAAAAACAAGATTTGGTGTGATATGTCGTTATTTACCATTTATTCCTAAACTTTTAAGACGAGTTATTTTCAAGATTATTCATACTCTATCACATCCTGGTATAAGAGCAAGATACTTTTGGCCTAGTATGAATAAGGACGTAAATTTGTGGGCAAAATCATGTTTATCTTGCCAGAAATCAAAAATTTACAAACATACTAAATCAGAAATTGGCCAATTCAAAATTCCAAAAGGCAGATTTGAACACATTCACGTGGATATCATCGGCCCATTACCGCCTTCAGAAGGATTTACTCACGTATTAACTATCATAGACAGACTCACAAGATGGCCCGAAGCATACCCGATAACGGATACTACAGCTAGTACAATAGTTAAAACATTATACACACAATACATTTCACGATTCGGAATCCCTCTTGAAATAACGACGGATCAAGGCGCTCAATTCGAATCTAAATTATTTGATGAATTTTCAAACAGGAGCACACAGAATCCGTTCTACACCTTATCATCCACAATCCAATGGAATGATAGAGCGTTTTCATAGGCAACTGAAGGCATCATTAAGAACAAAAATGACTCATAATAACTGGGTTTTGCAAATACCAGCGATTCTTTTAGGTTTTACAACCACGATAAAAGAGGATCTTGTTTGCTGTCCAGCTGATTTAGTTTAGGGGCAACCAATGCGCATCCCAGGAGAATTCTTTATAGATATCCCAAAACCAACGTTGGATCCATCAAATTTTGTTAATAAACTGAGAAACCACATTCAAAATTTTGTACCAACTAGTACTAGAAAACAAAATAACACGATTTTTGTACCTAAAGATCTAAAAGATTGTAAATTCGTTTTCGTGAGGATAGATCGTTCAAAACCATCATTAAATAACCCATACGAAGGACCTTTTAAGGTTATTGAAAGAAATGACAAAACGTTTCTGGTCAACTACAACGGAAGAGAGACCAGGATTTCTATCGATCGTCTAAAACCGGCTTTTGTGGACATGAATATTAATGACCAAAATATAATGACAGACCACCATTTTAAGAAAAAGAAAGTTTCGTTCAATTTATAATCTTTTTTTAAACGCTTTCACTGAGGGGGGTGTTGATGTAGCGGAAGCTACAAAATAATTTATATTTTTGTTGGTAATTAAAAATAGAATAAAATGTAATTTTTGTTTGTTGCACTGACTATAAATAAAATATTGTCAGAGTAATATTTGCGCTGACTGTAAATAAAATAAAAAATTCAAATTTGACGTTTAAAGGAAAACACTTTGAAGAAAAAAACTTTGAACACAGATACACACTACTGCCTACATTTTGAGAACATACACATCAAGACTTTTTGGAATGTATTTGTTTTTAAAAATGTAGAATTTGTGTCAAGGATATTCTAGTTTTAAGTGAATCGCCAGAAGGCAAACTCATATAATTTTATTTAATACGCTAGAGGGCAAACTAAAAAAATAAGTAGTTTTGATTTAAACGCCAGAGGGCAAACTTATAAAAGTATTAATTTAATTGCCAAAAGGCAAATATGTAAAGATTTTAATTCAGACGCCAGAGGGCAAAACTGTTAAAGAATAGTTTAAAAGTTTATTGTTACACTTTTAATAAAATATAAAAATATTTTAAAAGATTTAAAAGAAAGAATTATAATTTAAATAAAGAAAAATATTATCATAAAATAAAAATAATATAATTTCAATTTTTAACCTACTAAGAATTTAGGATAAATATATATAGGATAAATACCTATATATTTATATAAATAAAGAACTGTTGAACTGCAACATATACATTTTGTTGTCTCAATCAATCATCATCTATCATACCATATATATCAACAACAACAACCAGTTCAATTGACAACTCCTCAACAGTTCAGGTACGAGTAGCCTCTTTGAGAGGTTGTCGTACCTGCCGTCGATCCAAAATATTTGGAACGATCACTCACCAACCCTACTACATGATGCTTATAAATCATGTGAGTTCACTGGCCTTTACCTTGATCAATTCAGTATAGCTCCACTGAGAATAGGAACATCAAATCGTAGTCTCTTTGAGAGGTTGCTGGTGTTGCCGTTGTCCCAAAAGAAATTTGAAATCAACCGCCTCTAATCCTACTACATGATCCTGCTCAATCATGTCGGTTCACTGGACTTTGCCCTGATAAGTGTTCTAATCCCCACCCACAGTGGTATTGGGTAAATTACGCGGGTGGACCATGTCGAGTATTGAAAAATCATTTCTAGTTGGCACTAATACATCTGTGTCGATGTTAGCCTCGTTTGCTTGAATATTAATTGTTAATGGGGCATCCGATGGTGCGGAGTTTTCGATAATGCCGATTTCTTTGTAGTTAATTCAGGTACTGTTCGTGATTGGCGGATGGTCGATTAGTGTATGAGAAATCGGAGTATTAGTGAATGTTGGATGATTGGAGTATTGGTAATTGGTGTATGTGTGATTGGTGTAGGTAAGATTGGCTTATTAGCGTTTGAAGTTGGTAGTTGATTGGTGTATATTTGTTTATTGGTGACTGGTTGGATGATTGGAGTATTGGTGATTGGTGTATTGGTGTAGGTGTAGGTTGAATTATTGGAGTATTGCAGATTGGTGTAATGTTGATTGGTGTAGGAATTATTGGTGTATCAGTGTTTGGAGTTTGGTTGGTGATTGGTGTAAGTTTCTTTATTGGTGAATTGGTGATAACACTTGTGGCGTTGTTTGCTCGGTCGGTGGGGTTTGCTTCGGCGCCAATAGTTCGGTCGTTAGCAAAACGTCGAAATTTGCCTCTGGGTAACTTCAGTGGAGTTAGGGCTCCAATTGACAACAGTTGACTTGAGTTGAATTTATGCCCTTATTTCTTGAGTCCATATTATATAAGTAAAATCAATATGAGTTAGTGTATTCTTGTGTTTATTGCCCAAATCTTGAAGAGCGGTGTGATGTAAGGGCTTCCGATGTACACGTACTGCCTAGTGGCTTCCTTTGATCACGTACTAGTGATACGATAGCTTTTCCGTTGTACACGTACTAACTAATGGCTTTCGTTCGATACACGTAGAACAAATTGTCTTCCGTTGTTCACGAACAGGCTTGTAGGTTTGGAGGCGAAGGTGGATTTTCTAGGTCTCCCGAACAAGCCGAACTTTCTAGAAATGTAGACGGGATATTCGTGTTGAACGTGTCTTGTGAATCTATATTGCTCTACTTATAAAATCGATTCAAAAAGCTATTGTGAATTATACGAAGGAAAATTTCCTATAGATAACTTTACACATAATTCTAGTTATAAATACAGAAGATTTATCAATTAATGCACTGATCAATGCCCGGTGAACATAAATCAAGAATGACCTAATGGCTGATCAGTATTTATAGCGGAAGGATTTAACTTCGCAATAATGACCTACTAAAAATTCTGGCCCAGAAATTACGCGTAGCCGATTCTGAATTTTTTTAAATGAATGCAGATTAATAAGTGCAGTCTAATACCCTAGGCAGACGGACAAAATCAATGAAAGTTTTTAAGAATTCTAGAGTATACAGTACAACAGTGTTTCAAGTTAAGTTAAGTTACAAGGATACTGTTTTAAAAATAAACTATATATAAACCTATGAAGTTGAATTTTGATTGGAAACAAAAATAAATAAAAAGTTGAATTGTGAATCTGTAAATCTGTGATTCGTAATAAAGCCCCCCCCCCTTCCCCTTTTCTCGCAGTGGACGAAACCTACCATATCCGGAAATTTCAAGAATTCACTCATTTTGGACGGAAACTAAGATTCCATTCATAAAACCCAAGAGCAGTCCTTGATGGTGAATTATTGATAACATGGCGAATTTATAAGCGTCAACTGCTAATTTTATACCCAGAAACCGGTATCTGATATGATATGAATTTACATAAAAAAGGAAAAAGCCACCGGAATGAAGAAAATAGTTCAGAAAAACAAACTGCAGCTAAACCGGACATTTCGTTCCATTTTGAAAACCTTGTTTCGAGATAAACGCGTTTAAAGTTATATTTAAGTGGATCTGATGTTATGTTCAAGGCGGTATTTTTCCAAATCTCATAACAGTTCAGGGAATAAAGGGAGAAAATAGATCAAACTTCCGAAAAATTCCCGGAAAGCTGGATTTTTGCACGAACCTACATTTCGTGGTTCTAAACAAAATACCAAAAGTCCCATTGATACAAATGCTGCGTGGTCAAAGGTCACAAAAAACGGTTTTTTGCAAAAATCTAGTCAACAGTGACTTTTATCGAAAAAATAGTACTTATCAAATTTGTAGCTTAGAATATTACCTAAAAGAACATTGTATTACTTTTTTTCGTAAGACTAACGGTCTTCGGGAATATACAATACACAATAATCCTGCATAGTTGTACTGATTAAGCAAAAAGACTCTCTCCGAAATTACTTTCAGCAAACAATCACCATGGCATAGGTTCTAGATTAGAAAATATTTCTGTGCATCTGTATCTCGTGCAATAATAAAGGGCATGTAATGACATTGTGCCTATGAAGAGAAGTGGATCTAGATTCCTGGTCTCATCGCCGAGATGCTTTATAGATTCATTTATTTCTGTGGGACTTCAATTAATTTTCACTATGGTAGCAGAGTTTTCGAAATATATTTGGCAAATTGTGCCAAATTAAATTCGGTAACCTTAAATTAATTCGTTTCCCATAAATCTTTCCATGTTCGCAACATTAGATACATCTTTTATGAAAAAAGTATAAATATAATCTCAATATCGACCAGGAGGATCAGAGCTTTTCGATATTTACCCTAACTACAGATATTGGTAGTCAGGAGGATACATGTGCGCCATAACAGGTAATGTATAGTCACACAATATGTTCGTCATTGGGATCAATAAGTGCCCTGTA
Source organism: Dioctria linearis (assembly GCA_963930735.1). NCBI lineage: Eukaryota > Metazoa > Arthropoda > Insecta > Diptera > Asilidae > Dioctria > Dioctria linearis. Next base: position 98,420,189 of record OZ005743.1, on the reverse strand, counting down.
GCCTCCCACCTTGCATATCAAATGGTAGATAGATTTCGGGTTTTAGCACATTTTATAGTTACCTACCAACCTAGAAAAGAATTTATAGTAAAAAATATTTATAGCTGTTCTGAAAGTACGCATTAATTTGACAAATTCCTAATTAACTAAAGAAACCTCAAATAACCAGTTAAAATGTATGTATCAATTTGGAGCTTTTCCATAATAAATTAGAGCTTGTTAATTACTAAGCTCAAATTCATAATAAAATTGAAAGTTTTAATTATTCATTTTGAGTGGGATCTGGAGGGCTACCAGTCCTTGAGAAAACTACATGACTGCTATGTTTTTGTTTTTACAACCCTTTTCAATGTGAAACTTAAAACAACCCTCATACATAAATTTATTGTCATTTCCACCTAGAGTTAAGTAATTTATAACTTTTCCGTATATTTCATTATTCGATTTTTACTCCACAATTGAGTTTGGGTAATGGGAGCCCTCAGTTAATATATTTTGTTTTTTAATTTTAATTCGCACATTCAGTACTTCTTTGGTACCATTCAAACTTTTGTACGTAAAATTAATTAAAGTTTTTTCAGATAATTTTTAGTTATTCGCGCGCTCGATTACCATGAAGTACGTCAACAAAGTTAGCTTTCATGCTAATTACAAACTTTCTTCAGTGACTAATTCGCTTTAAAAACGATAATGTGATAGCAGTGGGAGAGAAAGAGCAGAAAGTTTAAAATTTGCATCCGCGAAAATTATTTTTCAAGTGGAAGGAAATTAAGATCCGAGAAAGCTTAGGTTGAAATAAATGTTTTAAACTGGAAGCCATGGGCGATGCGGAGTTCTATTGGTGTCTGAATCGTCTGTTCTTTAAAGGATGTCTTGAATCCAACCGGCAAGTAATTAAGAACCTGAAAAACATTCCATTCAAAAGTTCACGGAGTTTGTTCTCTGATGAAAGATTGGAGAATTCCTTAATATTATTTGTTTCTTTAGTTCAAGTCTCATGGTTTAATGTGAAAACTGGAAATTAATGTCATCTTTTTTGAAAGCATTGAAATCATAATCGTGTTAATGGGCTAAAAATTGAAACGTTGCGCTTATATTTCTTTTTTAGGGTTCCGTACCCAAAGGGTGCCAACGGGACCCTATTACTAAGCCTTCGCTGTCCGTCCATCCGACTGTCTGTCAGCGGACTGTATCTCTTGAACCGTAATAGGTAGACAGTTAAAATTTTCACAGACTGTGTACTTCTATTGGCGATATAACAATAGATAATTAAAATTAAATTAAATTAAAAATTAAAGGGGTCCACAATTAATATAAAAGACAAATATTATAAATAAAATATATCCTTCTATATCTGTAAGGAAATTTTCTTTAATTTAAATAATTAAGTACTCTGAATAAATATTAAGAGTTAAACTAGTTTTCTTATATTTTATTATTTTGTAATCAGTTAAAGCCAAAAACTGTATGGCAAGGGGGGGGGGGCATATCAACCGTTCAGGAGTTACAAGGTGATTAAGAAAAAAAACACTAGTTTTTCATAAAACACCCTGTATCTTAAAAACCACAGGCCGTACGATCACAGTTAAGAGCTCATTGTATGTAGAGCTTCATGGCCTTTCCAACGACTGCTCAACCAGCCCCATACCAATCTCTAATCAAGAATTATGGTTGTCTAAACTAAAATTTTCAGATATGCTTACCTTTTTTTTTAATTTAACCTCTATTATTTTTGCAAGAAGCTCATTAATATAACTTTTTTTTATAAAAACTGTAAACTGTAGACTCTCCTCTTTAATTTGACCTATTATACCCTTTGTGTTAAGAGTAGCCGTTAAACAGTTACTAACTCATAACCTATTCAGGTCACACCGAAATTAGACGATATTTTTTTAAATGACGTGCTAACGGAACAAATTATCGTTGAGAATTGGTTTGAAAATAGGTTTGAGAATAGGTTTGGAGCTAATAACTCTTATGGAACTTCAGATAGAGCATTGGATGTAATAGGTCTCATAAAAGAGAAGAGTCTACAGTTTACAGTTATTTTACAAGTTGTGTCTAAAATATTTAGCCACTTCATGAAATGCTACAAGCCTTTATGCCGATAGTGTAATACCAACCGACATAACCGAATGCTAGGAGAGGTAGATAGCGGTGAAGGCGTAGGTCGCGTCCAGACCTGCCAGTCAGCCATACACACACACACACACGCGACTCAAACACGACTCAGCATGGACACAATTAGTGGAACGTTATGACAGTAAATTGTCAATCGATTCATAAAGATATTTATTGAACAGCCATACAATAATAAATCAGCACCGTCAAGCTTTCGTCGACTTGCAGACGCTTCTGATGAAATAATCAAAGGTTTACAATCAGTGGGTGGTGAAGCAAAATAGCGTGGATCTTGGATAATATATATCCTACTTCCATAATTAGATGAACAAACAAAACAGCTATGGTCGCAACACAGAGAGAAATACCGAAAAAGCAATTATATTGCGTCATGACCTGGAAAAAGTAGAGGCTTCGCATTGCACAAATGAAAGAGCAACACACTGAGCTCATTAACAGCATACGTGCAAACAAAAGAAATACTGTATGCATAAATTTCGATGAAAATTCTTTCAACGAAAATATTGGGACTTTGTTGGAACCCAACGAGTGATTCCATCATGTTCAATATATTACTTGATGGAGATGGCCCAATCACCAAACGAACGATGCTGTCGCAGTCATCAAATACTTTCGAACCATTTTGACCTTTAACTGCAGCTACTATATTACTTAAAATTCTGTACCTTTGACTACAAAAAATAGGTTGGGATGATCCAATCTCAAAGTAACTTGCACAACAATGGCAACTTTTCAAGGAAGAATTCAATCAATTTGATAGCATCAATGTAGCACGCTAGTTTTAGTCAACAGATCTCAATACATGTCAGTTTCATCGCTTCTCTAACGCATCGTATGTAGCTGTCAGATATTGCCAAAGTTTCACCAAACAACAACCATTCAATTCCGAGACTGAAATTGTGCGGGGCGTTGCTACTAGCCAGTTTATTTAAATCAGTGCGCGCGCCTCATTCGATGCACCAGCAACGAACTGTATCGCTTGGACTGATTTAAACATCGTGCTCAGCTGGCTCGCTCCAAATCCAAAGCGATGAAAAACCTTCATACGAAATCGCATATCGGAAATTCTCAGCATCTTACCCAGGAATCACTTGAGACATGTGTCTTCCTGTGACAATCTCGCAGACAGAGTTTCAGTGGCTACGACAACCAGAAAACACATGGCCAACACAAATCTAACTAGAGACCAGCATTTAGCAGACTTAGAAGCACGTCCAGTCAAAATTCACTATGTTCACACAGATGTCCCAAAATCAGCGTGAGGCCACCTAACCGACAATATTTCATCCTTTCGCAAAATTATACGAATTGTCGCAATATGGAGACGTTACTACTCTCAGATCAAGCACAAGGCTCAATTCAAAGTTACTTCTGGCTACGCCAGTAAACTAGCTTCTCCTATATGTACACACACTTGCGTTTAGTCATATCTGAATTACATTATGTATTGTAATAAAAGTAAAGATTACTCTTTAGGACTTTAATCGGGATAAAATTATGTTTGCTCAAGAAGGAATTTTTTTAGATTCTCCGCTATATAGCAAAAGATTGAGAAAAAATCAATTTGGTCTGTTTTCAAGCGTCTACAGCAGGCAGAAAACCAAGCTGTACCGATGAGTATAAGGTTTTCAGCTAACACGAAACGCTTCTTCTTCTTCCTTTTTATTTTTCGGCGCAGTGCGGGCGTATACAGGTTCGATTCGTTTCGAATGAATCTGGCTTTTTAAATTTTTTTTTTATAAAAAGTTTTTTCTATTTTATTCTCAATCTTTTTCATTTCTTTTCTTTATTCTATTCTTTCATTTGTTTTTCAAGTCACTCAATCTCGCTATTTGGGTCCTCTTGATGAGTCACACCAAGGCTTGAGACTTAACACCAAAAATTAATGAGTTGTGTGATAAAATAACAAATTAAAAACATTTTTTAGCTTTTGCTATATACCGGAGAATATAAAATATTTCCTTCTTGAACAAATATTATGTATTGTATCGTTCAGTTAGATTATGACAGTTAACTGCACTTCTGCATGATTTCCGCCCAGAACGTTTATTAATTTTGCAATAAAGTATTCTTCAAAATCAAACAGTGGAATTATTCCCAGCAAGCTGCTCCTTTTACAGATAGACAAAAATTACAGCTGTTATGGCAAAAAAAGGAAATCTTCATATTCATGAAGTCCTTTTTTAAAAAACATTTTAAAACATATTCCTGAAAAAAAAAATGTTACGGTCCAATTTACTACTTACCTCATGAGCTATTTAAATATGTACGTGTTGGTTATGAATGATTGTTTTTTTTATATATGCTTAAGAAGTTATGAACTTTTGACTCGGAGTTTGTTGTAAATTTCAGATATCGGAAGGGAGGCCGGCAACATTCATCCCTTGACGTTAAATCCCAATTCCCTGCACACACACAGCTACATCCTATGGGCGGTCTGCCAGCTACCAACTTGTGCATTAACAATCATATACACACATAGATTATACCGCACCTCAGTTACACAATACCAAAACCCTCGAGAATACTTCACAAGCCATGAAACAGACTCCCTCCTTACCACATGCGAGGACCAACGTAGTCCTTACATTCTAAAATATTTGCAAAAGTGAAAAAAGTTTGATTTGAATAGTTCCTCCACCGTAAACTACTATTCATACAGAAAAATGGCGCTCTGTTAATCTTAAGCTTGCTTTCTTATCTTCTGAACCGTAATAAAATTTTCATACCTTTCCTAACAAAATTATTTAAAAAAATATATCTTAACCAAATGACTACGATTCCTCAAACAAAAATTCTCAACTGAGTAATCATTGTAATGTCGCTGTGCCGTCATGGCATGTACCTGCCTACAGATTCGGACTACGGCTGCACATACACACATGCACTTATCACTCAGCAGAGAGGTATTGAGCGTAAAATGGTAAGGTGAGTTTATAATCAAAACTATTTTATTATTTTGTTAAGTAAGTTATATCGGAAATTCAGCCTTTGGGAAGGTAAGGAACCAAGCTGTAAATTACTTCAAGACTATTTTCCTGTATAGATATTAGTTTAGGCTCTATGGAATATATGAAGCCAATGTTTAGCTTTTTTCCATAAGTATCAATATAGAACATTTTAGAAAACGGACTAAGCACGAACACATATAGATTTCTGTTTCATGGCTTGGGAAGTATTCTCGAGGATTTTGACAATACACGTAGCTGCCACACATAAATGTTCGTGCATTCATACAACATTCATACATCCGGATAGGTCAAGTTAAAATCATGGTTAAGACAATTTTTGTATACGTACTACATATTATCAAGTAGTATTCATTATTTAGTTTAGCCTAGTTTAGTTATTTTTTTTGTATCTTGGTAGGTACTGACTATGATTATTAGGTAAGTATCTCGTCCGTTACGGATTAATTTTGCAAATTTTGAATTTAAACCGTTCTGTACATAACCTAAAAATCATTGGTCCACGATTAGAAAGAAGTTAAGTATAAAAAAAAATCCAACTTCTCCTTTATTTTCTTGGAGAGTATTTAAATATTTTATAATAATATTAATAATAATTGGTTCTGTGCTAGAAGTTGTAACATAGTCCACTGAAAGCAAGATGGCATTTCATTTATTCTTTTTGAATCGCGGAAATACTCTCCTAGGAAGTGAGTTCCACTGCACATGCTGAAAATAAAACCTCCTAATAACAAATCGAAAGTGTTAGCAGCCACGGACTCAAATTAATAATATCCAAGACCCGAGAATAAACGCACACACATTTTATTTGCAATTAATGTACAAGTTGAAATATCGCTAATGTAACACGAGGACTAAAATATCCCGAGACTGCAATCAACTTCAAAATTCGTAAAATTTCGAAGATCTTGATCGTAAAATAGTGGGCATAATCAGAATAGTGGGTACAATTTTCGATGGTTCTATGTCCGGTAGGTGAAGCGACCACTTTTCTAGAGATTATCAGGCAGTAAAGAATTTGAAAGTTAGAGTTGAAGCAATTGAAACAAAGAACACAAAATATAACATAAAGTATAGACCCGAAATAAAATAAACTCGAAAAAAAACAAAGGAGGAGGAAAAAAGAATAAGAAATGATGGTTAAACAAAAAAGGAAATCACAGAAACTACAGGGGAAAGGGGCTTCGGCAGTGCGGGATTGACTGGATATTGGAGGGCGGTACAAATCCGCCGGCCGCATGCTTCCAGGAGCTATTGTAGAAGCTAATTATTCACCTATTTTATGATTCCCTATAATATTTAATCTGAGAGTAATATTATCATACAATTGATACCATATAATTTAAAATATTCATATCCTATGTAGGTATTAAATATATGTGCTTTTTTTTAATTATATTTCAAGCGAGTGCTCAAGTGCGTTTTCTTTTTTTTGTGTGTCTCTTTGGTTTTGGTTTTATACCAAGTTTCGTGGTAGCTGGTTCCTCTTTAATTTTAAAAACCACGTGGCGTCCAACAAAGCTAGTGAGCTAACAGAAAAATTATCCACGGCCCGTCTTCGTTGGGCTACCAAAAAGTTGCGCGTTTGAGGGGAGCGTAACAAAATTGGCGCCCAACGTGGGGCCATAGAACTATGGAGCTCACGAATTGTTCAAACAATAGATTTAAAAAAAAAATTAGAGAGATTATCTAGAAAAAAAAATCAATAACAAATAAAATATTTGAAAATTTTCATGTCGATATTATCACTGTCCATCGATCTCTATTACGTGAAAAAAATTTTGGTTTTGTTTTAATAATTTTGTTCAAATTCGGTCCAGCTAAGCAAAAGAGATACAGATTTCATTGACGCCTTATCACAGTGCAACTTTGCTGATCATACGGCGCGATTACAGGTACCGGTTGTCGCAACAACATTCTAGCTGTAGCCCCAGTTGTTGGTCGACAGTGTTCGCATTTATCACAAAACTTGAAATTTTGGAGAATTTATTCGCTGTAAAAGTTTTAGTGAGCTGAAAAGAATCAAAGTGTCAGTTTGAATGGGATAAGATTTTGCGATATTAGGCAAACATGAGGAGAACACATGTTGTGCACCACCAGCGTTGCCATATTTTTTTTAAAGAAAACTGTAATAAACAGAAAAAAAAACTGTTTTTTCGAGCAAAAAACTGTCATTGAAAAACAGATAGCTTCTTCTTAGTTTAAGTATCATTTTTATTATATACGTACTCAGACCGTAATAGATATTACAAAAACCACACTTCTTGTAAGAAAAATCACAAAAATTATTAAAATAATAGGTACATTTCTTTTGCCACAAAAAGCCTCCTTGGCATAGCATATTGCTAACTAAAACTTGAATACGTAGTAGAATATAATTATTAATTATTTTGGATAAATCTTTGTCGAATTTTTTAACATTTCGATAGAATGTTTAAAATTTTTGAAATCTGAATTTTGCTTTTTTAAATAATCTTTCGTCCTTAAAATTCCATACAATGTGGGGACCTCTAGCTTGTTCCGAATTTTCGTTTTATTAATATTGATCTGCGAGAAAATTCTGTCTACATTTGCTGTGGCTACAAGGATTGACAAAACTGCTGACACCAGTTTTTCAACAAAGGAAAACACATGGATCCATCGCTACGCTTTAAATTAAAAATTGTGTCCCAAAACTTGAACAAAATTTATATGACGCAGTTCACGCCACCCAATAGAAGACGATATTAACAGTTTATAGATGAGATGACAGATGACACTCTATGGGAGTCAGAAAAAAAATTACATTCCAGGATTGCCGTTTGAACTAATTTTGAAATGGGCAGAATTGAAGCAGAATATCTGAGCTTTAAAAGTTATACAATAGGTCTGTTTTTGTAAAATTATTTAGCAGTTATAAAAAATTACTTTTTGTTTACAAAAACTGTAAGAAACTGTCAAATTTGGCGGATAACTGGGGGAAATTGGAAAACTGTACAGGTTCCAAAAAAACTGTCATTTACAGGAATACAGTGATTGAAATTTGATGTTTTAAAATGATTTTCTCGAGGCCCGACTCATCCAGTCGAGGAATAATGATGACGTAACTAGGAATCACTAATAGACTTCTTGCAATCTAATTTCATTAACTATTTGGAAACAGTACTTCATCTTAGAGCAGTAATATATTGCCTTAATTGCACTTATTTTGCGAATTTAATAATTTTGTTTAGTTTTTTTTTTTTGGTACAACTAAATATGTGTATGCCTCCTTTACAATAATTCTGATATAGTGACGTTGAGCGTCGGCCGTGTACAATATAATTTCTTTTAGAATCGGTTTCTTCTAATTTAAAAGGTTTAATTGACATCTATGTTTAAAGTGTGCGAACATATTAGCTCGAAAACAATAGCACTCGGGGGGACGTTATTTATATACAGAAACAGTGCTGCAAATATGCAATTCTTCACAACGGAATAATGAAAACATTAGTTATAATAGTTTTGAGAGATTTTCAATAAGTTTCCTTAATTTTATTTTTATTTTTATTGAATTGCAATACGGTGTGGTTGGTGGAAGTGGTCTACATTCTGGGAGCTTTGGGAAATTTCGTTTCGGAACAGCAAAGAAACCATATATTGTGTCAGTTGAAGGATAACTGCGGAAACATATCCATCGTCCGAAATTCTGTTTCGCCTTATGATACTTTATTCTGGCCTATTGTAACTGGTTGGAAAATATTTTACCACTTGCTTATCTTATCACCTATTTCTTTCTTAGTCAGTTTTCATGTACGTTATATACCTCATATGAAATTGTTCATCTTTCCTGCTAAATTACGTACATATACAGGGCCATTGTGAATTATTCCTCTGCACTATATCTATATTTATTTCTGGAACGTAATTGTTCCTTAATTTAACTTACTTTTCCTTTTTCTTTGTTTGTTTGGAATTAGGGGAAATTCCAAAGTGATTAAGTTATATATATAAATTTTTTTTTAATGAACGAAATCATTAGGCATACGTAATTGCAAATAAAGCAAAGAGTTAGATCTTCACCGGACACATCTATGAATATATTTGTTAATAAAGTTTATTCTATTTTTTGTTTTTTGTAATCTCAATGCAATCGTAATTGAAGTTACATGTTTTGGAATTCAGTCGGTTCTAATTTGATTTTTATTCATATGCTACAAATTTATTGCGAAGGTTGCTAAGAACGACGGTCTGTTATCATTATTATCGGTCCTTTTCTTTTCCTTTTTTTGTTTTTTTTTGAAAGTCCTACGCACAGTTCAGTTCACCACTGAAATAATACGACCCTGAAGATTTATATTATTAATTCATAATAATTAACGGTGGGGACAGGAATAATTGAAAATGGAAATTAACCGGCTTAACCAAGACGAGCTTAATATGAATGCAAAATAAGGGGCATGGCTATTGGCACAGTCGATGAAATGCGAAAACTTATTCGAGCTGCATTAAAAGTAAGTGGGTCAGCCCTAATCGATCCTTACCCTTTCACGTTTGAGCAAGATAGCGAAGCTCTTTCTGCTAAAATATCCGAGATTGATAAATTAATCGAGCTATTTGAAGGTGACTCGGTGTCAAGTGATTATGCCATAAAACCAGAGCACATAAAGCAAAAAAGTAAGTTGAGGAGGGGACGAAAATAGCGAACATTCTTCCGAAGATGGCGACCCAATGCTGACTCCGAGCTTTATAGCTGGCAGAAAACCCAGAGTATCGTTATACAAGTGGGGTATACGCTTTTCCGGGGAGGGCCAATCCTTAAATTGCTTCCTCGAGAGAGTGATTGAAGTGAGTAAGGCACGCGGTGTCACAAAATTACAACTTTTCAATAGTGTGCTAGATTTATTTGAAGGCCATGCGCTTATATGGTATAGAGCCGTGAAGAACAAAGTTCATAATTGGGGGGAATTGGTGAAAGAATTGAGGAAAGAGTATTTGCGTCCCGATTACGATGATCGATTATTAGAGGAAATAAGAAAACGAACTCAAGGCAAGGGGGAATCTATTGGCACATTCCCGATTAACTTCATTCACCTCTATCTGAAGACTCTCAGCTAAAATTTTTAAAAAGAAATGTCACACCTTTCTACCAGACCCAACTTGGTCTAAGCGGCATTTAATCAATCGAAGACCTTGTAGATACCGGAAGAAAGTTGGAAGCCATAAAGGTATCGGTAGAGTAACGCTGGGCAATGGGGAGAAAGTTGAGGTGATAGGAGAAACCGAACTACCGATTGAACTGGAAAAAAATGTGAAAATGCTTCCCGTCCTTATAACTCCTGTCCTTCCACACAGCATTATTTTAGGAACCGACTTCTAGACCAAGATGGGGATAAAAGTAAGCCTGAGGGAAAAGTTCTGGAGTTTTGGGGAGAGCCAAAATTTTTGTGCGAGTGTCATAGAAGGAAAGGAGAAGCTCTCTCCCATACAAAGAGGCCTAGTTCATAATGTCATCGAGAAAGCAAAAACAAACTCCGGTCAAGGATTGGGCTGCATATCCGAAGTACGTCACGTAATTAAAACCGAATCGCCTCCTATCAAGCAGCGACATTACCCTGTGTCTCCAGCCATGCAAAACATAATCAACTTAGAGTAGGACAAGATGTTGGTTGATGGAGTTGTGGAGCCATCAAACAGTCCTTGGTCGTCTCCAGTTGTAATGGCCAAAAAGAAGGACGGAAGTTATCGATTCTGCATAGACTATCGTAAGCTAAATAAAGTTACTATGAAAGATGCTTACCCCCTTCTATATGTGTCGGCTATACTTGATAGACTGCGCGATGCAAGATTTATTACATCTCTCGACATAAAATAGGTATTCTGGCAGATAGAAATGGAACCGCAATCAAAGAAATATACGGCATTTACTGTACCTGGTCGTGGATTATTCCAATTCTGCAGGATGCCATTTGGTTTAACTAACTCACCAGCTACTCACAGTTCTATCTGGAGAGCTCGAAGAACGTGTATTTGTATACCTGGATGATCTATCAAGAGGAGAAACAAAGTTATCCTCATGTGGGTATCTGGACATGGGGGCCACAAAGGCAATGAAATTGCGGATGGCCTAGCCAAAAGAGGAGCGGAAACTCAATTTGTCGGACCAGAGCCATTTTGTGGCACTTCAAAGTGTTACCTCAAAGCTACCCTAAATAACTTGGAGAATAAATAAAAATCCCTGTATTGGGAAAGTCTACAAGGACTTCGTAAGGTAAAAAAGTTTATCGACACCTCTGGCGGAAAAACAAAAGAACTCCTACTCCTTAGAAGAACAGAGCTCAAGATGATCACTGAGCTCTTCTCAGGCCATTGCCCCTTGGGGTATCTCCTAAACAAGCTGGGTTTGGCTGAGACTTCATCCTGCCGCTTCTGTCAGGATGCTCACGAAACCTCGGAGCATTTGCTCTGCAACTGCGAAGCATTGGCCAGGCGGAGATTACTCCACCTTGAACATGCTTTTAATCTACCAAGTTACGTATGGAACCTCAAGCCCAGAATGAGTCTAGACTTTATTAACAGTCTAAACCTATACATGGAGCAAATTCAACGGGTACTCACAATAGATCTTTCAGGTCGCAGTTATTGCGAGGCTAACGCCTATACACCCCTTCACAAATCTAATCTAATACCTGGATGATATTATTATCGTTACTCCTTCATTTGAAGAGCACCTTAAGGTATTGGAAAAGGTCTTGGAAAAGTTGCAAGGTGCAGGTTTAATAATTAGTTTCGATAAATTTTAATTCTGCAGATCGGAACTACGATATCTAGGGTACCTGTTCAGGGGAAATGGTCTCCAAGTGGACCCTGAGAAGGTTAAATGTATTCTTGACATCTCAAATCTAAAAAGTGTACGTGAGGTTCGTCGATTCATAGGCTTTGTGGCGTGGTACCGTAGATTTATTCCCAGCTTGTCGACAATTGCTGCACCCCTCACCGGCTTGATAAAAAAAAAATAAGAAGTTCAACTGGACCACGAAGTGTGAGGAAGCTTTCCGAGACATAAAAAGGAAATTGGTAAGTGCACCAATTTTAACGTGCCTCAATTTTGACTTGCCTTTCATTGTCCACACGGATGCATCTGGGTATGGAATTGGTGCAGTACTCACACAAGAGCAAGATCGGCAAGAGAATGTAATCGCGTATTTGAGTAGGTCCTTGTCGCGATGTGAAAGGCACGACTCTACAACAGAAAGGAGTCCCTTGCCGCCCTGTGGGCAGTTGAAAAACTGCGGCCATATTTAGGGGGTACTCACTTTCAGGTGGTGACAGATTTCGCTTCACTTGTTTGGCTCAATAATGTCAAAGATGCATGCAGCAGTATGATTTCGAGGTCCTACATAGAAAAGCCAAAGAGCATCTACCGCCGAATTATTTGTAATGTAGCGTGCCGATTGTTGAGGCCTTATCATCCGGTAATCAGACCGTCACTGACCATTGGTACCTGAAAATGTTAGATGTAGTCGAAAGTAAGGCAACAGACTACCCAGACTGGGCAGTTTACAACGGAGTACTGTGGATGCATTGTAATGTCAATTATCCTGATCTGACAAATGAAGCTGAGAGCTGGAAACAAGTAATCCCAAAAGATTTTCGATCGAAAACTATCGCAGAGGCTCATGATATCCCAACCTCTGGACATCAGGGCATTCAAAATACTTATAATAGGTTAAAAACAAAGTCTTATTGGCCCAAAATGAAGAGGGATGTAGCGAAGTACGTGAAAAATTGTACGGTATGTCAGAGCATCAAGCCAGAACTTCAGAAACCAGCCTAATGGCTGCCCGTGTACATGCAAAACACCCGTGGGAGATTGTGTGCATTGATTTAGTTGGACCTTTGCCTAAATCAAGACGTGGCTTCGTATACATATTGACAGTATTGGATGTATTTAGCAAGTTTCTGTTTCTGTTTCCACTGCGCACGGCGACTTCGAAGTCAGCAACTGGAATTCTGAGTATTTTTGTTTGCGTTTGCTAAAGCAATTATGATTACAAATTAAACAATAGGATACCTATTGCAATATTGCTAACTTGCTACCTTAAAAGATACATATAACTGCACAGATGACTTAATCTAATTCCATTTGATTTGCGTAATGTTAATTGAAGACAAGTTATTTTCCTCTCATTGGATTGTGTCCCGGCTGTTCAGGCAGCAGACACATAACATACATACATACAACAATGCATTTAATTTCCATTCAATAATTTCTATATAATTTTTGTCACTTATTTAGTCATAAAATAATTTGTTCAATTTCTTGCATTCTTGCATTTCTTCAATTCAAAGTTTGACAATAATTTTGTATATTCAGCAATTATAAAAAATATTCCATTAATTGTAAATAAGTTGAATTCACTCAACATTTTTTCGCACAAATAAATTTTTAGCAGTATGAAATTTCGTCTGGAAACTCTTTCCGGCGCGACTAAAAATGTACAATCAATCGCTTATTTGTAATAATCAGCAAATTGATCATATAAAAAGCCGATAATGGAAAATAAAGCATTCATTAAGTTTTGATTTTCAATAGAAAATTGTGGTTTTACTATACGTCGTCTCTATTTCATACACCGCGCTAACTATAGGTAGTGTAATCAGCAGTTTGAATAGTGTAACGGTCCAAGACCCCTTGCACAATTCCTTAAGGTACTGGTCCATAAACCACAAAAGTCCAACTACAAGATCTTGCACTCTAGCGGAGAACAAAAGAGTTCCTTCGCTATATAAACATTTTGGTGTCCCCGACGTGATACAGGCATATCGCTGTATTATACAATCAGCTATTTCAAGAAGACAACTGTGAGTCTTTTGCAGACGTTAACTTCAATCAACATGGATGAATTGGCAAACCACCAACAAGCAACTGGCAAAGGGATTCAGAACATAATAGAAAATTACAGAAAAGATGCCTCAAACCGAAAAGATCTACCTTACTTCAAATTAAGATTTCGCAGACTACAAGAGGCATGGGATAGATTCTAATATGCAGAAAACATTTTAGGAACCCAGAATGGAGAAGAGTTTCAGTCTCAATACTTCGTGAAGGTTTATTATAATGCTGTCAAAGAAATCTGCGAAGCTTACCAAGAGCAGATGGCGAATTACATAGATGCATTGGAGGCTGGATCAACGCCGATAATAAAAGAGAACACTAGCACGAAGCTTCCTATTATTGAGAATGAAACGATTGCACCATCGCGGTCTCTGGATCAGAATAAGCAACAAGATGCACTCAAAATAGACGCCCAGTTTGAATCAGACAAAATGACTATCTCCCAAGAAGTTCATAGAGTAATAACGAAACAAAAGGGAGTCATACAATCTTTAAATCGACTACTCACCAGCCTTTCCAATGAAGATCAACAGCAGTCTCAACAGCATTATGAAGTAAAGTTAAAGACAATCGATCATTATTGGGCTCAAATCGAACAATACAACACTTTGGTATGGCAGCTAACTGAAGATCCAGCCAAAGTAGGCTACATCATCGAGGATTACCTTCAATGGGAGGAACACGTACAGTAGGTAATCATTTCACTTACACAAAAAATGAATAATTTTCACTTGCAAGCATCCAAAACCACTTTAACAAATAATGCAAGCATCAAGCTACCAAAAATAACTTTGCCTAGTTTCGATGGTGACTACCTAAAGTGGACACAGTTTCGCGACTTACAAGAGCAACTAATTCATTCCCAAGGCATCAGCAAGGCACAAAAAATGTTTTACCTTACCAGCAGCTTAAGTGGTGAAGCAAGAGCATTAATACAGCATCTTGCAGCAACTGAGAACAATTACGATACAGCCTGGGATATTCATCAGTCACTCTACGAGAACAAAAGGTTGTTATGTACAGCACTTCTCAATAGATTCATAATGCAACCAAATCTTCAACATGAATCAGTAGCTGGATTGAAGAGTATTCATGATGCCAAAAAGGAATGCATCCATGGTTTGAATAACTTCGGAATTGCTAAAGAATCGTGGAGTCCATTACTTCTACATCTGATCATCAAGAAGTTTGATAAATATACTCATTCACTTTACGAGCAATCCCACCATCAACCAGCTATTGAAATTCTTGGAGATCCGATTTCAAACATTTGAAGCATTGGGAAGAAGCAAACATACACCTGGGCATGGCTGTCGTGTAATACAGAAATCATTCACGAACAATTCAAGAACAGCAGCCCTAACTTCGAGAGAAGTCAGCATTTGCGTCATATGCAAGAAAAACCACTCTCTGTACTCCTGTAAAGAGTTCTTATGCAACATCCAACAAATCGTTGCAGCATTTAAAAAAAAAACAATTTGTGTATTAATTGCATGAAAGAAGGTCATTCAGTCACATGCTGCACTTCGAAAAACAACTGCGCCAAATGCTCCAAAAGACACAATACACTGCTACACGTGGATACGACAACGAGTCATGTCAAGACTGACCAATCTGCATGGTCCAGTACACAACGCAATCCAACAAGCAATAAGGAAGTGATGCGATCTCCTGTGCAGAGTTATACCACTGCACTTCACACAGCAATCAGCGACAAATTACCTCAGAAGACAATCCCAACTGCCCGCATTAATCAACTTGACTATGTACTGTTGGGAACAACTTTAATAGAATTGGTCAATCAAGAAGGAGCTGTAGTACAGTGTCGAGCTATTCTTGATTCAGGGTCGCAACTAAACTTTATGACGGAAGATCTAGCAAAGAAACTGGGTGTCAGACAAGTTAAAGAAGCAATGTACATCAGTGGCTTTGGAGACAATACACAATATTACTGCATATCAACCCGACCGCATACTCGATATCAACTCTTGGCCAATTCCACACAATATCTAATTGGCGGATCCAGAGTTCAATAAGCCTGGTCGGATTGAGTTTTTAATAGGTGCTGAGCTTTATTAAGCTTATTAAGCTTTTGGAAGCTAGACGAACAGCCACAAAACAGTAATGCGTAAACCATTTCAATCAGAATGTCAAAAGAACCAGAGAAGGAAGATTTATCGTGAAATTACCATTTTTAAATGATTCATCGAAACTAGGAGAATCCAGGGACATCGCTTTCAAAAGACTTCTCTCACTAGAACGAAAATTCAGCAGATACCCTGCTATAAGGTCGCAATACGTTGAATTCATGAATGAATATTGCAGACTCGGGCACATGAAGGAAGTAAACCCTATTGAGATCACCAAGCAGCATTTTTTCTTACCACACTATTGTGTGCTAAAGCCTGTCAGTAACATCACCAAGCTCAGGTTCGTGCATCGGCAAAAACTTCATCTAATGTATCTAATGAATTATTTTCGATTCTTATCCGATTCAGGCTACCAAAATTCGTGTCCACGGCTGACATCGAAAGATGTATCGGCAAGTTCTACTGGATGAAAACGATCAAAACTACCATCTGGTTCTTTGGAGAAACAATCCAGATACACCTTTGAAAACCATGAGACTTTTTGGCAACAAAATGTCTGCAGTCTTTAGCAGACACGGAGAAAGAACGGTTCCCATTGGGCGCAGCAGTTTTGAAAAGGGACTTTTACGTCGACGATGTAATGACCGGATCTAACAGCTTACCTGAGTCCAAGGAAATGCAACGACAATTAAAGAATTTACTTCATTCAGCAAGTTTCAATCTGCGGAAGTGGTGCTCAAATCACCCACAATTACTTCAAAATATTCCAAAAGGTGACATTGCGCTAGAGCTCAACCTTAATGAAGAATCGGAAGAACACATCAAGACGCTTGGCCTGACCTGGCTACCAAAAACAGATTCCTTTGCAATCAAAACAGCCTGGCAAGACACCAAAAGGATTACCAAGCTAACTATATTGTCTGATATTGCACACATATTCGATCCTCTACGCTTCGTGAATCCCGTGACTGTAACGGCAAAGATTTGCATACAGAAAATATGGTCGATAAAGCTGGAGTGGGATGCAGCCATACCCACTGAAATGCACACAACCTGGCTTAAGTTTCGAGAAGGTCTAAGGCAACTAAGCGACATCAATATTCCAAGACACGTTGCCTCAACTCAACAGCCAAGCTCAATACAAATTCATGTGTTCTCCGACGCATCTGAACGAGCCTATGGAGCTGCAATTTATGTCAGATCAATATCGCAAGCTGGAATAGTCGTAGTACAATTGTTATGTGCCAAGTCCAAAGTGGTGGCAACCATAAAAACTAGTGTTGACTTGAGCTGCGCCGCAAAACTAGGTGCTCAATAGACTCAACGTGTTGCAAGAGATATGAAGTTGAATACTCAAGAAATCTATTATTGAACAGATTCAGAGTGAATTAATGCAGAGTCTTCTTCATTTCATACCAATAGAGTAGCATGTATTCAGAGGCAAACGAACACAGAGCAATTGGGACATGTGAAATCCGTTGAAAACCCCGCAGAACTCGTATCCCGTGGAATACCGTCATAGAAATTGAAGAACTGCAACATGTGGTTTTATGGACTACCATTTCTACATGACTCAGACAGGATTTGTCCGTCTAACTATTCCAAAGTGGACACTGATCTGGAGAAGAAAAGATCTAAGATCGTGTTAACCGCCTCAAGAGAATGCTCACCATTCAGCAGTGTCATCAAGCACGGAAATTCAATCAAGAGGCTACAGAGATAGATTAATGGCATACATTCTAAGATTTATTTATAATGCAAAGCCGAAGAATAAACATAAAAGGAGCGAGGCTTCAGTAAGAATTCAGGAATTAGATTAAGCGCTTATCGTAATCTTAAAAGAGGCACAACAAGAAGGGTTCATGGATGATATCAACCAACTAAATCAAACTGGAACGGTTCCCAACTAACAATTTGTGCTTTATAAAGGCTGAGAGAACGCCTATAAAGTTGCTTATAATGCGTAATTTTAAGCACTGTAGATGCGCCATTTAGCTTTAAAAGGTTTGTATTTTTGCTGTAAAAGCGCCTTCGGTGCATCATTATAAAACCTATTTTAGTTTTATAAACGCTGTGTAGATTCATTCGGGTTGCTATAATAAAGTTTGATATAAAACTGCAATAGGACTATAAAGTTTTTATAAGAATATATAGTGCTGTTATAAAATTTAGCAATTTTTCTTAAAAAAATAAAATACTTTTTCACTTGTTTTCTTTGCCTTTTTACTTTTCGCCCGGGATCGTATAATTCACTTATATATGCATTTGGTAATATTTATTTAATTAAATTTTTATTTTATTTGAAACATAATAATTCTTACCTTGGTCTCACTCGAACCTGGGCCTCCAGTTCCATAGACAACGACGTTGACCATTCAGCTATCTGATCCTAAACACTGTTTGATGAAAATTCCAATATAAACTATTTCATTTAAGCGTTATTATAATCCTACAGAAGCAGTATAACCATTTTATAGAGCTGTAAAAGTAATCGATAACAAGCACTATAGTGCTTATAATTTATATTCCTGAATATGCAAAAATGTCAGATGAAAGTTTTCAACTGTTAGTAACAAATCAAAAAGTTATGCACGGAATGTTAAGAAAAATTTTAAATGGAATATCAGGATTGAACGCTCAATTCGAACAAATAATTCAAAGTAACTACTCAGCTACGTTTACAAAACAAACTTTGGAACCATCAAGCTCAAAATCTGCATTGAATAATATTACATTTCAACAAATAACGAATGAAGAAGAATGCATTGAAGCATATGAGAAATTAGAAAACGACGAATTAAAAAAGCTTGTGTATGTTTTTTTTTAATCTATATTTATAACATTTTATATAAAAATTGTCTTATTTTTCTAGTTTTTAATATTTTGTTGTTGTAGATAAATCATCTATGTTCAATATATGGTACATATAGAGCGCGCATAAATAAAGCATATGATTGCTGTTTCTCCATATTGGACAAACTATTTGCACGAGCATTTTTAACAAAAGTCTCATGGTCAGTAGCGTCTAGAGGCAATTACAGGAAACTTGCAATAAAATCATACCGTAACATAATCGATTTGATGTATTCTGTCGTCTAAAGGCTGACCGGAATTTTACTTATGACACTTTAAATAAGTTCCAGCAAATACAATTGCGTAATAGCACAAGAAGAGCTGCCATTTCGGAAAATATGCGTCAATTTATGTTTACAATTATCCTCTTTTTCTTCATTAAACCATTTATATTTCACCGTGTGCACTTCAATATTTCCTTCTATATTTGAGCGGCTATTTTCCATTAATTCTTGTGATAACTGAGTATAACTATGATCAAGTAAACAATTTGCTTTTATTGACTTTCGGACATCACTAAGCTGCACACAGCTACCCGAACTATTTGCAAACTTTCTACAGTTTTGAGCAGCGTTTAATATTCCACCAAGTCCTGAACGATGTTTCCGCAAACATCTAAAATATGTTCCACTGCGCTTAAATGTTTTCCGCTTTTCAATATCCATATTTGAAAGAGGTTGAACTAAGCTAAACACTACGGCCTTTTACGTATTTTGAGCTTAAGCATTATAAATTAACATAGGTTATAGTTTTATAAGAATAGCACGGTAAAATCTTATAGTGCTATTGTTATAAAGCCCTAAGCTTTATAAAATTATAAAGCTTAGGGCTCTATAAGCACAACACTATAAGCACTTATAGTGTTATGCTTAAAAAGCGGAAAGCTTTATAATTTTATAAAGCTTAACGCTTTAAAACAGTAGCATTATAAAAGCTTACAGTACTATTCTTATACAGCCTTCAGCTTTATAAAATAATAAAGCTTATGCCTTTATAAAAGCAGCATTTTAAGCGCTCTAAGTGCTATTTTTATAAAGTGTTGAGCTTTGTAGCTTATAATGCAGAATTTCCTTTAATAAAGTCTTTATAAAGGTACTTTTTCAATTATAAAGCCTACAGCACTAAAAATTGTTACTTGGGTTACAATAGTAGTTCATTAAATAGCCTCGCACCCTTCGTTGATGGGGAAGATATGATACGAGTAGGCGGAAGGCTAGAACACTCAAATATATCATACGAGTCAAAACATCCAATACTGCTGCCTTGTGCTCACCCAGTCACCAAGCTACTAATGACAGACATTCATAACAGCAAGTTTCATGCTGGCCACAAACCTTACTGCCACTTACACGACAAAGGTTTTGGCCAATCAGGGGGAAGATTATTGCCAGATCGATCGTGCAGAACTGTGTTCGTTGCAACAAAGTCAAGCCCAAGTTCATGACTCAGTTAATGGCTAGGCCATTTATAAATTCCTGAGTTGACTTTTGCGGCCCCATTTGGACACACTTACACAAATTATGAGGGAAACGCCCTAAAAAATCACATATCGCAGTACTCTGCTGTTTCGCTACAAAGGCGACGCATTTAGAAGTGGTGAGCGATCTGACGACAGAAGGATTTCTGGAGGCACTTAAGCGGTTTATAGCGAGGCGAGGGCATTGTTTGAACTTATATTGTGACAACCCACAAACTTCGTAGGAGCCAGAAATCAGCTGATTGAGCTTCAAGATAACATACGCTCAAATAGATCTCAAGAGAAGGTTACTTCAATGTGCCAGGGAAAGGGTATGGAATTCCGTTTCATCCGACCACACGCCCCTCATTTCGGTGGATTATGGGAAGTCGCAGTAAAATCAGCCAAACCGCTGTTATACAAGGGTGTCGCTGCAGCTTCTCTGACATATGAAGAGTTAACTACACTCACATCTGAGATCGAAGCCATAATGAATTCGAGACCAATAACCCCGTTATCATCCAATCCGAATGATCTGACAGCATTAACACCCATTTGATCTCTAATGAGTGGAATCTAGTGGTGTACTACGACATAGATAATTATTTGAAGAAGTTCAACAGCATTAGTAATGGCATCAACAAACTACAAAAGATCTGTAATATCTCAACAGACACACTCTACTGCTCGCTAATTCTGAAGCAATTCACGATCCTACAGAACGAAATAATCAGCAATAATGAGCTACTTTTATCAGATCCAAGGAAACGTAGTGCTAGAGCCCCATTGGATATAGTAGGGAATATAGCCAAGTCTCTATTTGGAGTCCTTGACTCTGAATATACAGAAAAGATGGCCTCCACTATTAACAATATCAAAAAAACGAGGATCATTTGTTGATCTTAATAAAAAATCAAACATCCTTAATTGATTCTACTGCCAACATTTTGAAGAAGGACGAAGAAATCATCAGGCACCAGTTTAATGAGGTAGATTTTTGGCTAGATCAAATAATCAATAACATCAAAAACATCACAGAAGAGCTTCATCAACAAAGACTAGCACAGCTATTTATGTCATCAGCCATACAGTTAACGTTAATGACATCAACTTATCGACGCGTGCAAGCTACCATGCTAGACGTGATCATAGACACACAGCAGCTACTTTCTCCGAGACAGTTAAAACAAGATTTAATTACGATAAAGGACCATTTACCAGCGACCTTAAGGCTGCCAGGGAATCGTGAACTTTGACTCAGATCTACAGTTTAATGACTATGGAAAATCAAGTCGCTGACAAATACGTAATATTCGGAATAAAATTGCCACTATTTGCATATGAAGAATTCGAACTATTTCGAATTATTCCTGTTCCAGTGGCATTCAATAATACCTTCATGGCTATCAAACTTTCGGCTGATTTCATAGTAATTCACCTACATCGGGACCAATACTACCCGCTTAGCGAACAAGAATTAGCCACATGTGAAAACATGGAAAGGGCTACTTACAATTGTAAACAGAAACACCCTATATACAGAAGGGGAGCCAGCAGCAGCGCCTGTAAAATGAGTTTCATAAATCAGGGAACACCTTCACCAAACTGTCAGGTAATGGAGACTGAAAACAGTCCCAAGTGGGTACAATTATTTAATCCCAACCGATGGATTTACTCATTAAAAGAAAAAAACATCCATAAATGTGGTATGCCAAAAAACTGTATCAACGCAGATGCTTGAAAATCCAGAGCAATTGCACAATAAAGCAAGTGCTCATTACAATCCAAGCCCATAATGTCTACCCGAGCGCGATGTTAACATCACTGCGACTAACGGAGAATCTAGGGGATTTTATTTCATCAAAGCGACTGGAAGAAATGCAGCACAACCCTATACGCTATCAAGCTCACTCGGATGAGCTCAAAAAATTAAGCGAGGGTATTGCCTTACTACAAAGAAACCAACAGTTACCAAACGAAATCAAGCCAGTCGATGTTCATCATTTCGTCTTGGGCTACTCAGCACTTGCCATTGGAGTACTTATTGCCGCCTGTTTGATATACAGGTGAGCAAAACAAAAATGCAGATGGTCTGGACCGAGCAAAGCTATACCCACAAGGAATTCTGGAAAGCGTTTTACAATTAGCATCCGAGATGAGGAAAGTTGAACAAGCTGTTCAACGCGGGGAAGATGTTCAGGCAGCAGACACATAACATACATACATACAACAATGCATTTAATTTCCATTCAATCATTTCTATTTAATTTTTCTGACTTATTTAGTCATAAACTAATAAGTTCAATTTCTTGCATTCTTGCATTTCTTCAATTCAAAGTTTGACAATAATTTTGTATATTCAGCAATTATAAAAAATATTCCATTAATTGTAAACAAGCTCAATTCACCCAGCATTTTTTCGCACATATAAATTTTAAGCAGTATTAAATTTCGTCTGGAAACTCTTTCCGGCGTGGCTAAAAATGTACAATCAATCGCTTATTTGTAATAATCAGCAAATTGATCATATAAAAAGCCGATAATGGAAAATAAAGCATTCATTAAGTTTTGATTTTCAATAGAAAATTGTGGTTTTACTATACGTCGTCGTGTAATCAGCAGTTTCAACAGTGTAACGGTCCAAGAATCCTAGCAATTCCTCAAGGTACTGGTCCATGAACCAGTGCCATATCTAAACTACGACAAGAGTCCAAGTACAAGAACTTGCACTCTAGCACAAAAAAATTCCTTCGCTATACAAACAATAGCCATAATGTGTCGATTGTTATCTGCACTAAGTACTGCCTTTTCGACGTGCTTGTAGGTAGATATAGATAGTTTCGTTGCCAATCTGGTTTCAATAATTTGAAATACTTGGAATTAGACTCATTTGAACGATTTTACTTTCAGGTGGCTTTTGAATGTTAGTTTCAACAGATATTCTTATCATATCACACATTTAATGCACAATGTTAGCGTTATACCTCATTTTCATCGTTAAGTTATTTTATTTGATTAATTGAAAAATATCCCCCTTTTTTTCAATTCTTGCAACAGTTTCTATAATCTGTTCTCCCTTGCACATCTCAAATATTGTTCACTTAAACCACAAGCCACAGCCAGGCTTTTCATTTAAAATTAACACATAGCTGCACGTGCGGCGAAAATATATATTTATTCGTCTTCTTAAAGTGACTAGGATAAAGGAATTTTACAAAAATTTTGCTAAATGCCAATATTTAAAAATATTTAATTTATAAGCCACCTTTTCTTTCATAGAAATCCAAATTATTATTTGGAACGACAAAATTAACAGAAAAATTAGCCAAATGAATTACTTAACGATGAAAATGAGGCATTAGGTTGGGATTTCCGCTGACCGTATACGTATTTACAATAATACAATAGTTTATCAATATATAGAAAAATCCATGCCAAAGAAAATATTTCAGGTCCTTTTACCCAACAGCGACCATACTATTGAAGCCACAGCGAAAGCTTTACTCAAATTTTCAGGCTACAATCAAATTGACATTCTCAATTGTGGCGGCCAATCAGACGATAATGCTGCAAAATATGAGTAGCATAGCAAGTACCAGCCTCTAATTTGGTTAGAAAGGCACCTGCTAACGCGTGTACATCAGTTGTTTAATTCTTCTATTTCATTCAGAATTTATATGTTTTTTACAGCAAGTGCAGAACGATATAGAATTCTGACCCAGAAAAAAAAAAGAATAAGCAGTTTTACATCTTGGAAAAGCTTAGCGACGCTCCTTGGTCTTGTCGAGTTAAAACCACAAAAGCAGTTGTCGACAGCTATTGCGAAATTAAATATGCTCTAATCATAATTTCTTCCAATCAGGAGTAAAAAGGCATCCTGATTCCTGAGCAATGAAGAAAAATCTTTTGGAGAAGGTTAGTGGCCTCAAACCCGCTTTATTTGCAATCTGTCATCTGCTGGTGCAGGAACCGAAAAAGATTCTTGAATCTGCAATGCGTGCATTGGAATTATTGAAATGTTGTTGAATCGAAAAGAGAAGAGTTCAATGAATATGAAGATACAGCTAGAAAAATTTCAAACAATGATGAGTATGTCCAATTAAGAATGCAGAAGATTGATAAACATGAGGGTGAGTCCCCTCGATTATGTGAAACCACAAGACGCTAACCTATCGTCAAAAGAAAAATTTAGTGTCAGGTTTTTTCCTGTGATCGATCAGCTATGTGTTATGAAATGTACATATAATCCAGCGGAGGAATTGGTTAAAATTTACAAGAAGATTTAGAACTAAGTCCTGCTAATGAGTTGGCCCAATTCGCATCATTGATCGTTTTATACAAACATGATTATCAAAAATATCAATTTAAAGAATAATAATATTTGAAAATAAAAATTTTAGAGCTAAATTTCCAAACACTGAAATTACGTTGATGATGTACTTGGTGTTGATGGCGTCAAACTGCATTGGAAAGCGCTCATTTTTGAAAATGAAAATTATAAAAAACAGGCTGCAAACTACAATGACACAGAGCCGACTGTAAAAGTTATCTCTACTCAGTACTGAAATTGAGAGCTATATTTCACCTAATTTTCAAAATGTAACCAATCAATAACTTGAAACTTCATGTTAAATTCATTCTTGTAATTCTTGTAATAGTCAGTCGTATTTTGAGCACTTTCGAAGCGTGAGCAAAAATTGTATTTGACAATAATTGATAATAATTTTTTTCCTATCCCACAAACTACTCTGATTAATTTAATTATTACGAGTATATTTTTTACCTTAAACAGTTTATAAGCTAAACGCATTTCATCTCGTATATCCCAATAATGTCAGCAGACTTACCATTATTCATGTCATTTGTGGTTCATCATGACAATATCGGATATATATGGGAGTGTCAGCCGAACTCAGGAGAGAGCCTGTTATATTTGTATCTGGAATTATATAATGTATTTCATAAAGAATTTTTTAATGAATCTTCTTCCATGCGAAATACAACGAAAGAAATTTTCCATGGGTGGAAAGATGTGATAATGAGATTGTAATAATTGTAGATAAAATATGTTAAATGGAATACAGAAATAAGCGTTTTTGTCCTTGAATTTGTGTTGTCCTAATATATGCATATTATTTTAAAAATGTACTGCTCTGGTCTTTTGGGTTTTCTGCATCTAACAGAACGATAAGGAGGCACATCTTGGCCGTATGTAAGGATGCGATAACCTCTCGGAATAATAAAAAGAAAGATTTCAATAGTGAGTAAGCCAAGCAACGTAGGCGGCAGTAATTCAAATAGCAAAGTGTTCAAATACGAATGGAGCATTAGCCTGCAATATTTCCTTCGATCGGGCAATAATCTTGGAGAACGTTATCACGAAAGTATGTTATTATACCTTAGATAATGAAATCATAGGGTATACAAATTTGTCATTTCGTCGTTTGTATCGCATCGAAATAATGATGGTACAGGAAAATGGATTGAATACCCACACATAATATTAAAAATTATTATTTATGTCCGTCACGAGAACGCGTTTATTAGAAAGACAAAAATTTTGAACATGCTTTAAAAAAAGAAAAATAGAATTAAGTACGAAAATGGGACAAAACGGGTAACTCCTTTTTAGGGTTGGCATACAAACATTTCGTTTTTCGGTTTGTGCTGAGTTCATGTCTTATTTTTGTTTTACATTTACACGGTAACATTAGCTTTCGTAATTAACTTTTGTAAGTTTACTTAGGAAAGTAACTTTCCACTTTCTGGGCCCACTGAAGTAAAGGTCATGAAAGTTGAAAGTGATGAAGGTGAGAAGAAGATAACGAATTTCATGAAAGTACTTGTTATGAAATTTATTTACAAAAGCCATGCAAATGTAGCTGCTGAGCATTTTAGTATAGGCATGAAGAAGAACATAAAAAAATTAAGAAACATTCAGAAAAAGAATTTAAAAATTTTAAGGAAAACTAAACAATCATCGAGCCTCTTACCAATTTTTTAAAAATTTCTCATCCGTTAGATTTTTAAACGGGTTAAAATCATTAAAATCATATTCATCGCCTAGCTTTTGTAGATTTAGAACGAGGAACTGGAATTAAAAATTCTTAAATTAACAAAAAACATTTTACATGTCGAGATGTGAAGGACAGACGGGCGACTAGGTATAGTTACGCCAAATATAGCTTTGATCTTAGACCAAATATAGCTTTTTAACTTGTATTTTTTAACTCAAAAACCTCCGGTCAAGAGTGCACGCTGTTGGTTCACGGGCACGAGGTTGAAAAGACGGTGATGCGAGTATGGTTCAAGTAAGACTCATTATACCCTAGATGAAATCTATATTTATTTATTTATTTATGAAAAATTAAACGATAGTAAACAGATACATAAATCCAATTATTTACTACCGTTTGGTTAGCGCTAATTGACTTCAAAGGAAAAAAAAAAAGGAAAAAGAAAGAGAACCAACTATCATATAGATATGCATAAGGAACTTAAATCTAGATATAGAGGATGATAAACAATAGTTACATTTGAAAAGGAATAGTATAAAATAAAATAATGTAATTACAGATAAATTTAAAGGTCATAGATGTACTATCTAAATTCATTTATACAAATCGAAAAGCTTAAGAAAAACTTAGGATAATAGAAATACAGAATTAAGACCCTACTTATACACATATAGGAATAAAGCAAGAAATTAAATTAACTTTAAAACAGAATAATTTAAGTTAAACAAAGTAGAGAAAAGAGGGCAATAGAGCATACAGCGAGGTTATTATACTGAATAGAGAAAGTGAAGGAAGGAAGCAAATAAAAATTAAAGTTAAGTTGATCAATTTAGAATGGAGAAATTATCCAGAGCATTAATTTCAGTCAAGAAGCTGCGCTTAAAAAACCCGAAGATATGACTGAGTATATCCAAATCATTGTAAAAGGCATTGTGGGCCCTTTGAATTCTAACCAAAGGTGACTTGAGATGTAAGTTGGTACGGGGTGGATCTATGTGAAACGTAGATAGCTGTTGAGTTAAACGGCTAGGAAAGCTAATTTTTAATTTGGACAAAAGCTCAGAGGAATCAATAGAGCCGTGTAATATTTTAAATAATAAAATTTCATCGAGATAGAAACGACGTGCTTCTAGGGATACCATTGAGTATCTAGTCAATCTTCCGTCATAGTGTCCATATGAGCCCGTAAGTTTGAAGTGCAAGTACCTAGTAAATCCGCGTTGGACACTCTCGATTTTATTTTTGTATGTTGTGTAAAAGGGATTAATTATTGGGGAAGCATATTCTAATATGGATCTAACTAGGGTATTGTACATAGTTTTGGGTATACTAAGTTTGTCATTCCGTTTGGAACGCACAGGAATAATGATGGTAGAGCAAAACGGATTGGACATCCACGCATAAGTTATTTTGATTTTAGCATGTCCGTCTCGAGAACGCGTGCATTTTTTTGTACGCGAACTTTAAAAAAAAAAGTAAAATTAAGTTGGAACATGAGATAAATCGGGCAACTCTTTCGTGCGGTTGCACAAAAATTTCGTTTTCCACTATATATTTCGACACTGCCTGAGCACGCATCATAGTACCAGCAAATGAAATTTCGAAAATGGAATAAATCGGTGTTGCCATCTATAAATTTAAGGATACTGTGAAAACGATCAGTCCTAGACATTTTGATTGTAGTAAAAACTTCTTCAGAATATGAAATTCTCTACAATTGGTTATAAACATTTTTTCTGTCCGACGAACTGTTCTGGAAATATATGCAAAAAGCCACTGTAAAAATCAAAATTGCTCAAATGGGTGACCATGTGAAATTTGCTACGCACATTCATCTAGAGTATCTTAAGAATTGGTCTTAGACCAATTCTAGCTTTTTTACTTGTTTTTGTTTGGATTTAAATTTTGTGTTTGTTGAAGCCTTAAGTTTTCTTTGTAAAAAGAGGATCAGAAGCCGACAACTTGGATTGGCAGTACATTTCGGACAAATGCATTTTATTTACATAGATTATGGATTTTTTTCAAATGTTATTTTTGCATGCTGAACAGTTTCAGTTTTCATTGTAAAGCCTGATATCACTGGTAGTAAATTTATTAAGCATAAAATTAGAATTTTTATGCAAAGTTTCTTGGTTAAGCTAAAAGAAAAAATCCAAGTGGCGCCCAAATTCTTCGTAGCCATTCCTTTATTGGACCTATGCCGTCTCCACTTGTGAGTATAAGAATTATATGAGTTTTTTCTTTTTATGAATGAAGTGAATCCAATTTTCGTAATTTTAGCTACCCCAAGTGAATGAATATGCTACCTTATATGATGCAATAATATACTGTAAATCATATTGTGAAAAAAGAAATAAAATCTTTACTCCATATATTTTAAAATAATTCGATTGCAATTTATGAAATGAGTTTAAATTAGATGAATTGATTTGAAATAAATACCTCTATTAATATCTCGCATGTTTTGATTACAATTCTTATTACTTCTCACTGTTTACGCACAAGTTTGGAAATAAGGACATCATATTTCAGTTAGAATAGAAGGTGTTGCTCGCAACAAATTTCGCAAAAGACAAATATGCCAATACTTGTTTTAAAAATTTTTATTTGAATGAATAATGAAATGCTAGCCTTTGGAAATGACGAAAGAATTTCTCATGAGGAAAAGGGGCTCTCTTTCTCTCTGGCCTTGCTTTAAATGGGAGGAAGCATGCCGTATTCATTTTTCCATTATCCCAAATACCCCTGGGATATTTTAGGAAATGCTCTTTAAAAACAAATTCGAAGACTTCATTAAAGAATGCCAGACGCCTGCCTCACAAAATGTGCACGACCACAGGGACGAAATACTTTCCGTGTAGAAAATGGAAAAGTTATATTTTCTGTCGTTTTGCCATCTTCTATCGCAATTTTCATACTCTGGTTCTTTTCGACTTATTTATATTTCTTTGAAATCCATTCACTTACGCTCGAAGGCCCTCAGAAAATGTCTTGATTGTTTTGGCATAAGTAAAGGAAGACTCTGAAAACAATTTAAAATTTCCAGAAGCCAAGTCTACGCATGATGCCTAAAGCGTATTTGCTTTTTTGAAATGCTCGTAATTAGGTAGGAAATTTGCTAATAAAGAAAATTCATGGATTTAAAACTGAATTTAAAAGTTCATATTAGGTAGGGGCGTGGGTGCGAATGTTAACTTCAAGACTAATAATTCGACAATGACTATACTTCCAAATTAAATTGCCTAATACTACCACTACTAAAATATATTATATGGATTTATATCAATGTTTGTGCTTACTTTGTTAATATATATATGCATAATTTGTATGTATGTGTGCATTAGGATTTCTATCTGATAAAGCTACTCAGTCTTCCTTAGAATTAGTTCTGATGTTCCGGAAGGCAAGGTAAACTTGATTGCTAAACTTAATGGCACTGTCGTACTTTGTGTACAGTTGACTCATAATTTAGGTGTCAGAAATTAGAATAACGAATCTGATTTTATTTATCACAAATACCGTAAAGCTTTCTTAAAATAATAAAACCTATTTCATGTTCGTCGGCCGTATTGAAAAATTCTACGGTTTTGGGTTCGGTAATTCATGATATTGGGAAATTGTCTATAAGAGAGTCGCGCATCTCTGAAATTCTACAGCCTGAGCCCCAACAGTCTTCATCTATTCAGCAAGATTCGCATGTCTTAACTTCTGCCTCCTCTGAGAATATTTCCTCAGCGAAGGTGGGTCGTCGTCAGAGACAAAGGAATCATCGCATCAGCCGAAATCATATTACTACTGCTTCAAGTATTTCTTCTTCAGATCGACATGAGGTTTTTCTGGATACCAATGTGGCCTCTATTGGCGGGACTTCATCTTCGGTTGCCGACAACGTGGTATCTCCGATTGCGGACGAGGTGTTTGATAGTGGGACGAAAGCTTCAGTTTCGGATGTCGGTATATTGCGGTCTACTTCGGTTGCGGATATTGCCTCCACCAATGATCTTTCGACTGTAATTGTAGACGCTGTTTCCCTGCGGCTAGCCAGGCTTCCAAAGTGTGTCTTCGTATCTAGAGTATATCCAAACACTACCGAAGATGAGATAACCAGACACATTTCATCGCGTGTTGGTATTTCGACCTCTTCGATTGCTTGCAAAAAATTAACTACTCGACATGATCGTGAGAAACGCTCATTTTCTGCGTGAATTTATTCCAAGGGGGCGCTCTGGATCTTCTGCTAAGGCAAAAAAGTTGTTGGGGAAATATCCGTCCACTACGCCAATGTAACTGGTCTTCGCTCCAAAATGACTCGTCTTTTTACAAGCTCGATGAACTCATGTTTTGACGTGGTCTGTTTGACCGAGACATGGCTATGTGGAAAGATTGTAGATGCAGAGCTTTTTGGTCCCGAGTTCCTGGTGTTTCGCCGTGATCGCCATCGTCTGTCTTTGGATGCTCCTGTTGGAGGTGGAGTGCTTTGTGCCGTTCGTCGTAACCTTCCATGCACATTAATCGATTTTGTTGAGTCCGGCGATCTGGAGTTTATATGTGTAGCTCTCAAGCTCTCACACAAAAACGTATATATTGCAACAGTTTACATTCCTCCATGCTCATCAGCTGTGATATTTGACTTGCTGGCTACATGTATTGATAGGCTTACCGAAGTTTTGCTGCCTGCCGATGATTATTGCTTTTTGGTGACTTTAACTTGCCTAGTGTTAACTGGGAGCACCCTCTGGACGATGAGGTCTTGCTTCCTTCTTTCTCGGCGACTCCTCAACATGCCATATCTTTTATTGACAACATTATTTCTTCAGGCCTAATGCAGTCTGGCGGCGTTATTAATGACTCTGGAAAATCTCTTGACCTGATATTTTCCTCCGATCCCAATGGGACTCTCGTTAAGCGTTGTTTAACTCCTATGGTTCCTGAAACAAGTCATCATCCGGCACTGGATGTAGTTTTGTTTTTTGATCCTGTAACTTCATCAGTTAATGCTTCTTGTAACTACTGTTATAACTTTAAAAAAGCTGATTTTGATAAAATGAATGAATGGTTATCCGCTTGTGATTGGACCAGTGTGCTGGGTAAACGTGACATTGATGAAGCTGTTAACTCGTTTTATGACACATTATTTCTTTGTTTTATTCACTGTGTACCACTTGTTCGTTCGAATCGTGATTCGAATTGTCAACCGTGGTTCAATGGCTCTTTGAAGCATCTTAAAAATTTAAAGAATAAAGCTTGGAGGAGGTTCTGTTCCTCAAGGAGTGAAGCTAATACGTTATTTATTCTAATTCGCGTGCTCAGTACATTTCGTGTTTGACTGACTCGTACAACGATTATGTACTTATAATGAGATCGGCTTTGCGTGCTGAACCAAGGCAATTTTGGAGGTTTGTTAACTCTAAGCGCAACTGTGACGGATACCCTTCATCGTTGCGACTCGGTAACTTAGAGAGTGTGGATCCGTTAGAGACTGCCAATCTTTTTGGTGACTTCTTTAAAACTGCATTCTGTGATAACCACTGTGATATTAGTTATAATGATTTTACCCATTTGACGAAGCTTCCGCTGACTTCTCTTCAACCTAAAGACCTGTTTTTCGATGAAGCGTCTGTCTCCATGTACATTTCAAGCATAGCTGATAGTTTTTCTGGCGGTCCGGATGGCGTTCCTTCCGCACTCATAAAACATTGTGCTACGTCCATCGTTCCTGTTTTGTGTTATTTATTTAATTTATCTTTAACTTGTGGTATTTTTCCGAAACAGTGGAAGCTTTCCTTGATTATTCCTTTGCACAAGAAGGGCAATAAGAGCGACATTTCTAACTACAGACCTGTCGCCAATTTAAGTTGTATTGGTAAGATATTTGAAGCCCTGGTTTGTAATGTTTTGTACTTTCACTGCAAGCCCTCCCTGTGCTCTTTTAAGCTTGGTTTTATGAAGGGGAAGTCTACTACGACTAATTTATTGAAGTTTATTAATTTCTGCATTTCTGCTATAGAAAACGGTAAGGAAGTGGATTGCATTTTCACGGATTTTAGTAAAGCTTTTGACCGAATCAATCATAAAATTTTAATTCACAAGTTGACTGTTCTTGGTTTTCATACTGTCTTTGTTAATTGGCTTCGTTCTTATTTATCTGATCGTACGCAGCGGGTCATATTCCGCTCAGCCCTTTCTGACGAAATAGATAATACTTCCGGCGTACCTCAAGGTAGCCATCTTGGACCACTCCTTTTTATAATTTACATCAACGATGTATCTCTGATTTTGGCTAATTCAAGAATTCTTTGCTATGCTAACGATGCCAAAATCTTCCGCATTGTTTCTAATGAAAACGAGTGCGGATTTTTAAACTCGGACTTAGACACCTTTCATAAATGGTGTGCTATTAACTGTCTTCCTCTTAATATTAGCAAATGTACTACTATGTCCTTTTCTCGTAAAAGGGGGCCATTGGAGTTTAATTATACTTTAGATGGGTGCTTATTAACTAGACTTGACAAAACCAAAGATTTGGGTGCCTTCCTTAATACTCGATTTTCCTTCGAACATCATATTAATTCAATCGTGGCCATGGCTAATGCTACTCTGGGGTTTATAAAGAGATGGTCAAAAGAGTTTAATGATCCATTCATAACGAAGATCCTCTACTGCACATTCGTTAGACCCATTTTGGAGTATGCCAGTCCTGACTGGTCTCCCTTCTATTCTGTATATATAAATCGCATCGAGGCTGTACAGCG
Source organism: Dioctria linearis (assembly GCA_963930735.1). Classification (NCBI taxonomy): domain Eukaryota; kingdom Metazoa; phylum Arthropoda; class Insecta; order Diptera; family Asilidae; genus Dioctria; species Dioctria linearis. The sequence continues at coordinate 98,387,053 of OZ005743.1, read as the reverse complement.
GAGATTTATCCGATTTGCCCTGAGAGCGCTTCATTGGGACAACCCAATTATTCTGCCTCCATATGTTGATAGGCTTGAACTCTTTCCATTAGATTCTCTTGAGAATAGACGTAAAACTTCCAGAGTTGTCTTTGCATTTCAGTGTATACAAGGAGTGATAAACTCCCCTGAGCTCTTAAATACTTTCGATATATCTGTTCCTGTGCGCTCCTTGAGGAACTGTGACTTCTTCGTTGTTCCTCAGCATAGTACAAACTATGGCATGCACGAGCCGGTTTCATCAATGTCTCGTCTCTTTAACCGCCAGTTTGATTGCATTGACTTTCATCTTTCAAAAATTCAAATAAGAGATCAGCTTAGCTAAAGTTACTTGTTTTTCATTATCATTGTTATGTATACTTTTTATCATTATTATGGTTATGTATGCTTTTGTTATTTTATTTTTATATTTCACTTTTGTGTACTCAGTAATCAGATCATTGATGAAGTTCTAAATAAATAAAAAATAAATAAATAAATAAATGGCGCTGTGATGAGTAAAACCTGAGATATGAATTTTTGAAATTCCCTCCACAAAGTAAAATTTGCCATTTTCTTCTTAAAAACTTAAATACCGTTATCTCCACCAAAAATATGTCATTATAGAAAATATTTCACATAAATGTTTTTCTATTAAGAGACAACCTTTCTGCGAGATTTTATCAAAATCTGGGATAGCCGATTCAGAACCTTGGTCGATTTTCCGTGGAATGACCCCTATAAATAGTCGTTAGAATTATCATCACCAGAAGTGCGGTTTATTCCGCAAAAAGTTTCAAACATGACACGTGCGTGATTCCAATACGATGCAACCACTGACATATAATAAGAATGGACTGAGCCATCCTATCTAATTCTTATAGTCAAAAATGGTACAAATTTTGGTTAAAATCTATTTGTCTCTTTCAAGCTCAATATGTACACTGAACTGTAACCAATTTTGGAAACGGTACGGCTGTATTAATTGGAATGCATTGGAATTGACATAAAAATTCAGACAAATATATTGCTTTTATACGTCTATCTCTTACAAGCTCAAGGAAATTTGACAACAAATCTGCAGAGGAACATTTTTCAGTAATATTAAAATTAATTTTTGGGTTAATTAAAACAAGTTTAACTTCCTTATTAATCTTAATTTACTGCAATACTATTTTATAACATCTTTGGTGTTTCCAATCGACAAATAATAATAAATTATGAATCGGTGTGCAATTGTACGAAAAAAAGGGTTTTCACACCCTGTTCAATATTTGTGCTATTTTTGAAGCAAGAACGCTCAGTCCATTCTTATTATATGTCAGTGGATGCAACGCTAAAATAAAAACCTTTGAAACGACATGTTTCTCAAACATACTTAAGCAATTCAGAACGCCATGGCTTGTAATAAAGAAGGCAGTCCGTAGGATCTAAATTAATGAAATTATGAATCATAAAAATAGATTTATCTTAAAAACCGGTTTCATGGTCGTAGGTATACAGGGTGTTTCCCCTTAGGAGGTCCATAGAGCGGAAGGTGATAGTACTCACCTAGACGAACCAAAAATTGTATGGCAGGGGGTGGGGCAATATCAACCGTTTAGGAGTTACAGGGTGATTCATAAAAAAAGCTAGGTTTTCACAAAACACCCTGTATCTTAAAAACTACAGGGCGTATGGTCACAGTTAAGGGCTCACTGTATGCAGAACTTCATGGCCTTTCCAACGACAACTCAACCAGCCCGTACCCCTCTACCCTAAGAAGTTATGAAGGTGTAAACTTAAAATTTCGGATTTTCTTTCCTTTTTTTTTACTTTGACCTCTATTATTTTTGAAAAAAGGTCGTTAACATAACTTTTTTTTATAAAAACTATAAACTGTAGACTCTCCTCTTTAAGTTGACCTATTACACCCTATGTGTTAACTGTAGCCGTTAAACAGTTATTAACTCATAACCTATTCAGGTCACACCGAAAAAAGACGATATTTTTTAAAATGACGTGCTAAGGGAACAAATTATCGTTGAAAATAGGTTTGAAAATAGGTTTGAGAATAGGTTTAGAGCTAATAACTCTTAAAGAGCTACAGATAGCACATTGGGTGTAATAGGTCATATTAAAGAGGAGAGTCTACAGTTTACAGTTTTTATAAAAAAAAGTTATGTTAACGACCTTTTTGCAAAAATAATAGAGGTCAAAGTAAAAAAAAAGGAAAGAAAATCCAAAATTTTAAGTTTAGACCTTCATAACTTCTGAGGGGAGAGGGGTACGGGGCTGGTTGAGCTGTCGTTGGAAAGGCCATGAAGTTATGCAGACAGTGAGCCCTTAGCTGTGACCATACGCCTTGTAGTTTTTAAGATACAGGGTGTTTTGTAAAAACCTAGCTTTTTTTATGAATCACCCTGTAACTCATAAACGGTTGATATTGCCCCCTCCCCCCCTGCCATACAATTTTTGGTTCGTCTAGGTGAGTACTATCACCTCCCGCTCTATGGACCTCCTAAGGGGAAACACCCTGTATATGTATGTACTACATGTTAGAACTAATTGAAACGTAAGATTCTCAAGTTTCCAAATCGTTAAGCAAGTGCTGCGTTTAGGAAACATTTTAGCTGGAAGACCGTAAAAGTTCGAAAAAATTAAGAAACTTTTAGACGTCCAATAACTCATGACAAGGCCAAATAGAAACTTGTTGACAAGATGAGATTTACGATCATTTGGCACCTAAATTATTTTTCTAAAATTAATAATAAGAATCCCGTTCACGCTGGCGCTGATATTAATGTTTTTCACTGTGAGAAAGCGCTCGAATGTTTCGATTTATCTGGCAGCGCAACTATCCCGACCGCCTCCGATTTGGACGAAACTTTCACATTTTATAGGGAATATCAAAATACCTCAACCGTATTTTTTGTTTATCCCTACCACGCCTCAAGCCGCTAGGGGTATAGAAATTTCTTGATTTTACGATTATAAAACATTTTTATATCGAGAACGAAGCAACCGATTTTTTGAGGCCAGCCCTTCCCTTTAACTCGTAGACTAATTTGTCTGTCTGTATATTTATTTAGATATTTCTTTTTTACTATTTTCGACACTCCCGTAGACCCACTTTTCGTCATCACACTGAGCTGAAATTTGGCACACAGGTTCATGTCGCGTGACTATTGAATCTATGATAATCTGAGCCGGAAATTTCCACGGAAAACCCGAAAAATCGGGAAAAATCATTTGAAAATTTGGTACAAATTTGATTAGTGATAAATCCGTTTCAGGAAAAATGCAGAGTTTTCCGATTTTTCCGAAAAAATTATCCGGAATTTTCCGACTTCTCCGGAAAATTTTCCGGTAAAAAAGTGTTCTAAATTATGCAGGATCAAGTTCCCTATCAACTGGCAATATTACTTTCTCCCCGACAATGATGAAAACTTGCAGAAAAAATCGAGGAAAATTCATGTAAAACGTTTTTCCGGAGTTCTTCCGACCAAGAAAGCGTTTGAGAGTATTGCAATCTAAGACAAAGTTGTAGAGCGAAATGGGTTGCATAAAGTTGCCTTTGTGGAAAACTCCATGGAAAACCCGGATAACCGGGAAAATCATCGGAAAAATTTTCATCGATATGATTAGTGGTAAATCTGTTTCAGGAAAAATGCAGAATTTTTCAATTTATCTGGAAAATTTACCGAAAATTTTCGGAAGTTTCCGACTTTTCTGGAAAATTTTCCGATAAAAAAGTTTTATAAGCTATCCGGAATCATTTTTTTCCGTCCAACTGGCATCAATACTTTCTCTTCAACAATCATGAAAACTTTCATGTAAAATCGAGGAAAATTCATGTAAATTTTTAAAAAAAAATCATAGTAATAGGAAAGGTCTGTGGAAAACATGGAAAGCATCCCGTAATAACAATTTAGTTAACGTGAAAAAGGCAGAAAATAAAATAAGTAAAAAACGAGTTTTCAAACAAATCTGAGGCCAAGCCGCATGAAAAAGAAGAAAATTAACTTTTCTTCACACACAGAGGTGGACGCAGATTTTATTCGCTGACAATCACCGATATATTTCAGTATGAACAATCAGAGGTAATAAGTGATTTGATTCATGAAGAGAAACAATATTCAAGAAAAATGTCCCAATCAAAAAATCTGAGTCCACCTCTGTGTGTGAAGAAAAGTTTATTTTCTACTTTTTCATGCGGCTTGGCCTAAGTTTTGTTTGAAGACTCGTTTTTTACTTATTTTATTTGATTCAAATGCTTAATGCACTTCATGTAATTTAGCATACAAAAATATAACAATAATAGTTATATCTACTAGCACTATTTGCTATGCATCAACAAAATTGTGATGGTGTTCTCCATCGTTTTAGAGATATGAATTATTAAAATCACTGTATACCATAAGTAACGCACTATGGAGCACTGCACTGATGGTGGGTTTTCAGAAGTAACTTAATTAGAAAGCAATTTAGCGAACATGCAATTTAATTTTTTATGTAAGTATTTAGAGTGATTGACTTGGACGTTAATTCCCAGACTGCCAGCATGATTTGACAGATCACTCGGTGGACAGCGTTGACTGCAGGGCGGCATGCTAGATCGTCTCGGCTATTGGCGAAGAGTGTGGGGAGGTTGCACGAAAACCCGCCGCTGCCACCGCACATATACAAAAAAAATCGCGCCTGACAAGACAAAGGCCGTCATACACATCCAGTCCTGAAGGGACCTTTACACTACTTACAATGTTCTGCCCTCCGCTGCCTTGCCCTATCCATCCAATCGACACTGAGGGCGGCAAGTTTTTTTTCAGTGTCCCTGTGCCGACCTGGAAAAGAGAGTAGGAGCGGACCTAGTCAACCTTCATAATAAGAGGGCTCCGGGAGAGTCAAAGGAGAACTAACCTCAAAACTCAGCCCGTCATTTCGTTATAATACTTCATGTTATTCACTACCTAACCATTATCTAGTTACAAACGGTCAAATTAACTTGCCTAAATACATCCTTTGAATAATATGTAGTTCTATCCTTAATAAGACCTTTAGTTAGACAAGCGCGGCAGGTCACCTGATGGATGCCCGTGTATAATTCACTCTTCTCACCCCACTGATCTGGGTGATCGCAACCGAAAAATGTAATAATAACATGTATCCCTAAAGGAGTGTTATTCGACATATACTTACATGATGACACTCGTACACTAAAAGAAGCTCCTTGTTAACTGACAAAAAAAAATTGAACCCTAATAGCTATTTATAGCGTCCATGTCCATTCGCAAACTTTAAAACTCTTACTCCATAATTCTTGGGGTATCTGAAACTCCAGCAGCTTAATTTTCTAACTTACGAAGGTATATAACGTGAAACAGCGTAGATGGAGTAAATCTACACCAGCACCTCGCAAAGATATGTCTAAATCTAAATTAGGACACTTTGTCAAGTAATTGTATACTGAAAATAAGAAATGAGCTTAAATTAGAATGGGTAAGCTAAAGGCCACTCTAAGGCTAGATGTGAAATACCAGGCGAATACTGGCATCCCAAAATATTAATAGCTAATAACGTATTAAATACCACTTAGACTACCTCTGCGAATGACTGATGACATATTTAACTTATGAATTCATGATCACCCTATGAGTGCTTATTGCGAACACTACATATATATAGATATGAAATTCCCAAAATATAATTGTATAATTGGATTGATAACTGCAAGAATACTAGAATGGAACTTTTAGTTCCATTACTCCCTTATTATGATTACTGTAACTATACCTTATTCATACCAATAAGAGGTGATTAAAATTAATAAAAATAAAAATTAATTCGAACCGAGAAGCGCTAGAGCTCCAAAGCATAAGAGATGTAAATATAAATATACATATGTTAAACTACTACTTAATATGGCTATACAACAGTGTACTACGAACTACGAATGCAATACTTGTATCCATATCTTGTAAAACCAAAATATTTAAAATGTGATGTCAATCCATACCGCATTCTACTTCCCACGTCTGATTCACATCGAGAAGCACTTAAACTCCATTATACACAATTGCAGGGATTGCATGAGAGATATTACCCTCGACAAACTTCTTTAGCTGGAAGTGAAAGTTCCCAGTGATATTAATGACGTCGCAGAGTCCCCTTTTTGTATCTGATCGGGGCTGCAAGATACGGATATAAAGCCAAATATCCCTGCATAGGAATATCGACGCTAGCGGTTGCGCTGGAATATCTGCAGTGCTGACAAAAGCTAAACACAACAGCAATATAGCAAAATTGTAGAGGGCCCCAAAAATTGGCAATCCCTATCAGCGTGGGGTGTGAGTGTGTGAGTGCAAATCTTTCACAGAAGCTGAAAGCAAAGATAGTTGCTCGCTTCACGTGGATTACTTCCTGGTGGAGAAATGCACAGCTTTCTTGGCCCGGAATGATTGATAAAGTTTTTTTTTAAAATGATAGCGAGAACGCCATGGCTACCATCAGCCAACCATCTTTATGCTTCTCTTACTTTGTCGACGAGGTAATCCCTAAATATCTCGAGTTTACCTTTTCTACCGGCAGATGAAACGCCGATGACGACCTAAAAATTGTGCGATTACCCAAAAAACTAAAAACTTCTTTCCCCTTTTCAATTCTACCTGTTTTCTTGTCAACCCGATCTTTTTTTTCTTCGAAAAATCGTTTGCCCGTCAAGTATCAGTCGACCAGCAGTCAAGAAAAATGGCAGCACTATCGCAGTGCGGGTATGCAGAGCATACTGCTGCTAGCATCAGTGTAGCATACTGCTGCATGCAGTATGCTACGACCATAACAAATTTTGTTAATTATTCCTAACGACTGGGAATAATGGCTCTAGGTTTAGTGGAAGGAATTATTTTTAGGACAAATTGGGGTTGTAATTAACTAGCCTTATAGCCCTTCTAAGTAATTTATGAACTAGAAAATTGTTATGATGGCGCGGGTAAGACGAAACGAAAAAAAATGTGCGAGCTATTTTGGTATTTTATACAGACTGTGAAAGTTTAACGAAAAAGACATATAAAATTGATTTCTTCCTTTCTTTGTGGTACATGCCGTCCGATAGAACAAACCTTCATGTACCACCAGTGGTACATGCCATCCCATAGGACAGTCCACCATATACCAGTGGTACATGCCGGCAGGAACGTGTTAAGCACACAGGACGATCTAACGAATCATTAGCACTTAATATTCAATCAGTTGCCATGTGTCAATCATTGGTCATAATGATGTAGTGTATTTTTTCCCCTTCATTAGACCACTAATAAAGAAAAATGTACTTAAACTGAATGTAATTTGTAATATAATATAAATCTGGTTCTGTGCATCTACCCAGTTGAAATATAAGAAGAATAAATGCAAAACACAAACTATATTATCAAAATACTTTTTAATGTGAAGTTTTTTCATTTCCAAATCGTTAAATTGAATAAAAAAATGAATGAAAACTAAACTTATCGCGTCGATTCGGTGCATTTCGCTTCTTCGCTCTCAAAATTATGATGTCAAGGCCTGTTTGGCAGTACACCATAATTAAAGAAATGTGGCCGGGAATGTGGCCGCGGTTGCCTAATGAATATATATAAAAAGCTTATACATGCCAAAATCAAAAATTTATATTTGTAACCTAAGTTACTTCGTCTTCTCTTAGTTTCGCATAAATCTTATCTCAGTACATTTTCTGTCTGGAATTCAGTTTGGAAATTATTTCACAGACTGTTCAGTTGCCATGTCAGCAATTTTATCGTGAGAACGTAAAATCTTCTAGAGTGAGAATACGAAGTACTGCAGTTACCAAATTATATAAATAGTGTAATTATGACTATGAAATTCATTCGTCTATTAGCATTGAAATTAAGGGTATCCCCCCAGTGGTAAGATGTCTTTATTGTAAAGAAAATAAAGTTAGTATTTTTTCTAAATTCTACTGTTGTTTGATCCATCAGAATCATTAGCGTCTATTGAGTAATTAGTTAATTATTTATTTGGAGCGTTGTTGTGTTGTCCAATGTATTGCAGGGTATTAATGGAAAAGTATCCAAAAATACCAAACTTAAACCACCTTACGACTACCCCCCATTAAAAATCTTTTTGTCTATACAGACCCCAACTAACTGTATAAGAAGCAAATATCTCGGGAGGAATACATACACATAAAGGCTATGATTGAACTGGGTCCGTTAATTATCGTAAAATGTTTTCTGATAATTCCCATTTCCACAAGCTCCAAGAATATCTAAAACATGAAAACTTTAGGGAATAGTGATTTGAACTTCCTCCAAAAGATTCTGTTTTTTTCATAATTCTTATGACATTACCACATGAGGTGAAGCTCATTTCGATTGTTTGTAAATTTTTGCCACATCGATGATCCAGCCTGGGCATGATGAGTAGAACGGAAAATCTAACTTCCCTAAGTAAAATTACGTTTCAATTCAACACAGAAACTAAATTGCGCTATGCTTAAATGAAATCTATTTGTGTCACATTTATCGCACTTCAGTCAGCCGTCATTTTGCCCCTATGTTGTGCTTTCGCTATTGGTAGGAGCTTATGTATTTACATGCAACGAACGTTTAGGGATATTTCAATTGCGTCCTCGTAGTTGCACAAGTATTGTACAAATCTCAATTAATTTTAGCCCCTGGGACTGGTGTGGGAGAACGAACATTGCTGTGCCGTGATATTCGAAGTTGATGACGATGGTGGGGACTGGAGGCAGACGGAACTAAGAAGGATTGGCAAGTGGGTCGTGGCAGGATATAAAGGATGAAAATAAGGTTAACAATATGTATGAGGAGCGTGGCGTTAAAGTACTCCATAAAAGGATATAAACTGAAATTATTCGCCTGGAGAGCGTTGCGCTGGTGTAAGACTAATTAGTATCCTTGGAAAGCAATCGGTGTGTATGTGCAAATGTATATCTTGACTCCGCAACATTTGTAGCGTTGTTTTGACGTTAGACGTGAAAAAGTTATGAAGTTTTTGGTATACATAGTTTATGGCAGAGGAACTATACCTGTGGGCGTTAGCGACGGCGGTGATGACGACTGGGAATCATAATTCGCGTATATTAAAGTTGGGAAGCACTAATTTTATTAATGTATCAAACCTCAGGATGTATTTAGAGAGTTTGAATAATTTATGCTATTACTCTCCACTTTTCATATGCTATTGCCCTGGAGTCAAAGTCAGAGTAGGTATATTGGCATTTGAGAGTGAGTAGCTCGACTGCGAGGTATATGTTATAGTGTTACAGATTATAGTTTTAAAGATTTGAGGGTATACTTAACTTATAGAGGATATATAAATGTTTGATAAACACTACATATTGTAACACTCTACTAAAAAAAAAAATAATTCGCCTTTAAAAATTGCCACGACCTCAACCCGGCTCCGAAACCCTAGCCCGTAGGTAATCCGACCTTCCCGCTAAACTACTACTTTTAAAAAAATACTCACTGCATGCTCTAAGATTCACGACACCATGCTAATTACCTAGTTTTCCCTAACAATATTTTCTAGACAAAATGTTATTCACCTAGTTGCGCAGTTGTGCGCATGTTTCTACCCACACAGCACAAATGTGTTCGCGATAAGTTAATGGGACAACCTGTTAGGATATATGTATAAAATGTCCGTAGAAAATCCCGTCCAGTCCAAAGTAACAACTTAGAACAATACTGGGAGTGACGAATATCCGCGGTTCGAATGTCTCTGGTAAATCCCATGCTCCGCCCACAGGATTTCCTCTGGCTTCATTAAGGCGCAGTTAACGCATTCAATAATGTCAAGCTTCCGCAGCACGCGTATGTAGTACGTCTTACGAATCTCCTGGGAATATGTGTGGATAAGTACATCTCTTGCTATCCTAAACTCATGAATACTTATTATGGTCGCAGCCACACGCATCAGCATATACCATGCTTCCCATACTATGCTACTGACAGCTGGCTGATAGTAACGCGGTCGTAGCTTACACGGTGCATGTTGCAGCAATATGTAACCTCAATGAGTGTACCACACCTAATTGACGAAAGAGGGTGCATTCGACGCTAGAACGAAAGTGAAAGGAAGAGCAATGCTTGCTAATTTTAGGGGGGCTGTCAAAAAAAAAAGAAAAAAGTGAAGTTGAGGAACAGAGAAAAACGTGAAAAGTAACAACGAAAATTTATAGTTCAAAGATATCGAGGGAAATTAATCGTGATCCATAAAAAGAAAAGTGAAAGAGGTCACCGAGGGAAATATGAAATAAATTAAAATCGAGGGAAAAGGCCTCCACGATATTGTTCCAACTTGGATCATCCAGCGAGGCGGTATAAAAAGCAGGCAATGAAAAAATGTTGAAACAGGAAGGGAATTTAAAGGATCCTGTGTGCCTACCAAGACACTATGAATTATGTGTAGGAAATTATAGAACCAAACCCAAGTAAGTACGCATTTTTCACTCACTTTTATTGTGGCCCCAAATGCGTGCAGCGTACGACGATCCATAAGCATAACGAGCTTACTCATAAATCCGCATCACGCAGGCGTTAGTGCTAAAGAGCTATGAAATAGGAAATCTGATTAAGTCAAATACTGGATGTATACAGCTGCATACCGTCGACACATTATAATAGCAGACTCTTCGCATACTAGAGAGTGGAAACTCCCTCACCACTTACCGTAACCTATTTTAACGTCTTGAAGTTTATAATTATAAACTTATCAGTGTTCGGGATACACTCAGGTGCACACCGCGTCAATCTAGTGACTTATGGGGATAATAAAACAAGCCGCTGCGCGTACTGGACGAATAGACCTACCCGCTGTATTGATCAATGACGCCTCATTTATACAAAGTTTAATACCAGTTACATACATACGCACCTGTTAGGCTGCCAAAATCCTGCCGATTAAATGTTTTCACCGATTGAGAATCTACCCATTACTGGACATATCTCGTGTTGCCACTTTAAAATCAACAATTTTCCCATACTAGAATATTGGATATGCCCACATACAGGCCGCATTAATATAATAAGGTACGGTGGCAATGAAATAAGCACCTTCACGTACTGGACGTATTGGCAAAAGATTCAGCTTCTGGTTCGTAGTATTAAGTGTATGTATTATTTAGTCTACCTTCACAAAGAATCAGTTTTTAAGGTTAAACAAAAAACACATGTATGGTACAATAAATCCTTCACTTCAGGTTCTACCTCCATACACGTTTCCACGCGAAAAATAAAAAAAAAACTCCTTAATAACCAATAAAGAAATCAAAAAGATCAAAACTTACCTAAAGTATACATCTCTCTTGCATATTTACATTTCGTATGCCAAATCAGCTGTACTCGCCGCAATCAGCTCAAGCAAATGGAACAAGCCTCGACAGAGCAACACCAACAATCGAGACAAACATGACTGGTCCGAGCTGATCTAAGATAACATTCCCATCGTTATTACATTACAGAAGTTGCTTCTGTTGCAGAGACTAATCTGGGATACTCCTGCTCACACCTAAGCAGACGCTTAATTCTGCAGCAAAGATAAATCTGCTACACTACTGCCCACACCCAAGCAGAAGCTTAATTCTGTCACAGAGATTAATCTGCTACACCCCCTCCAACACCTAAGCAGAAGATTAATTCTGTTCAGAAACATTACTCCTATCTTTTGCAGAAGTGAATTCTGTATTCAGAGATTAATCTGAATTTATTTCTTTATTATGGAAAAATTTTGCTACACTCCTGTTTACACGCAGCAGCACTTGCAGCAATAATAGCATTCCGGTGCAAAAGTCATTTTGCCACGCTTCTGCCTACATGCAGTTGTGTGAAACAGAAATATAATTCTTCTTCTTCTTTTGGTTTCAGGATTGAAAGAGCGGACAATGCAACGTCAATTTAATTTTATATTATATCGGAATTTTTTATTTGTTTTCTGTTCTTTTTTCGAAAATTGGATTTTAATTAAATTTATTTTGTATGAGTAGTTTTATTATTTTTTTATTATTTGAATTGTGATTATTAGTGTAAGTAATGAATAAAAAATTATATATCAACTTATAAAACAGGCTGAGTTATCATTTAACAGCGGCATTCATTCCCACGTTCCCGACTAGGTCTCACATAAAGCTTATTGAACAAAGTTGTCCGTGCTCCTAGGCACCTATGATTTCCTTTTGAGTTATTTATTATAGTGTATAACTAAAACGATAGGTAATTTGCTCACTGTTGTAAATGCGCAGCCCTAAGGAGGGATCGTAGACGTCGGTCTTTGTTCTGTTTTATTTTCATTTTAGAAAATTGTGTTGGTTTCAGGGGGCCTTCTGGAGAGTTGCAGACTTCGATAAATGAAATCGTAAGTATTTGGTATGACTTATTTTGATAAACATTCCTTCGGGTTAGACGCGCTAGATACATAAGGGTATTCTGTCGAGCTCCAGTCATTTTCTATTTGAAGTTTGTTCAAAGTTAATAGTAGGTCCCTTACAGCCTTTGTAATTGAAGTTATGACATAGTTTTTAATGAGGATATCAGCTGTATCTAGCTTTCTCATGTAAACGTACCGATTTGGCTAATTGGTGAATCTAACTCTAAGTAGCAGAAATAGAGGTCTTATGGTAGCGAGTTCAGTACTCAGTTGACCATTTTTCTAGAACACTAAGTTTGTTTGAGCTACATAGTGTCGACAAAGTTAAGAAGTCAATTTTTTAAGAGCTCATGAGACAGAATATATAATAGGCGCTATTCATATTACTTGTATATATATATTTTAGTATGCCAAAAAAGAAAACACTCGGATGTCCGACCAGGAACGGGGGTAAAAAGAAGTAAGAAAATATAACATTATAGTTATTGTTACCAAGTTTATTTTGTATATGTATGCAAGCAGTCTAAACAATGACGTTGGGCTAAGTTCTGATTTTCCTCCTTCACTCTCCCGGACCCCTCACATTATGAAGGTCGACTGGAGTCCACTCCTCCATTATATTTCAGGCTCACACGGGATATTGCATGAACTAGACAGCGTGACAGGGTGGCTGGGGATATGGCAGCAGAGGACATTCCATCTAAGTCCCCGCACTAACTACAAGGTAAGTGGTGTAAGGGTCCCTTCAGGACCGGATGTGTGTGGTGCATTGCTTTTATACCTAAGATGAAATCTAAAGGGTAATACTAAAATTGTAATACCTAGAAATAATGATGGTAGACCAAAATGGATTAGAAACCCATGCATAAAATTAAAAGTTATTTTGAGTTTTCCATGACCGTCCGTCCATCTCTCCGTCCGGCTGTCCTTCCGTCTGTCCGTTCGCACAATAAGTCGAGAGCGCGTGTACCCAGAAAGCTGCAAATTTGCATATGGTCTTTAAAAAAAAAAGTAAAATTAAGTTCGAAAATAGGACAAATCTGGTAGCTCCTTCGTAGGGTTGCCATACAAAAATTTCGTTCTTCATTAAATATTTGGATACTACCTCAGAATGCGTCAACATCGAGACCTGAAATTTTGTACATAGTATTTTCATAAAAATAGTAAATACAATTTTAAAACTGGACTAAATCGGGCAACCCCTTCTTGCTGTTGCCATATAAAATTTCAGAATTTTTACGTGTACTGTGAGAAAGATATGTCCTACCTATACGGTTTTAATGTGCTGAAAACTTCTTCAGAATATGAAATTATATCAAATTGGTTATAAACATTTTTTCTGTCCGCCGAACCATTCTAGAAATATATGCGAAAAACCACTTCAAAAATCAAACTTGGATAGATGGGTGACCATACGAAATGACATACGTGCATTCATCTATAGGGTATTATAAGAATTGGTCTACCAATTCTAGCTTTTTTACTTGTTTGGATATGGTGTGTGACAGCGGCAGGTTTTTGTGGTACCCACTCCAACTCTCTGCCATTAGCTGAGGTGAACTAGCGTGCCGCCATTCTTCAACGCTGATCACAGTGTGAGCTATCAGCTTCGACTGACAGTCTGGCCTTTACGTCCAAAGCCACTCCCTCACTTCCAACCATAACCAACTTTCCTTTTGTTATGTCCCTATTATAAACTCATAAAATGTAAGCCTCTTTGTATTACTCTCGGAACCGAGAAGATTGGACACATCCTCAGTATCAACTAAGTCGACCGGGATTTCATCGGGTGTATCATTACAATTACACCACCAAAAATGATTTACTTAGAAGAGATTCAAATAGAAGTTCGTTGCTTACATTTTGTTTAATAATGTGAGAAAATACATAGATCCTTAATCATTGTTTTTAAGTTCTATATTAATATGAAATAATGACATTTAATTTTGGTTAGTATTTTGAAGATTGAATAGCAAAATAGCAAAGTGCTTCATTTTACTGACAGATAGCTGATACTACATTAAGTGTGTCTGTTAACTTAAAACTATTTACTCGGTGTAAAAACTTTTACTCAAATGAGCTTACAAAGCGTCTGTTAATTTTTTGCATTGTTGAAATCTAGTAAATTGATATGTTTTCCAACTTGCACAAAGTTACACAGTTTTAGTGTAGAGGATATGTAATTCTGATATGAAATCAGCTGAGCTCTCAAAACTATTTCTTTTGTTCATCTAATCGAAAGTGTCTGGTAACTTCTCTGGCGTTATCTCCTCGTTCACATAAAGGTTTACTTGATTTTTTAGTAAATATTTTTGCTCTAAAGTTAAGCACTGACATATATAATATGGACTGACTACGTTCACAGAAATACACTGCAGAAAGTGGGCTCACTTATATATACATAGCAGTTCGGTCTAAGCACCAAGTACAAACGGAGAGAGAGAGAACTGTAAACAACAAATAATTAAATGGGTTCGTCGAAATAAATGCTTTTAAATTAATTACTGATAAAAAGTGTTTCATAAAAGGCAATATACATATTCATTAGATACGCAGCAGAGATTCGAAAGGTTTTATTAAAGTCACTTTTCGAGCTACGCATGCTTACTTATTAAACTTACCTCTAGTTGCTTTTTTTCAGTGTTGGCACCAACGTAAGCACTCTTTTTGACACACCAAATTGTGCTCACATGAAATAGAATATCCAGCAGTACATATTATACATATATGTCAGTGATAGACTTATAATGTCAAAGATGCATATAAAGGACGTCTTCACGGACCATATGCTTATGCTATCACTAAGAAAGTTAGTATGATTTCAAGTGTTTTATGATTTGTAAACTGTTTTCAAATTTTATTTCGAATCATTAGTCAAATTTAGCTCAAATGAATTAAAAACAAGTAAAAAAGCTAATATTGGTCTAAGACCAATTATTATGATTCCCTAGATGAATGTCCGTATGAAATTTCGTATGGGCACCCATTTGAGCAATTTTGATTTTTTCAGTGGTTTTTCGCATATACTTCTAGAACGGTTCGTCGGACAGAAAAAATGATTATTACCAATTTTATAGGATTTCATATTCTGAAGAAGTTTTTAGTACAATAAAAATGTCTTGGACTGTTCTTTTTCAGAGTATACGTAAAAATCTAAATTTTTATATGGCAACACCAAGAAATAGTTGCCCGAGTCCATTTTTTTAATGTTATTTGCTAGTACAATGAAAACACCATGTACTAAATTTCAGCTCTCTACGTCGACGCGTTCTCAGGCCGTTTTCAAATATATAGTGGAAAACGAAATATTTGTATGGCAACCCCACGAAGTAGTTGCCCGATTTGTCTCATTTTCGAACTTAATTTTACTTTTTTTTAAAGTCCCTGTACAAAATTTCAGCTCCCTAAGTGTACGCGTTCTCGAGTTATCGTGCGCACAGACAGACAGACAGACGGACGGACGGACGGACATGCAAAAATCAAAATAACTTTTAATATTATGCGTGGGTTTCCAATCCATTTTGCCCTACCATCATTATTTCGAGGTGTTACAAACGGAATGACACACTTAGTATACCCTATAGATTTCATCTAGGGTATAATAATCCAAATTACACAAATATATGAATTTCGAAAAGTAATATGTCCAATCCTAATCCAAACCCACAACACTTTCGTGTCGAACTTTACATCTAGTAAAATCTTTAACAAAAACCATTTTTTTATACCCTAGATGAAATCTATAGGCCAGGGTATACTAAGTTTGTCACGCATAGAAATAATGCCGCTAGAGCAAAATGGATTGGACACCCACGTGTAATATTAAAAATTATTTTGTATTTCAGTCTGTCCGTCTGTCCATCTACTTGTCCGCACGATAAGTCGGGAATAAATGTACATAGAGAGTAATCTGTTAGTCGTTCAATCAATCAAAGCTTTTCTTCCTTTATTAACTAAATATAAATCATATTCAAGCACGTGGACTTAATCATCGCTAATTTGCGTCATATAGGATTTGAATACATCGATATAATAAATACGGAAGTTCGATGGGTTTCGAGTTATAAAGTGTTAAAACTATTCTTCAAATTTTTGGACGAAATCATCACTTTCTTGGAAAAAAAAATTACGAATATGCCGAATTAAAAGATGGACAATGAATGAAGGATGTAGCTTTCCCAGTGGGTATAACATTATAAGTCATCATAATCAAATTAATCTTAAGCTTCAAGGCAAAAATTATGTTGTTACAACACTATTTGATAATATTAACACTTTCAAACAAAAATTATTACGTTTGCGAAAACAAATAGAAAAAGAAAAATTGCCTCACTTTGAAAGTTGTCAATATCTATTTTAATTAAATCACCCAGATTAAATTTACATAATATGCTGTTAGAAACGGAATTCGATCGAAGATTTTCTGATTTTAAAATTGTGAATTACAATTTCGTCCTTTGACTTCACCTCTAAGTATATATCGATATTGAAATTGTTGATAAAAAGCAATGGAATTAACTGAAATGCAATGTGAATTTTGCTGAAGGAAAAATGTATGGAAGTTGGAATTCCGCACTTATTTATGCGAGCAAGTATTTCTTTAATGAAAAGAACAAAAATTGAGAAAGGTCAAGACTAACCGATGAAAATTTATCATCAATTTTAATATTCTCATCAATTTTAAAATTGCATCAGCTCAATATATTCAACCATATTTTGATGACTTACTGTGTGAAAAACGATATCAAATTTCTTCTAGAATGTAATATTAAACTGTGAATTTGTTGAGTTCTTATTAAAACATTTATTTTTGTTTGTTATAAAATATATAAAATATTTATGTTTAAAAATTAACATGAAATATAAAATGTCTATTGTAGGCATATTGTATAATATACAAAAAAATTAAAAATATTTTTAGTTTAAAAAATTAATCAAATATAATAAACAATACATTGAGCTTAACGTTGAGTCTAATAAATAGATAATACATAATATAATAAGTCTACAAATCATATTATATTAATTTTTTGAAAATTGAAGACATGCGGCCCACCACTTAATATAAAATTGATCATGTGGCCTGCTTTAGTTGTTAATCCAATTTAGAAATATTTTGCATTTAAATGTTCTTAGTTTTTCCATCTGAGCTGAGCTGTTACTAAACCAGATTGGCAATAAGTACCCCGGTACTGATCTTAACATATGTTTGTACAAGATTTTTTTTTATTTTATAATTAATTTAGAACTTGGTTTACGGATCTTACTTAGACTCCAGTAGCCTTTTTTAGTACTTAGCCTATACTCGAATATTGGTAGAAAAATATTATGGCAAGTTACTTGATTAATTTTTCAGAGGGTTGTTATAAGTTTAATGTGTGATGACAGCTTATATCAACCAACAATTTGACAGTTTCATGCTGCTTCGTAATTTCATAAACAAATCAGTGACTACCTTATCGACTTCAATTTAAAGTCAACAATTAAAACGATGGCCGGAGACTTGCGTTTCGAGTTTTCCATAGCTGCCAGGGATTAGTGGAATACCCAGTACTTTTCGATAAGATTCACCCCATTTCTCTGTTAAGTACAATGTGTCCTGTGTGTCCTGTTGTGTACAAGGGCAGATACAGCGGGGGGTGATAAATAAATCAATATTTATACTCTAATCAAATGAAATAGAAAATATAAAAAAAATATTTCTAAAAAAGACTGCATCAAAATCCACGCTAAAAAATAGAAAATAATATCTCCCCTCACTTAATGAGAACAGCTCGAAAGGTCTCCAGTGTTTCCCTTCATTTAGCATTTAATTAATTTTTTGAATTATATTACATTTGTGTATAAATTTTAAAATTTTCAAGGTACACAAAGAAAACAAAGTCTGGGTAGTTGAAATTTTAATAAAACGATGAATAACATTTTCAGAAATTGAAATTTGGAGCTCCTAATGTTCTTCAATATACTTAAGTATATTACTTTGCTCTCTTTCTATAACTCGAAAATTTTAAATTTTATGCCCAAAAGTAGCATAATTTCAAAATTTAATTAATTATAAAATGAAGGGAAACTCTAGATAAATTATTCTCAAAAAAATTAAAAGTGTATCGTTAAGGAATTTTCAATACAAAAAAATGTATGCATTTTTTTGTGATCGAAAGCTTACAAAATGAAAAGTAGTATGTGAAAGTCATCATAGCCGGGGTAATTAATATCAGATTCAGTTTTCTTGTAAATATTTAAATTAAAGCAAATAGGGTTATAGTACATTTATTAACGCTACCACTGGCATAGCTTAGTTTGAAACTTTTTTCGACTGGCCCAACGGTTTTCGTTCCTCACACCCGCGAGGTTACTATCCGCGACCGAATAACAAACAACAACAATGCTCTAAGGGTGCAAGTACACTATCCAACCATATCGAAAGTGTTTCCACTTCAGGTTCTACTGACTTAGGTAAAATCGTACATCATATGTGAAAAATTATTTTCTAATTTTCCTTCTAAAAATCAAAAATCAAAACGAAACAAAGTTAATTTTATTTAAAAAATCAAAAATGAAAATCGGGAAATGATTGTTATTTTAAAAATCGAAAGTAAAAGTCATAAAATGATTTTCATTTCACAAACTTGTTTTTCGGGTGAAAAATACTTTAAAAAGTATTAAATATGGGAGTGGATGGAAATTACATACAAGCTTTCATCTAAGGTATAATAAGAATTGGTCTAGATGTTTTGTTGGTTTTTATATCAAAATCAGCTTTTAATTTCTATTTTTGTTTTTCTAAATAAAATCATTCCTCGATTTTTATTTGTGATTTTTAAAATAAAAACCAATTTTTAATTATTATTTCGGATTTTTAAAATATAAAACCAAAAAGAAAGTTTTTTTTTTCATAATTTCGAATAAAAATCATAATTTTAAAAAGTATAGGAAATTTGTGGAGATTCGGTAATAAGAATCATACTACATTCCAATCAATCCTCCTATAACTTTTTCTAAATTATGTTTTGGTTAGAAAAAATTAAAGTAGTTGTTATATTCAGTCCCTGGTTAGGTCACTACGGCCGGAAATTGAGAAGTTACACACGATAATTGGCCGACCAGCAGTAAGACAAGGCCAGAAGTGTATAATGTCCACAGCGGTCCACAGCTGATGGTTCAAACTTCAGGAAGGAGCTGAGGACGTTGTGAAAGAGCAAAATGGGTATTTTAGGAGTCTTTTAGGACGGAGAGTGTGTTTATGATTTTGTGTATTTCCTCTTAACTCCCTGTAAAACTCTTACTTCCCATACAGGAATGATGGGGAATGATGACTTATTGACCAAGCTTTTCAGCAAATACTTTATTTTACTCCTTTTTTTTTAAACTTAGACCTGTTTTCGGCCAATCCATTGCGATATTTAGAAGCACTGATGACCGTTGAATTGAGTTTCCCGCTTGATGTTGTTATAAGTAGCTATCTATCTTGCCGCTCATTATTTAATGTAAATTGTGTATACATTTCATAAGACGTAACAATATCCATACACATATATGTATCCTTTTATTACTATACCTTCTAGAGAGACCTTCATTTGTAAGGAATAAAGATGTTTTGCTTGAGAAATGTGTTCCAAGTAGTATATGCAGTTTTAGAATATTTTGTCCGACCGATCCACGGAAAACTGAACATATGCCAGTGTTAGCAAAAAATACTGAATTTTTTTCTCGAAAATAATTTTTGATACTTACATATATCTGTCGAAAAATCAATTTGCTCCTTTAAAAGTTGAACTAATTAAGGTAAAATAATAAGAAATCTTCGAAATTTAGTGACATTGTTATATATTATAATATTAGCAGCCGCTATTTAGTGGGGGAAAAATTCTATTAAAATTTGCACAAATAGCGAAAATTTAAATTCCACGGCCGCGTTCAAAATATATACTCTGGAGCTTACACTATTTGTGAATGCTGGACCTTATATGTTTACAGACTGAAGCTTATATGTTTGCAGGAAAAATAAGCTAATATTTACACGAAATAATCTTGCACAACTGAATTAGTTACTACAATATACTTTAACAAAATGCATAAGCAATAAATTTATCTAAGAAGAAAAGGTACCGCGGGGACTTATTTAACACATTAAAACCGAAATTGACCCAATAGGTAAAGATATCTGAAATTTTGTGTGGTGTATGTTTGGAGGCCCATGAAGTTTAAAATAAAACTGTTTTTTGATTTCTGGGTTTTGGCGTCTGTAGCGTATACGCTACCCTTGGCTCTTCTCAGCACTAATTTGTCTAAATAAGATAAACCAAAATAGAGCACGACTAGTTATTTATTGAAAAACACTGAATTTAATATATTAACAAAAACAGTATTCTTATTCTTCTTGCAAATATAATAAAAATTATAATACCAGATAAAAAACAAATATTCTAGGTAAAAAGATATAAAAAAGCTACGCAGGTAAAAATCTTATAATTTGTCTGGCGAGCACGAAATTGTACTTCTAGAAGCAGGGCACACATAACCCAACATCGCATTTGACAAATTCAATAATACATTATTTTTATATGTTTAATTTTGTGTAAGACTGAGTAAAATTCAAGTAAAAACTTTCTATCGGTAGAGGGGATAATACTAGATGATTATGAAAAATGGTTAACAGACAACTTGGAAATCCATGCAACTATCAAATTTTTCTAGGCCGAGAAGTTAACATACACATTATAGGTAAAAAACTTTCGAGGCTGCCTTAAAACTTTAAAGCCTGTGTAGATACTTTCGAGTAACCGTACAGACCTATTGAGTTTTACAACCGTAGCCAGTGCATCGTTGTCGTTTTTTGTTGGTTGATTTTCCAACAAAATGGCCAATATAATCATATTGTTAAATTGTGCATATTCATGATAGATTAATCTTAATTTTATTTTAATTCCTATATAAAGAAATTTACTTGAAATTGTGAAAAAAACAAGATATATGAATGTATATACCATTAATTCATAATTATATATGTAGGTCAGGCATGAATAAAGGTTCATATTACCATTGTAATATGAAACGTAATTTCATTCACCTGGCACTAAATTCATTCATCTCGCTTCATGTAAAAGTTGACACTCAGCAATAACTGAAGAATTTATTTTGCATGCAACTCGCAATTTCGCTAGATAAGCAGTATTGGAAATTCTTAATTGAAAATTTGTTTTATTTTGTTTTTTAGTAGAATAAGTAGTAATGTTAGCAAAATTTGGATATAAATTCACGGTGATTAATTAATAAATCATCAGTTGTTAATAAAATTCTACTGGTATTCGGTTAAAGTACCCTTTATACCACCATCAATAACAGTTAGCAAACCCAAGCAACTGTATTAGCCTTGGTATATCGGTTCAATTGCCGGTTGTACCATCTGCGTTTAAGGCTAAGAAAACTCAGGCAAGGCAAAAGAGCTTTGCCTTAACACATATCAAGCTTCATCTTTCAATATTCCAGTGGGCCATCGATAGCCAGAAGGTGGTCGAGGTTCGCTGTATGAGCCACGAAATTTATGTGTGATGCTTCTCCGAAACTTAAACTTAGTGAACATACTTATGGTCTGCTTTACAACTAAGTATTCACGAATTTTAGTCAGAAACATCCACCAGCCATGTAAAAATTGAATAAAACCATTTTTTCCTCGAGCACCTATTCTGTATGCGGCAACATTTTGATCCATACGGTCTACACCTCCTATATTTAGATTATATTGCTGTATAGACATTGGACGTGGAATCTGAATACAGGTACCCACCGTATAACACGGGAATTACGTTCCAAAAAATTGCCGTGTTATGTGAATGCGTGTTATTAGAAACAAAGAATTATGTACTAGTACGAAAAGGGGGTTTTTAAGGATCCAAAAATTTTAAAAACACACTAAAATGATTTCATAATTAAGATAAATATCTTCAATCAAATTTTCTTGAAAAGTAATACACATTACACACATTTTAATATGTATAATATTATTAATAAACAATGTTTTGTTCATTATCACTAAGCACTATTAGCCGCGAACTTTTTCTTTTTGGCAAGATATCCTCATCATATGAGCCATTTTTCTTGAGATCCATGTTCCACCTTTTGCAAAAAATCAGTTATTTTAGATTGTTTGCTTTCACTTAAAAGATCTTTATAAATTTCCTTATATGGTGCTAAGGACTTATGAAGTTTTCTTTTTAACTTTATGCTCCTTTCGTTTGAAGGATCTTCATTTACAAAATATGACTCTAACTGTTCGGGTAAGCCTATGCCTTTCGTTATGCTTTGTAGAGTAAACTTTTTAACTTCTACGTCTTCACCTATGGTATCATCCTCTGAATTCCATATATGATTTCTACCAAACTTTCTTCATAAAGTTCTTCTTCCACCAGTAATTCCTCGATATCTGGTGCCGTCATATCATCAAAGACTTCCCCTGCTAGAATCTTAGCATCTTCTACTACCCTATCCATTCTGTTTTCTGCTGTCTCGATCAAATTTTCACTTTCAATTGACTCCGGCCATATTTTTTTCCAACGACCATTTAATGTCGTCGGTTTTATTTCTCTGATGGAGAAGTTCATTAGATAATGCAGTTCAAAGTTGTAAAGAGTTTCCACGCCTGACGCCCATAGATTCATCATCGATTTTTGTTCAAAACCCATTGTAATGATCTTCTTACGTAATTGGTTTTAAATGTAGCTATAATTCCCTGATCTAGCGGTTCAAGTAAAGCAGTTGTATTTGGAGGTAAAAAGATTATTTTGATGTTTGGGTTATTAACATCTTGCGGATGGCTGGGTGCATTATTCAATATAAGTAGAACTTTAAAATCTAAATTTTTCTGTTTTAAGTACGAGTAGTTTTCCACACTTGGTACAAAACAGTTTTAAAGCCATTTCTTAAATAATACAGTAGTCACCCAAGCTTTTTTACTTGCTGTCCAGTATACCGGTAAATTACTCTTATATAGGTTTTTCATTACACGAGGAATGAGTGATTTATAAACCAGCATAGATTTTACCGTGTGATCGCATAAAGGATTACTGCACATAAGTAATGTTACACGGTCTTTTGATACCTTGAAAGCTGGCGCAACTTTTTCGTCTTTAGAATTGTATGTCCTCTTGGGCATTTTTGTCCACCAATGAGCAGTCTTGTCGGCATTAAAAACCTGGTGTATATAGAATATCCACCATCTTCAATAATTCTTTTCAGGTCTATTGGATAAATTTCGTCGGCTTATTTATCGCCTGATGCACCTTCACCTTCTATTTTTAGGTTGCGTAGTGATAAGCGTTTTCTCATACGATCAAACCACCCTTTGCTGGTTACAAAATCTGGATTAGTAGCGGTTTCTCCATTTTCCTTTACGAAGTCGTAAATTTTCAAGGCATTTTGTTTAATAATATTGGTGCTCAGTGAAATCCGTTTTTTTTTAACAGTCTTCAATCCAGAAGCTAAGGACTTTTACCATTTCCTCAATTATTGCTGCCCTAGGACGAGATGTTATGTTTGAGGAAATAAACAGCCTGCCGCAACGGAGTCCCTAATTTTCAGTTAATTTTTCCTTATAGTCCGTATTGTCGCTTCATTTAAATTCAATAATTTCGCGACATATGATATCTATTCGCCCTTTCTGAGATGATCTAAAATTTGTAATTTTGTTTCCAAGGATATGAAATGTCCTTTAAGAGAAATTTTTTTATTTTCGCCAGACATAGCTTAGGGCTATAGAGTAATTCAAAACAATAAAAACATAATTATTATTTCTTTAAAAGAAGTTGAATAGGTACTACTTACCGGAAAATTTATAATCTACAGAGAGACACAATTAAAGTGTTAAGTATTAATAGTTTACGAAAATTCGACAATCTGTTAGTATGTCAAATGAGGTATCTTTGGTTCTTAATAACTCTATCACGTTTATTGAGCTGCTGTACCGGGATTTCCCTAATTTCAAATTAGATAAAGTTCAATTTTATTAGTTTCTATTGTTGTACGAGGGCTTTACCCAATTCGCGACACGTGTTTTACGGGGATGTACCCAAAACCCTCGAGAATACTTCATAAGCCATGAAACAGAGTCCCTCACTACCACATGAGAGCCCCAACGGAGTCCTCACATTCTAAAATATTTGCAGTGCTGTTATGTAAAACTGACAAAAGTTTAACTTGAGTAGCTCCTCCGCTCTAAACTATTATTCATACAGAAAAATGGTGTTCTGATAACCCTAAGCTTGATTTCGTATCTTCCAAAGCTAAATACAATTTTTATACCTTTCCTAACAAAATTATTTAAAAAAATTTATCTGAACCAAATGACTACGATTCCTCAAACAAAAACTAACAGCAAAGTAATCATTGTATGCCGCTGTGCCATAATGGCATCTCATGAGCTGATGATATCGAATGAAGCTACCTACAGATTCGGACTCCGGCTGCACTTTGTAATCAAAACTATTTTATTATTTTGTTAAGTAAGGTACATAGGAAGTGTAACCTTTGGGAATGTAAGGAACCAAGCTTTAAATTACTAGATGACTATTTTCCTGTATGGATAGTAGTTTAGGCTCTATAGCATACATAAAGCCAATGTTAAGCACTTTTTTTTTCAATATAGAACATTTTAGAAAACGGACTCACAACGCATACATATAGATTTCTGTTTCATGGCTTGGGAAGTATCTCGAGGGTTTTGATGTACCCGATTCTAGAACCGTGTTAGAGTGAATCCGTGCTATAGAAGTTCCGTGTTATACGGGGATGTTTCCAATTCTCAAACCGTGTTAGAGTGAATACGTGCTGTAGAAGTGCCGTGTTATACGGGGGTTACCTGTACATTTATGTTGGGCTCTGGAATATCTCGAAACGGAGCTGACTGGAATTAACAACGTGGATGCGACTTTAACTACTGCTTTGTCAACCCATGTTGTAACTCGAATGCCCGAACTTTCTATTCGTGTGCTGTGTAAAAAAGTTATAAGAATAGAAGCAAAATGAAACAGATTTTAATGCTTCAAATTCATTAAGCATTGAAGAGAGTGGTGCTGCACGTTTTCCATATTTTTCGACGGTGTTTTTAAGCACCACATTTTGCAGATACCCAGATCGTAGTATTTTGCTATGAATAAACTGCTTACACCCGTGGTTCCGGTAGTACTCGGTCATTGCCTCGTCGTAAATAGCAAATGGTTTAAGCTTGCAAATCTGCGGAGTTTTGATGTGCTCGGTTGTAATAACAGAAGTGGCTGAGTGTCATATTCCGAATGAATACCCTAATCTGAAATATCAAATAATAGAGGTGTCGCTGCTACTGAATTTATCAAGTCGACTTCCAAATTAGGACACGAATTTTCTAAACTAGCGGTCGTCTTTGATGGACTCTATATAGCTTCTAATTCATCATCAGTTAATGGTGTCTATCAGCTCGTCCATCTTTCACAACCATCTCACACAGTTCTTCCAGTTGTTGCTTTGGTAAATTAAGAAATGTGTCTGCACCATCCCCATCACAAAAAACTTCTTCAGACTAATAATCAGATGCCGATGATGGCTCAAAATACATCGCTTCAACAACATCTTCGTCACAATAATCAGCATGTAACCATGAATCTATCTCGTGTTGAATCTCCTTGGGCGTAAAATATTTTCTATATTGAGCAATTAGTTAAGAAAAAACAATCAAAGTTGAGAAAAGACGGTGATATTCCATAAAAAACGAACAACAAAAGAGAATATGGCAAATGGTCGACGCGTCGAAGAAAAACTAACTTGAACTGAGAATCGTAAAGTGAAGCGTATACGCTTCACAGAACGTCCGACCAGCTTTTGTACGCAAGGGAATATTTGTGCGTATACGCTGCAGTAGGACTTAATCGGTTTAAAGTAATGCAATCCAATTTAAATGGCTGCATTCCAATTTTACAAATTTTACACAAATTTTCCTATAGCTAGTTTTAACTCCAGTGCCCGATCATAGCTTAATTTAGCTAAATTATGTTTTGAAGCCTGTCAAAAAATAGCTTATTTGAGGAATCTTAAAAGTCAGATAGCTTAAATAAGCGCAGAGAATATTTAAATTGACTTACAATATAAACAATTGATTTTTTTCTTATTTTCAATTCTAATTTTAATTTTTTTTTTTTTATTTTAAGAGAATTAATAAATTACTGCATTTAAAGTTGCGAGTTTACAGTTTGTGCATGACTAGAAATCGTCTTGCATTTAAATTAATAAGAAACTTATTTTCTGTTGGTTTTATTCCGGAAAAAGAGCGTATTTTAATAATATAGAACTAAGCTGCTCGATGTATATAAAATTTTATTTTAATTACAGGTAATTACTAATATATCAATTCCAAGTTAGCTTGCTTAAAACTAACATTAAGATGATACGGCTCTGAATATCAAATAATCTTCTGAATAGCAACTCCGAAAATGGCTCCATTTTGACTGAAACCGAATAAATTTTGGAAGAAATAGAGTTGAATACATCTGAGGACGAATGATTTGAGAATGAAGGTGACAATGGCCTAATTAATGAAAGGCTTTATATATTTAAGGAAATGTTGAAATAAATAGACTGAATGGACTTGATGACATAATTTTCGAAAACAACATACAAAGATATGTATATAGGCACGACAAGAAATGAAATTCAAAAGTTATTTGGAATTTTGTTGTATTTAGGAGTTGTCTGAAAGCCCCATTCCCGTTTTACGCCAATATAAGAAGCTAGACTGAGTAATCGGCTTATGCAAATCAGGCAGTTTTTACATTTTAACGAAACACTTATAAAAAACCACGCAGAGATGAGAATTTTGACAAAGCATTTAAAGTCCGGCCATTGCTTAAAGGTATAAATATAGAAAGGCCGCGCCTGATGAAAGGTAGACCAGTCTTAAAGCAGTATATTAAGAGCAAACCTTATAAATGTGGGGCAAGTGTATCAGAACTATTGCATGATTTCGAAATATGTATAGGAAAGGGATGATGCAACGTTTTCGGACTGAAATGGGATTAAGCAGTAATATTATTTTCCATCTTATTGAAGATTGGCTCGTAGGTATATTTTGCGTCGGAACAATACCAGGAAATCGAATTGGTTGTTGTACGCTGAAGTCAGAAGAAGAAGGAGAAATTAGGCCGGGGATCGTTTGATTTTCGGGTAAATGAAGAGAATGAACTGTGGTGAGTTAAATGGTACGAACATAAATTATACCGTTCATGTTAACGTTTTGTGGAGCTGGATAAAATGTTTCAGGAAAAGAAATAATATCTAAATTCAGCGGCCTAACATTGTAAAAGAATGCAATGAATCAACCCAGTAGGAAACGGAAGCATTTCGGATGCATTCCGATAACATTCTGTGAAAGGTATGGAAGCAATACACTCTCATACCCAGTTCATTTCTCGTAAATCATTGATGTCCTACGACGGGAAAGTATATAAGGTAGTCACTTGCACACCTTACCTCAGCATGACCTGTAAGGTGAAATTCTTTGGAAGCTGAAAAGAGTGATCCTTTTAAATTCAGTGCAAGCATTTATTCTGCCATTTCACCAGCCAATCATTGCCTTCAGCAAGATAACTCCAATAAAGTACGTAAACAAACAGAAAGCCCAGCTGAGTATTCCACTATGCGAAGTGGATTAGTTAACCATAACAAAACCCTCGAGAATACTTCACAAGCCATGAAACAGACTCCTTCCCGACCACATGCGATGCCCAACGGAGTCCTTACATTCTAAAATATTTGCAGTGTTCTTATGTAAACGTTGCAGACGTTTGATTTGAATAACTCCTCCGCCCTAAACTCCTATTCATACAGAAAAATGACGTTCTGTTAGTCTTAAGCTTGCTTTCTTATCTTCCGAACCGTAATAAAATGTAGATACCTTTCCTAACAAAATTATTTAAAAAAATTTATCTTAACCAAATCACTACGATTCCTCAAACAAAAATTCTCAGCTGAGTAATCATTGTAATGTCGCTGTGCCGTCATGGCATGCCGTGGGCTGATGATATCGAATAGCTGCCTACAGATTCGCACTACGGCTGCACATACACACATGCAATTATCACTCAGCAGAGAGGTATTGAGCGTAAAATGGTAAGGTTACTTTGTAATCAAAATTATTTTATTATTTTGTTAAGTAAGGTATATAGGAAGTGTAGCCTTTGGGAAGGTATGCAACCAAGCTGTAAATTACTAGAAGACTATTTTCCTGTATGGCTCTATGGCATATATAAAGCCAATGTTTAGCACTTTTCCGAAAGTATCAATATAGAACATTTTAGAAAACGGACTAAGCACGCACGCAAATAGATTTCTGTTTCATGGCTTGGGAAGTATTCTCGAGGGTTTTGCCATAACTCAATGCCTAATTATAAACAGCAGTGTAGTAGTAATATGCTTGGTTGTCGCAAGTAGCTGAACTACCTATACACCTGCTGTTAGTGGTGACGTCACAATTGCACCAATTGGATATTAGGGTCCGACAAATACGTAGTTAGGTACATACATTTATCGCCCGCTTAAAGTTAATATCTGAAGGCAGGCACAACTGCATATGAGATTTCAATTTTTCTTGATGCATTCGAATTGCATCAAAACTTTTTGCAATTTCTCACTTGCGATTCGCAACGTCGCGTCGTTAGAAAGTAAATGAAACAAAAAAAAATCATTCATGGGTACCTGGTAGCAGCAAGCCCAATCCTCGGGGAGTTCGTTTTCTTTATTCAGTCGACGAATAACATTATTAATAGCTGGATAATTGTGTGATGTTTTTCATTTGAATCAAGGTTTGAATAATAGAATAAAAACCAGTGTAGAGTATTTTCTTTTTTTTTCACCTGAATAATTGCGTGATGGTTTTCATTAGAAGCAGTTATGAAAAGAATAAAAATTAGTGAGGGTTATTTTTGTGCCCTAGATATAATCTATAGGATGTACTAAGTTTGTCATTCCATTCGTATCGGACAGAAATAATGATAGTAGAGCAAAATTGATTAGACACCTATGCATAAAATTCAAAATTATTTTGATTTTTGCATGTCCGTCCGTCCGTCCGTCTATCTTCACGATAACACGAGGAAACGTGAACTGAGAGAGCTAAAATTTTGCACATGCGCTTTTAAACAAAAAGTAAACTTAAGTTCGAAGATGGGACAACTCGAGTAATTCCTTCGTAGGCCATACACAAACTTCGTTTTCCACTACATATTTGGACACTACCTGAGAACGTATCAACGTACAGAACTGAAATTTGTACATAGTGTTTTCATAAAAATTGTAAATAAAATTGCAAAAATGTACTAAATCGGGCAACCCCTCTTAGTGTTGCCATATAAAAATTTATCAGTCCTATACTGTTTTAATGTACTGAAAAGTTCTTCATAATATGAAATCCTGTGAATTGTCCGAACCGCTCTAGAAATATATGCGAAAAACCACTTCAAAAATCAAACTTATACAGCCCAAGTAACAATTTTTCCAAATTTTGGTGACTGAAGGTGATGGGTAGTTTTATAAGGGGTATATAATGGTTACTCGGTTATATAAGAATTTGAGTGGTTATATAAGTGTTTTATAATATTACCAATTGGTGACGTAGTTATATTAGAGTTTTTTAAAGTTACTAGTGGTTATCGTGGAAGTAAGTTACTAAAGATTTTATAAGTTGGTGATGGAAATGTTTCAATCACCAATCTATATGGCTTAGAGTAACCATTACTACAAGGTATATAAGAAAGCTTTATAATTGTTTTCATCACCACGTTATATAACTTATTGGTAATAAGTGTTTATTGCGGTATCCGTGGTTACCCTTCTATAACTCGACAACATTCAGTAATTCAGGTGGCTTTAATAAATATTGGGAGCTTTCGGTAATATATATACCCACTATAAAATATCGCAACATTTTTTGGTGGCGCTTTAGTAACTACGGTGATCGCTATAAAAACAAATTACTTTTAGTGTCGAATGGAGCCATTATAAAACTGTTTTTATCTATTTAACACAATATATAACCAAAGGTTATATAAGAACACTAACGTCTGTTTTTAATCACTATAAGATATATAACAATACCGAAGGTTACATAATATGACCATTTTGGAGGCATGGTAGTTCCTATAGTTTATATAATATTTCTAGAAGTTTTATAAGGGTCTTTAAATTTATATAATAGAGCCAGAGTTTATATAAAACTACTTGAAGTTTTATAATAGTAATTTGTTCATTGAAGTACAAGCCGCCATTTTTACATCTGTGCATTACAAATAAAAAGAAAATGTCGGTTAAGCCAATTCTTTAAATTGCAGATAGTATATGGCTTCCGTTTTATGTTCATATAAAGAACATACATCTTTTTAGGAACATAACAATTCGAAGTTATGTTATGTAATTTTTATGAATTAATATCACCTAAGTGAAAATTATAAATTTTTAAATATTTAATTAAAATTCTTAAATATTGCTTATTTTTGGAGCGGTCTGTGTTTTTTAGAAGTGCCTATGATGATATTCACAGTAAAATTTTAATTGTAGCTGAATTTCATCACGTATATGACGAAAACTTAATGTAAAAGAATTAAACCCTTACATTATAAAAACGCAATACAAAAAATATCGAAATTCTATGTCAAGATAGGTTTCGTAAATATTTGCATTATATTGTTTTGTAAAGGTAACGGGAAGTAATATCCCTAACATTTCAATCACTAAAAGGAATCACTCTGAGAAAATTCCAATCGTTGTGGAAACGTTACCATAACCATTATAAACAAAGTTTATAAAGGTAACCGAAACGTTACTGTAACCACTGCTATGACCAAAATAAATTAATCGAGAACACCCTAGGTTATATAAGGGTTATACATATAAGAAGTTATATTACGGTAACCAGAATATTTTTATTACTCATTTTATAAAACCTTTAGTTATATAACGTTACCTAAATCAAGTAATCCTCCATTTAAGCTCTATAAGGGGTTTATAGTAGTTACAAAGAGGTTTCGAGTATTAGTCTATATAACTCAAGTTATATAATTTGGTAATGGAAACCTTAGGGTTACTACTATATAAAAAAAAATTGTTTCTTGGGAGATGTTTAACCATACGAAATGACATACGAATATTCATCTAGCGTATCATAAGAATTGGTTTTACGCCAATTCTAGCTTTTTTACTTGTTTTTATTATTTCTGACAAGAGTTTGAACTCCCTTGCATGTCGCGTCTTCATGGATGCGCCAGAAAGCACCAGCGACAATGGACAACATAACAGCAGCCTGCGGAGTACACTCCAGCTCCTGTGCACGCACTGGAATATATTGGAATGCCCAACACCATTTTCCATCCACCAACCCCCGCTCTCATGTAGACAGCTCTAATCCGCGCTACAGTTCTACAGTAAAAATCTAGCGGCAATAAGTCAAGCATGACCTCTAGTACCGCCCTGGATGTGGTGCTCAGACACCCAGTTACTCCAACACAAGTGGCCCTTTGGGTTCTTGACAGCCCATCCAACTTATATTTACTCGTCGGTGTCGGTGTCGTCCACCAGATTGTGGAGCCGCGGCTGTGTACATCCAACGTACCACCCTGGACAAAGTTGACCTAACAACAAGTAAAAAAGCTAGAATTGGTCTAAGACCAATTCTTATGATACCCTAGATGAATGCCCGTATTAAATTTCGTATGGTCACCGATTTATTCAAGTTTGATTTTTGAAGTTGTTTTTCGCATATATTTCTAGAACGGTTTGTTGCACAGAAAAAATGATTGTTACCAATTTTATAGGATTTCGTATTCTACAGAAGTTTTTAGTACAATAAAAATGTCTTGGACTGATCGTTTTCAAAGTATGCGTAAAAAACCTATATTTTTATATGGCAATACCAAGAAGGAGTTACCCGATTTAGTCCATTTTTAACATTTTATTTGCTAATGTAGTAAAAACTTCATGTACTAAATGCTAGCTCTCTACGTTTACGCGTTCTCAGGCAGTGTCAAATATATAGCGGAAAACGAAATTTTTATATGGCAACCCCACGAAGGAGTTCCCCGATTTGTCTCATTTTCGAGCTTAATTTTACTTTTTTTTGTAGTCTGTGTACAAAATTTCAGCTCTCTGGGTATACGCGTCCTCAAGTTATCGTGCGCACGGACGGACGGACGGACATGCAAAAATCAAAATAACTTTTAATATTATGAATGGGTGTCGAATCCATTTTGCTCTACCATCATTATTTCGAGGTGTTACAAACGGAATGACAAACTTAGAATACCCTGTAGATTTCAACTAGGGTATAACAAGTTAAGATGCACGCGAGATTTCCGAGTGTTTTATACTTAAAGCACACCGCAAGAAAAGGAAGAAAGAAAGAAAAAAAAATCAAAAAAATCAAATTCTCTTTAAAACTTTTATGAATATAGATAAAAAATGTGAAAGCTGTTTTCGTTAATTAATTAGAAGGGCCGGAGTTTTCACGTTTTACTCTCATAAAATCTTGCCGCGCATTTGTGAAAACCGGATTTCATGAAATGTTGGCAATGCTTGGTCAAAGTATAAATCAAAGTATAAATAAGTATAAGTAGAGAGAGAGGCGAACAAAATAGGAAATGTTTCGTGTTTTTTTAGAATGAAACAAGTAATTTCATATATTTTCGTCTTTTGCATGAATGGGGGAAAAGAAGTTGGCTATACACTATTGTAGTGCAACCGAGACAACGAGCTAAAAACAAAAATCGAGAGAACGTAGGATTACCCGAACGACAAAATCTTGATGAATCTCTCAAAATCCTATCAAACTATTAATAATAATGTACATCAGGTCACACTACCTCCCATTTTAAAGAAAAAGATAAATTCCGCTTTGGTCCACATGCATAAAGGAGATGTAAAGTTCCTCTCAAATAAAATTCTCATTTTTCCCGAAAATATCAGAGAATCCAGCATGATTTCTCCCACTTATTCTCTTCATAGCAAAACGAATAAGAACGTGCTGTTCAAATATCATGGGATTACACCAACAAACATTAGAAAACGTTGGGACAATTCCGCCCATTCTCTCTTGTTTACGAAAAGCATTGGGAAAACGCCACCCATTTTCTCTTATTTATGAAAATAAATCATTTGCCTTTCCATTTCGTTGCATGTAATCTTCGCTTTCACATTTTTTGTCTTATTCGTAAAATGTTCAAAGAGGCTTTGATATTTTTTTCTCTTCCTTCCTTCCTTTTCTTGCCGTATACATTTAAATGGAAAACAATCGGAACACTCTTCGGTGTCCATTCTTTTATTTAGTTATTCTTTGGTATAAATAAGGATAAGTAGAGACAGAGGCGAACAAAATATGAATTTTCCGTGTTTTTTGGACCGAAAGAGATAATCTCATATACTTTAGTCTTTTGCATGAATGGGGGAAAAGAACTTGGCTATGCATTATTGTAGTGCGACTGAGACAACGAGAAAACGTAGAATTACACGAATGATAAAATCTTCTTGAATACCTTCAAAATTATTTCAAACTATTCATAATAATGTATACCTTTTGGGTAACCCTACCTCCATTTGGCTAGAAAAATATAAATTTCGCAATAAACAACGCACTAAAAGGAGATGTCAAATTTCTGTCAAATAAAATTCCCCTAATATGTCCGATTCTACTCCGTGCTCCGAAGGAGAGAGCAGTCGCCGATATTGAGAAAAGGGAAAAAAATTTAAAAGAACCACTGTATTATTTTTAATTTTTATTTGCTACGTTATTACTTTTTTTTATTCTTTTCTTTATATATTGTTGCGCGCCACAAAGTGATAGAAGCGACATCTGTTAGGAATGGAAGCAACTTTAGGTTAGTGCCATCTTAGTAAACTTTGGGTTCGGAGAACGGAATATTCAGGAAGGTTCTAGGATAATTCGTAGAGTATAAATACGGCGCTCTGACAGCTAGGAGGCGGAGTATTATTTCAGACAGCGAAGTGAACGAAGTAAACTATTTGGATTGCGATAATTAGAAGTACAGTACTAGCGATAAATAAAGAGTTGATTTGATAATTATTTGTGAATTTGTGAGAGTAAACAGGAAAGTTAAATAAAGAAAGAACTTTTGAATTATATCTGAAATATTGTGTTTTAAATAACGAACTAAGGCCACGCTCGTAACAATATATTTAGTTTTTTTCAATTCATATTTCCGTTACCAAAAATTTATCATATTTTCTTTACCACATAATACAACAAATTTATTATATTTCTTTAACACTATCATTAGCAAATTTTAGTACGGATCTTTTAAGATGTTTTACACTCGACGGACATAAAAAGCGAACTCCCCGAGGTTTGGACTAGCTGCCCCCAGGTGGCCATGAAAGCTTCTTTTTTCTTTTTGTTACTTTCCCACGACGTGAAAAATCGTACGTGGGAATGTACAAAAAGTTTAGACACAGTGCATATGCATGAAATCTGATATGCACTTGTGTCTGGCAAAAGTAATATTTTTAGGTGGTAAGAATAATTATGTGTATGTATGTAAATACGATTAAATTTTATGAATTTAGGAAAAAGAAACTGTATGTATGTATATTATACATGCAGATAATTTAGCAGAAAAGCTGTATGTATGTATGTATATAGTACTGCATGTAGGTAAGTATACATGCCGTGTGAACGGAATGTATGACTGATAACAAAATGCAATTTATACTAAATTGCATTTTGTTGCAGTACGTAAATGCATTTTTAAATGCAAATGAAGTTTAAATAAATTTTACTTTTCAGGGTCATTTCTGAGCCGTCAACAGATTGTATAGGACAATATATTGATGTGATGACCTTCTGATTGTGATTCGGGGTATAGGCACCCGTGTCACAGCACCCGGCAAAACAAATATAAACAGAAAAACGTGCTGTTCACATATCATGGGATTACACCAACAAACATTAGAATTCCTGCGAGAAACATTGGGACAATTTCAGAAAAACCTGTTTTCATAAAAACGCGGGAACATTTTATGAGCGGAAAATCGGAAAACTCCGCCCATTCTCTCTTATTTACGGAAATAAATCACTTGCCATTCCATTTCGTTGCATGTAGCGAAGATTACATTCATTTTTCACATTTCACATTTTTTGTCTTATTCGTAAAATGTTCAAAGTGGGTTTGATTTTTTTTTATTTTTTCTCTTTTTTCCTTCCTTTTCTCGCCGTGTACATTTAAATGGGAAAAAAATCGGAATACTCTTCTGTGTCCCTTCTTTTAGTTATTTATTCTTTGGTTTGGTCACATGTTGTTGCTGTAATCGTATGCTATTTAAACAGGGCGTGTATCTGTTTACATTCGTTTTGCTTTGAAGAGATTAATTGGGAGAACTCATGCTGGATTCTCTGATACTTCCTTTCGGCATCAAGGCCAAATCTCCTTTATGCATGTGGACCAAAGCGGAATTTATCTTTTTCTTAAAATGGGAGGTAGTGTGACCCGAAGTACATTATTATGCATAGTTTGATAGGATTTTGGGGAATTCTATAAGATTTTGTCCTTCGAGTAATCCTACGTTCTCTCGATTTTTGTTTTTAACTCGTTGTCTCAGTTGCACTACAATAGTGCATAGCCAAGTTCTTTTCCCCCATTCATGCAAAAGACGAAAGTATATGAAATTACTGGTTTCATTCTAAAAAGCACCAAAAAATTTCCAATTTTGCTGTTCTGCTTCTTAACTTGCTATTAAGTTAACTTTGCCCTGGGTCTTAATCCCCAGTTCCCACCAAATATTCCTTTGCACGTGTAGAAGGCCACACTGGTCTGAGCACGATCTAATCTTACTGCTGAGTGAGAAGCATTGAGTTGATCCAGTTGCATAGACTCTTATCAACTCCCATCCTTCTCAGTCCATATTATATATAGTCTCCATGTTCATGTTGTTGCGAGCCCCTCGATATCCAGAAGTATACCCAGAATTTACTCCTTATGTTTTAGGGATTTCTTAACACCGGACCCCACTACATGTATTGCCAAAATCAGTAGTCCTTTTGTATAAGCATGTTGAAAACCACTGCTGCCCTGCCATACACTTCTTATATGCCCATCAATTAGTCTCTCCGAAAGCTTAAACATAAAAATACTATTTGGAATGTATTATTCATCTATTTATATATTGAGGATAACTTTTATTCTCTCCATTCCTACCATTCCGATCTCTTCATGTAGGAAAAGGAGCTTGTTGGCACGTTCAGGGCCCAGCCTATTCCTTTTATCTGTACTAATATTTTCAATTTTAGAAAACAGATGTTCGCATGGCTAGGTGGAGTTTTCCTGCCTAATTGGTATAAGTTTGGATTGGATGTAATATCTTTATTTCTTCCAAAGCTTCGAATGCATTTCGTAAATATCGGCTTTGCTAAGGAAAAATTAAACAAAAATGAACAAACAATACACTTCTCACAATTCTAATTCTTACGTTCAATTCACTTCGAAAAAACTGGCGCGCTACCAAAATATGTATCTGAGCTACCTTCACCACCAAAACACTATACCTAATTCAGCACTTTGTTGAATTCGTACAGCTTCTAAAACTACTACTACTACTAAGCTAAGCTCAGGGGATACCCTATGATGCAAAGCACAGCATGGCAGAAAGGTGATAGGGAAAGGATTGGGGGACAGCAAATATAAGTGCATGAAACGGCGAATTGAAAAAAAATTGAGAAAAATTATTTTTATATTCATATTCAAAAAGTATAAATGAATCTATGACTAAAAAAAATCCCACCGAAATAATCGACTAAAAACATCGGCTAATCGGTTATAAAGACATCGATGTTTTTAGTCACTCAACTATTTTTCCGCATCATTACCTTTAAGTACTTATTATAATTATTAAAATCATGGTTAAAAGTTCTGGTCTACACGCATACAAAAAAACGTACAGGCGCATTCACAGCGTACTCAAAGGTCAGCGCGGATTTAAGCAAGCACGTGGATGGACACATTAGGTCGAACTCAAACCAAATTGGGAGCCCAATATGGCGAAGCTAATCACCTTTTATATATTGTATATTTTTAAAGTAGAAAGTGATTTCGCTATATAGAATTTATCTAGTTTATTACATTGCCTAGTGTAGTATTTATTTCTTGTTATTGTATGCATAGGTTAAGCGTTGATTTCTTAATAGGACTTCGGAGGTATTTAAGCAGAGAGATTCTTGTAGACATATTTATTTTAAGCACAAAGGTATAGAATTACATTGGCTCAACAAAAAAAGGGGCCAAGTGCGAGACGGACTCCCACACAAATGGTTGCGAACCATCGTACAAGATTTAACACTATATACGTCAAAAAACACGTTTCTTGTATGGAGATCCCTTTAATTTTTAACTTTATTTCATTTATATTATTTGTTGTTATAGGGGCAATAGAAATACACAATCTGTGCAAATTTCAAGTATCTACCTGTTACGGTTCAAAAGATGCGCAGCCCGCTGAAAGACAGACGGATGGACAGCGGAGGCTTAGTAATACGGTCCCCTTGCACTATGGAATATGGTAGTAAAAGACCTGATCATAAATGCCTTTAGAAATGTATCAAATTGCATATGTTTTATTATTTATTTAAGTATAGTCGCACTTTAATATTTATATTGTTTTTCATGTAGTTAATTATGGCAATTCTGTAAATTGTGATTCGCAAATTATATACTATCAGAGTTAGATTTTGAGCATTAGTTCCAAAAAAATTCTATTGTATGACACATATTTAGAAAGGACATCTTTTGTAGATTTAGTACTATATTAAGAGATAGAATATTCCTGTGCTAACTTTTATTATAAAATGCAAAAAAAAATTTTGTTTTTTTTTTTTTCAACTTCGACAAGTCATTTCGACAGTTAGCTAGGTGTGCCTATGTTATAAAGTTTATATCATTTCGTGCACAATGTCATTACCTATTAAGTAGCCAAGTAGCACAGGCAAGTGGGATCGACGTCGGACCGACATAAGCGAAGCGACTACTGGTTAGCAACTGACGTCTGTCCCACTTCAGCCCTACTGACTTTTTTACCAAAATCTGGTCGATCCGACGTTGGCCTTTGACCACAATTAGTAGCTTAAATTATAGATATTTATATCTATTTTTAGGTAATTTGTGGTGTAGAAGACATATACATTTTAAATTGACA
Organism: Dioctria linearis; assembly: GCA_963930735.1. NCBI lineage: Eukaryota > Metazoa > Arthropoda > Insecta > Diptera > Asilidae > Dioctria > Dioctria linearis. The sequence continues at coordinate 98,348,443 of OZ005743.1, read as the reverse complement.
ATTTTGTACAAGAAAAAATTTTAGGATACTTCATTTGATGAACACTACATTTTCTATATTAAATTTTATACACTTTCGATGGGTCAATTGATTGGTAGTAAAATTGGAATTTTTAAACTGAAGTATGTCCGGGATTGGTTCGGTAGTTCGGTAGTAGCGGGGTAGGGTCTTCATGGGTAAATCAGTAAATCAACTTAACATTTTTACAATTTTGGTTCAAAATTCACAAGTAATTTCATTCGTCTTTTTTATCGTTGCTTCGTTTTTTTAAATTCTTAAAATTTTTTGTCAATCCTTTACTTTTATTTTTATAATATCTTATTTTTATATTTTTTCATAATTTTCTTTTCATTCTTTATTATTTTCTTTGTTTTATAGGATTACTTTTAGTTATTAATTAATTTGTCTTATTTTATATTATATTATTTTATATGTTGGCTACCACTATTTTTGTGTTAGTAATAAGAAGTAAAAAATACTCTTGTGTACACCTGATTAAATAAATAAATAAATTGAATTGAAATTAGGGGCATTGGGGAATTGTGAGTCACGTCAATATTTCACCACAATTGGAAAATCTAGCTCATTCAAATGGCTGTCATTGGCTTGTATTTGACCAAACTCATTTTACATTAGCAACCGATGTGTGTGCACGTACGCGTTCGTTCCGTTCGACAACCACTTGAAAATTTTCTCAAAACATTTATACTAAGCTTTTGTGTTTGAACTGATCTGAGAACGATCTTCGGAGAATCGATTCAGGTAAATATATTCATAATTATCGTATGGCATCGACATTTCAACTTTTAAAAGGAATTTCGCATAAACATGGAATGAGGGAATCATACACGGCCCTCTTGTCAACCAAAACGTTTGGGGAATTGTGAGTCATTTTTTTTTTTTGGGAATTATGAGCTACAACAATTGTGGCATTTTTCAAGTCAATATCGCATTTTTAACGCGTGTTTATAATTTTTTATGCAAAATTCCAACAGAATATTAGTTAGTGGATTTTTTTTATTTTTTCCGTTTTTGTGTTTTTATTTTTTTAGTCAAAATGCCACGCTATTATGCAAAACATAAGCTATGTATTGACTTTTCCGCTGTTTTGGAAGCGAACCAACAGATAAAAATTCATGGAAACTCTACCCGATCTGTCGTTAAATCTATGAATATTCCACGTGCCACTTTGACGCGTCATGTGAAGAAAATCAATGAGGAGAACATTCATGTTTCAGCTGCCATTGATTGATTTCTTTGAAACTAACAATACACCGGGTGCAAGTCCAGTCTTCAACGCGCAACAAGAAAAGGCATTGATGTAGGTATACTGAGAGAAAAGTAGTTGGTAAAATTTAAACGAAAAAATTGTTAAAAAACCAGTCAGTACAGAACTTCTCGAATCTGCAAAGCTTTTACTATTGTCGTTGATTAATTTTAACCAAGAAAAATTGTTATTTCTGAAGTATCTGTCTGTGGGTTAATTAAAATTTCAACTCAAGTTGTGTGACACAGAAATAATCAGAATTATTGGTTAACTGACTATAATAATTGTTCAATACATAAAACAAGGAATTTTGCAGAAAAAATTGTTACTGTACTATAAATTTTGGTTATTTCGTGTATTGAACAACTCAACAGAGATAGTTGTTGGCGGATAATATTTTCGTTTAAATGATGATTTGGATTCTAATTCTCTATTGTTGCCTGCTGACTAAGCTAACGGTAGATGCGTCAAGTAGCCCAACACACACTAAATAATTAACCAACTTTGTAGTTAAGAAACTATTGTGCTTGTTCAACTTTTTGTTGTCGAAACAATTCAATCTAAATTTTTCGGTTTAATTTCAAATGTGCCGCATGTGAAATAAGACATCAATTAAGAATTCCTACGTATGTAAAGTCAATAAAGGTGAAAATATAAGTGATAGTATTATATTGTTTTATTTTATAAACATTTAAATAAACAAAGTCAAATTTTTATAGTATCTTTATGTTCTTTTACAATGGACTCATTTGTGGAAGTATTTAGTAACAAATTTTTGTGAAAGTGGAAATGTAGAGAACGTTGTAGAAAATGTGGACAAAGGTATCGAAGTGCAACTGTTCAATTTAGATGAAACTTTGAATGACCAAGACAGAGAGCTTATAATTTACTAAGAATTTGGGGATTTGAGTTCTTATGTAACGACTTCAAATGTAAATTTAAAACATTTTAGTACCTACGAAAAAACAAAAATTCGAAGTGCAAAGATTTTAATGAAATTATGGCAATAATTTTCTGCAGTTTTGTATGTGTGAACCGTAGTTTCGTTTACATTTATTCGGATTTGCGACTTTTACTTTGCAGAGAAGAGAGAAATAATATTCAAGGATGATCGGGTATGTCCTAATGAAAAATATTCGCAATTTTACTGCATCGTCTTCGAATACAACGTGCTTTTTCTTATTACCAACAATTTTATTCGTAAAAGGTGTTTAATTTTCTTATTGTTTTGAATCTCAGGATTTTTATTTAGCTTATATATTATAAGAAGAGTGATTCCAAGCAAACACCGTCTAGCCGGTTATATGATAAATATTATATTAACGCTAAACTGCTTCGAAAATCTGGAATATTACAAAGCAAAAACCAACCAAGACCTTCAAGCTCTCCAACAACCCCAGAAGTAGAAAATATAGAAAGCTCTGAAGGTACTGATGCTTATTGGATTCGATATACAGTATTCTTCTATTTTTTAGAAATTGATAAGGCATGTGCTTGGCTGAATATAAATAATTCACCATGCGCTGACGTAAAGAAGGACTGAGATTTCATCAATTAAAAAGGATGTTGGCATTAGCATAATTTTAAAGAATTGGTCACATTTGTGTCATTCTTTGGGGCATAATTTGGTAAGTTGCTTGACATGCAATAAATACTATATTTTAATGTATCTAAATTTGCTACAGATAGACGAAGACTTTCACACTTTATATCCAGCATCTTATGGGCTTTTCGAGAAGTGGCAGAGTTTTTAAAAACATGTTAAACGAATATTAAATGTACATATATTAACTTTATACTTTAATATTGAATAAAGCTTTATTGAATTCATGTTCTTTCCTTTGCTAATGATATGATTTTAAATTGGTTTATAAATCTTTTTTTTTACAGCGTGAACATAATCAGCGAAATACTACAATAACTATCTATAAAAACAAATAATTATTATTGTCTGTTCAATGCTTAAGTTACATAAGTGCACACTTTTGAAATACAGTTTATTTTGACATTAAAATTAGGCATGTAACTATGAAAATAGTTTTTTGCCAACAAAATAGTATACTGACAATTTTTTAAGTATAATAAAAAAGTACTTTAACCATTTGAAAATGTGCACCAACTGTTAAAATGGTTAGCCTACAAACAAAATTGTACATGTAAAACTATTGGCAGTAAGTCAACTGAAAAATAGTTAGTTGACAAATATATTAGTAAGTTAACCGAAAAAAATAGTACCTGAACCGTTTTTTTGTTCAATTTTTTGTTAGTTAAAGAATACCAACTTTCTTGGTTGGCGCATTTTTAACCAACGATTTTGTTCAATTTTACCTACTTTTTTCTATAATACGTTCTCAAGGCGAGTAAGATTCATTATGGACTAAGTATTGCCGAACTGAAGTCTTTGGTATATCAATACGCGACAAAAATTGGATTTAGTTATTCTGCTTTGTGGAAAGAGAATTCTCGAGCAAGCAATGACTGGTATGACGCATTTATGAACCGCCATCCGAATACGCCCGAGCAAGTCAGCCAAAACCATGCAAGACCCTTTAACAAGGAGGTTGTGGATGCGCTATTCAACAAGTTTTGTTCTCTGTTCATCGAAACTCGCTTTGAACCTCATCGCATATGGAATATGGATGCGTGTTCATTGTCGACTGTTCCAACTAAAGCCGTGAAAGTCATTGCGCATAAAGGCAGAAAGCGAATTGGTTCATCAACATCGGCAGAAAGAGGAACAAATGTGTCTATGGCGTTGTTCGTGAGCGCAAGTGGTCAATCTATTCCACCTTTCTCTCTCTTTTCGAGAAAGAAAATGAAAGATGTTTACATGACACATGGCACTCATGGAGCAACTGGTATCGCAAATGGTTCTAGCTGGATGACGTCCGCTGAATTCACCAACTATATCGATTTTTTCATTAAGCAGACAGGTGCTAATGCTGGTTCACCAACACTCTTGATTCTTGATAACCACACATGACATTTATCCATTGAAGCAATTGATAAGGCAGTCGAGCACGGAATTACAATGCTATCTTTCCCTCCACGTTGTACGCACCATTGTTGTGACTCAGGTGCCCAATGCCCCGAATCACAACCATAATACCGATACATCAATATATCGTCCAATACGATATATTGATGTACCATTAATTGACCCTGAAAATGAAAAATTATTTCATTTTTAAATCTCATTCAAAATTTAAAATGCATTTAGAAATGCATTCCCATATTATAACAAAATGCAATTTAGCATAAATTCCATTTTGTTATCAGACACACATTCCACTCACACGGTATGCACACTTACCTACATACAGCGTCTTCTTACTTTTTTCCCGTATGTACGCTGTACATACGTACATTACTTACTTAATCCAATCTAATTGTATGTACATACATACATACAATTATCACAATTATTCGCGCCCTCTTAAAATTAATATTTCAAGACGGGCGCACAAGTGCATATCGGATTACAGTTTTGCATTGATGCATATAGCTCGCATCAAAAAACTTTTGCATTTTCTCACGTACGTTTTTCAACGTCGTGAGAAAGCAATAAAAATGAAAAAAAGAGCTTTAAAGCGATCACGGGTACCTGGGTGCAATTTGCCCAAACCTCGGGGAGTGTTCTTTTAAAATCCGTCAAATAAAGACAAGATCGGGGAGTTTTTCTTTCTAACCGTAGAGTCTGAATTATAGTTTATAATTTAACAAAATTGATAGTTCTATATCAAAAAAGCAGTGAATTATAAGATCTAATATAGCAAAAATTGTTATTTCCGCATCAAAAACGCAGTGGATTAAAATGTCTTTTACTAATTCCTATACAGTTAAATGTAATTCCTAGTGTATTAATTCCTATTACGAACTAAATATATTATAATCTCAAAAATAACTGAAGTGTAGTTATCATTTCTACCATCGAAAATTTTAATTCCTTTACTAAAGACGATTTGTGGGCTCTCTATCCCAGAGCACGGCTCACAAACTATAATATTTTGGTGGCAGCGGTACCCCGAAATCAGTGCCAATATTAAATTAAATTAAATAATAATAAAAATCTACGACCCAACATCTCTTTAAATTAACAAATCAATGCCCATTCAAATAAACTTAAAGTAATCCAAACAATAATAAAAAAAAATTAAATTATAATAATAATAATAAAAAAAAAGTAAGCCCGGGTACCCGAAAAAGGGTACTTAGAGGAGAGTACGTTTAGAGTGCCATATTGCTCCAATGAGAGAATTTAGCGAGGCTTCATCCCAGCCTCAACAAGACGATTCCCAAAAGGAAGACATCTAGAAATCGTCGTCCAAGACACACGACGTATTACCATCATCAGCGCTTTCAACAACATCAGGGAGTCATCAACCTGGATGCCCGACAAATCTTTCCAAAACCAACAGCACCCGGAATATTTCCCCTCAGTTTCAACAACTTCATCAATCATCAACCAACCAACCAACCCAAAAACTTGGACTTATTAATTCAGAATCTAAGTTGATATCAATAAGGTAATCGTAGAAATCTTTAAAATTTTTAGTACTTATCCATTGCAGATTTTTATAAGTTATTAAAATATTTACAACACATACACTTTCATATTTGAAATAACAAGTAAAAGTGTAGGAAATAAATTTAGGTGAAAATAATTTGTTCGTATTTAATGTTAAAGGCATTACATTTTTTATATTTGCGATTGAATTCGTGCAATTTCTATTTACGATCACACTGTTCGTCACATATACGGTTTTCGACATTATAAAACCATTTTAGTGATTTTTTTTGTTTGTTTGTTTATTAACTGATATTCAAATTATTTTCCTATTGTCCACTCCCAAAATTTATTTTATTTTTATTAACTAAATTACTAGTGGTGAAATACGCTCTTCCGTGAAGCGACCTCTGCGGCAAGACCTCGTGAGCTTGTTGGTCAGAGGACTTCGTAAAAGATCAATAATCGATCACTTGCGAGAAGACTTTATAAACCTCTCGTCAGGTGAAGATATTGGTCGAAGGAGACGATTAAATTAATTTCATTCATTTTTCCCTTCAGTGTTTACTCATTATTCATATATTTTGCTTACAAAAAAAAAAAAAAAAAAAAAAAAAAAAAAACAGAAATTTTTTTTTCCATTACTGTGTTTTTCTAACATTACACAAAACATTTTTTTTTTACAAAATTTTACTTAATTATCTATGAATAAAGAAAACCTTACTTTTTTTTATTGTTGGGAGCCTTTCTATATTCTGATGATATATACCTACTTTTAATTGAGATTAAAACAAAATATATACACACAACAAAACACACAAAAAACAAACCATAAATAATTTCAATAATTTCCGCACGGAGAATTTAATTTTTAATCTCACAAACTAATTCATCGTTTTACTCCATAAGAGTTATATATAATCCCAGAGATAATTTTTATTCTAATTGAAATCAAGTGTTTTTGGATTTATTCACACATTTTTCTTTTTTATTGTGGTGCTGTGTTTCAAAATTTTATTTGCTGTACTCTCCTCAATTTTCACGCCCCACATAATATAACAACATGACAGAGGAAAACAAATCTTTCGGCGAGCTTTGCTTGTCACAAGTATCAAAAACTACCGAAATCAGACAAACCTTGGCGGAATATCACAGAGCCAATAAAAGTAAAAGGACGTCGGATTTTACTTCTGAAAAACTCGAAAAATTGGAATATCTGTGGGCTTCATTCGAAAAAACCGAAACCCTGATTCAAGATCATGATGAATTCGATGAGACCCATGGTTACTTTAAACAGTCATGCTACGACAAAACAGAAGATTGGTTCAAACTTACCAAGGTAACTCTGACGGATAGGTTAAAATCTATCTCACTGCATGAAGAGAGGGAAAATAACCCATTCTATATTAAACCCCCAAAAACCCTCACAAAAGTAGTATTCAGTCTATAGATAATAATTCACTTGCAACTGCAACCCAGGCATATCTAAACCAAAAATTAAACTCGTTGCGCAAATATTGGGACGATTTTGAAGAACACATAACGAAATAATCTTGAATGTTGTCCCAAACGACAAAGACAGCGAGTACTTCGCAAATTATGTTTACATAAACATGGAAACATCATTCTCAGACACTGTAATTGCGCTGCAAGAACAATTGGACTATCGATTCCAAAATGTAACGAATACTACAAATAATTCCACAGAGCATCACCACAATGTCTCTTTCAGAGACCAATCAAAGTTTTTCCCATCTGACGCGAGAACATTAATTCCCAATTTCAATGGAAATCCGAAAGATCTCCACAAATTTATCGCAAGCTGTGATGATATATACGCGACGGTACGACGGCGAACGAAAAACACTCCCTCCTTAGCTTAATAAGGTGTAAATTATCTGCAAATGCATATGATATTTTCAGGTACAATCAAGTTGAAGATTGGCCTACATTAAAATAAATTTTAACTGAAACTTTTGAGGTAAAAATTCCCAGAACTACGCTACAGTCTCAATTAAATAATTCTAAACAGAGAGTAGGGGAAAGCGTGAAAGATTTCCTTCATAGACTTAGCACAACTCTATCCAAACTAAATGAGGCAACGCACTCATATACAAGTGATAAAATTCTTTTAAAATCTCTTTTGAAAGATAATGAGTGTCAAGCAGTGAGAGCTATAGAGGACGGATTATCCAATCCACCCCTCCAAACTTTAGCCAAAGTACATTCCGAAAAATCCTTTTCTGCATTAAAATCTCACATTTCAGATCATGCATCGCGTTTAAAGCTCAAGCAAGCTATCTTTCAAACGAATTACAAGACAAATCCAGTCCCTTTCAGACAAAACACGAGTCATAATTTACAATGCTTCAAATGTAATAGACTGGGACATGGTGCTTCAAAAAGCCCAATCATACAACGCCCTGCACAGAACTTCAACGCAGTTCCAATACTAAACTCGCAATGACAACGCCCTCCGGATTTTAATAAGGTCACATCTCCGTCACAGGTACCATCATGTCAATATTGTCATCGAATTGGGCATACTATCGAAGAATGCCGGACAAAAGCTGCGAACAACAGTAGTTCTGGCTACAATCAGAGAAATCAAAATTATTTCCAGAAGGTGAACAATACTCCACCAACAAACACGGCTGACAGACCGCCTCAAAATAGGAACTGGCAGCAGCCAGTATTCCGAGAAAGTCGAACTCCACCGCCGAGATATAATAATGCCAATATCTCGGCTAGATCGCCATCTCCAAAGAGGAGAAATAGCAAAAGTCCATCGGCATCCAGGCAGGGAAACTGGATGCAGCGTGGGTTCTCATTCGGCAACCCCTCGCACATACAAACTACAGCACAAGTCCACAGGATTCCCGGGACAATATCGACGGAAAAGTAGGCAGCAAGAAAATAATTCAAATCATCGTTCAAATAAATAAAAATTCTTTTACTCTTTCTTTGCCTGTCGACATCTGCGCTGCTCCAAAACTTACATTTTTAATTGATACTGGAGCAGAGATCAGCTTAATTAAACTCCATCGATTGAAGCCAGACAGTATCTGCTACAGAGATGCTGTCTGCAATATAAACACATTATTCACAGAGTCTACTTCAACGGAAGGACTAATCTTCGCGAAATTAACTCTGAAATCTGCACATAATAACTCCATCCTAGAACACCCATTTCAAATTGTGGGAAATAACTCCATTCTGTCATACGATGGCCTACTTGGTCATGATTTTTTATCTCGATACAATGCTAGTATCAATTATAAAAATAAATACATTTCTTTAGAAAGAAACGATTCAAATAAATCTTATCCGTATGAGCAATATTACTCCAATTACCCATATGTTTTTTTGAAAAGCGAAGACCCAGAAAAGCGGTCTCATACTAAAAGTTTATTATATACGGAGACAACATTCTCCAATAAAAATACTAATACAATCCTATCTCCATCAATTGCTTTACAAAGCAATAACAATCGATATCTATCCAATACTTCATCAGAAGTGAAGACCGAAAATAATGAAAATATATCTCCATCAATAGCCGCACGAAAGGCTAAACTAAATAAAATGCAATCCCCTTCAACAATAGATTCACAAAAGGTGAGGTCTATGAGTAAATATAAACAAAGAACAAAGAATTTCAATGAAGTTTATCTCCTTCAAATCCTATCGACTCGGAATCGTCGATTAACTCCTTCCAAATTCCACAAAAGTTGGAATCATATCTCCTTCCGACTAATCATCCGAAAGAATCGGATCACTTGAAAAAAGTCAAAATTCCGGCTCGATCAGAATTCATCATTGAAATTCCAACTCCTTCTATTCAAAATCAATCGGTCTGTTTCAAGAAGGAAATAAGGCCAGGTTTATTTCTCGGAAACTCGATCGTCGAACCAGTCAACAGTATGGCAAAAGTCCTAATCCTCAACACAAATGAGGAGGATGCCGATCTAGGTCCTTACGAGGTGAACCCAGTTTACCAATACTTGGACGACTTTGTGGTCATCTCCACAGACTCTGACAGAGATTGTTACGCAGCCCTGATGCGTAGGATGGCTAGCCTCATACAGGTGAGGGTGAGGTCCTCTTATACACGTATTCCTGAGGTGGAAAAATTTTGGGCGCCACGTAGTTTTCTTTTAATTTAAAATTTTTGTTTTTTTAATGAGTCAAACTACGAAACTCAAAGGAAAATATAGAAAACAGTGTTTCAAATTTGACTTCTTACTGTTATATTTCACATCACTTTTCACCAGAATCGTCACAAAAATTCGATAAAAGTGATTAACCGTTCTACCCCTTAATATATATATATAAAAAAAAAAAAATTATCCTTATCTACCCATATGCAAATTTCAATATAAGGAATTGAAAATAAAAATAACACTTATCTGATGGTGTGGAGATGCGCACTCAGGCCGATTTCCAAAGGAAAAAAAAATCCGTCCAATTCACTTCCAAACAAGATCCAATTTAGTTGTTACTACTCGAGGTTAGAAATCAAAAAAAAATACTAAAAATACTGAGCACTTCACTTGAATTCTGCGCTCCATTAACTACCCTGAAGAAGTGATCGTTGCTTAGCCTGTCGGCCCTCAGCCGAAATTTTTTACAGTCATAGCCTAGTACAGTCATTGGATTTTAATTAATGGTCTTTTCCAGTTGTGGGTTTTATTTTTCATGCTTAGCTCTCAATCTCACTGCGGTGAGTTTTTGAACGCCTATAAGTGCTTTATTCTCAACCTCACGTTATATAATTTGAGTACATTTTGCTTAGGTCTCAATCTCACCTTGGTGATCTTTGAGCGCCTATGTAATGTTTAAGACTCAACCTCCTGTTTTATGTTACTAGTGATATACCATTTTAAATCTCATAATGACTACTTTAAAATTGCTATGCATTTTGAAGGTTTGATTTAGATTTTTTTTTTTTTTTGCTATTCATTTGGCTTCGAAAACTTCTCCAGTATCTCCTTCACTTTAACGTCAGTACAAATTCATAACTTCCCTGGAAGGGGTCTGGACGGATCTATTATGTGTAGGTGTGATAACATAAAGCCTGGCGCATAATTACTAGGCTCTCCACACTGACAGATTACAATATTGGACAAGAGCTATAAAAAAACAATTCTAACTCAAAGAAATTATCATCTAATTACGAAGATTAAGCTTGCTAGTGACATTTAGCTTATATTATATTTAGTAAGTGTAATACTGTATGTGCATATTTTCCTTGTTAATCCCCAAACGTCCAGGTCATTAGGCCTTTACGCATGTATCTTAGTATGTGCTTCGTTTCCTTCCTTTGCCTTTGGCCCCTCGTCGTGTGTCGTATTGACTTCTAACCCCAGATGACTATACTGTGTAATTATCTGCAAAAATTAAATTACGGCAGTATCAGTGGCTCTTTATTTTATGACCCCTCACCATACGACCCATAACATTTCCTCCTCCTCTTCCAGAAGATTTCCCCGAAATCTTCTACAAGAAGCAAGCCACACTATTCATACATTATTCATCTGGTTCACATTCACGAGACACAAACGACCTTAAATCTTTAGCATGCCAATTACTTACCTTACCCTTTTCGTCCTGTAGCTCGTACACCCAGGGCGAAAGCTTGCGTGTAATTTTGAAGGGCCCTATAAATTTCGGTGCCAGCTTTGCACTGAAAAATTTTGATGCATCAGATTGTACGTAATTTTTCCTCCAAACCAAATCATTTGGAAAATACTTCGCAAGTCATTTGATTTTTTTGTTGAGAGTGACACTTTCAGCAACTTATCTCGGACTTCATTCCTGATAGCTTCCAATGATTTACGTTTATTTTCTAAATCGACTTCTACTACTTCATTGCTCGTGTGACCTGGTAACCTCTTTTTGCGGTTAGTTATCATTTCGACTCCGAAATTTACAAAATAAGGTGTGAATTTCGTGACATCGTGGACAGAAGTCCGAATCGCGCACGCAAATTTGGTAGACAATCATCCCAATTTCTATGATTATCTGCAACGTATGCACGTAACATGGTCTTAACAGTTTGATTCAGACGCTCTACAGGGTTTGCTTGTGGATGATATAATGCCGAGTAGTTAAGAGGGACGCAATATTCCTTGCAAAGGTCTTGGAATTCCTTACCTTTAAATTGGACACCATTATCGCATATTAGATTTCCGGGAACCCCAAATAACAAAAATACATGACCTTTTATGGTTTATGACACAATTTTCGCTGTAGTTGAACGCAGTGGGAATAACAAAGGAAATTTACTAAATTGATCGATTACTGATAAGATATACTTTAGTCCGTGATTAGGGCGTGGGAGGGGACCAATCAGATCTACGCAGATAGTTTCCCAAGGTTTACTCGGGGGCCTACGTGTAGCCATTAGACCTGCAGGTTTCTTCAACTCTGACTTCACTGATTGACAAACCTTACAGCTTTTCACATATGCGGCAACATCCTTTCTCATTTTTGGCCAATAATAATGCTGCTCTACTCTCTTTTGTATCCCGCAATGCCCTGAAATGGGAACATCATGCATTTCGAACAATATACTTCTTCTACTATCTTTTGGTACCACCTCTCCCCAACAAGAAGACTCAATTATCGGAGAGGACTGGTTAGAATTACAATGCTTAAAAAGGCGATTCTCTTCAATCTTCCAATACGGAAAGGTCGAGGGGTTGGAGACCACTTGTGCCATTAGTTTGGTAAACCATTTATCTCGAATATTCTGACTTGAGGTACAAACCGTATCTATCAATGGAACAGATCGTGATAGCCAATCGGGTAGTAAATGCTCTTTACCTTTACGATGAACAATAACAAAATCGTACTGTTGCATCTTAATGGCCCACCGAGCTAAGCGACCAGCAGGATCTTTCAATTTGCCTACCCAGAACAATGACGCGTGATCCGTCACTATTGTAAAACAACTACCCTCCAGATATGGTCTCAATTTTTCAACTGCCCAGAGAACGGCGAGGCACTCCCTCTCCGTGGTTGAGTAATTTCTCTCACATCGGTTAAGTGAACGGCTAAGATACGCAATCACCTTTTCACTTCCGTCTTGTTCCTGTGTTAGGGCTGCCCCTATACCATAGCCAGAGGCATCTGTGTGGACGATGAAAGGTACATCGAAATTAGGGCAAGTCAAAATAGGGGCCTCTACTAGTTTTTCTTTTATAGTTCGAAACGAGTCTTCACATTCTGATGACCAATCAAACTTCCGATTTTTTTTTAGCAAAGCAGTCAAAGGCGTCGTCAAATTTGAAAAACTTGGTACAAACCGCCGATACCATGAGACCATTCCAATAAAACTACTGACCTCTTTGACTGATTTAGGGCTTTTGATCTCTAGGATACATTTCACCTTATCAGGATCTACCTGCAATCCGTTTTCCCCCGACCATATAACCCAAATACTTTAGCTCCGCGCGAAAGAATTCACATTTGTCATGGTTGACTTTAAGCCCCGCTTCCAGTAACCTATCAAAAACCTTCCCAAAACTTCAAGATGTTTTTCAAAGGTACTGGTAACCACAATGACATCATCCAAGTAGACGAAAACGCTGCCTTCTAACTCTCCAGATAGGACTGTGTCTATTAATCTTTGCCATGTCGCTGGGGAATTCGAAAGACCGAATGGCATCCGACGAAACTGAAACAAGCCCCTGCCAGGTACAGTAAAGGCTGTGTACAACTTAGCATCTTCCGACAAAGGGAACTGCCAGAAAGCCGACTTTATGTCTAGCGAAGATATATACTTTGCATCCCTAAGTTTGTCCAAGATGGTAGCGACAAATGGCAGAGGGTACGCGTCCTTCTTTGTCACCCTATTCAACTTACGGTAGTCTACGCAGAACCTGTAGCTTTCATCCTTTTTCCGTACCATGACGATAGGTGAGGCCCATGGAATATTTGATGGTTCCACTATACCATCTGCTAGCATCTTATGCAGTTCTGAGTTGATTGCTTTTTGTAAGGTCGGAGAAACCGGATAGTACCTCTGTTTAATTGGAGGTGAATCCGTCTTTATCGTGTGTTCCACTTTGTTGGTACAGCCTATCCCCTTCCCCATATTCTCCTTGGTCTTTGATACTAAGTCTTCAAGCAGCTGCTTTTGATCCGCTGTGAGCGTAGACTTACTCTCCAAAGTATTAACCATGATTTCGTTGTTCTCATTCCCAGGAAAAGACCAGTAATTTTTACTCAAATCTGCCGTAATGCACATATCACGCCAAAAATCTGCCCCTAATATTATGCTGTGTGGAAGTGAAGGTATGACCAAGACCTTAAAAACCTTTATCTGACCCTCCAATTTTATTGGTATGTCCACTTCCCCTAAAACTTCAACTTTTCCCCCATTCGCCATGGTGACTGCTTGTACAGGTGTTTTCCTCAATTTCAAATCCATGTTATGTAAAACTTTCCACCCTGGGCCACCTACAATTGTTCTGGATGCACCAGAATCCAATAATCCCAATAAGTTAACCTTGAATATCAGTACTGCTAAAAATGGTAGCTTATCGCCTTTTGTATACGAAAACACGAAGTCCAGCGGAGCTTTTGACGAAGTACTTCTACGCCCTGATACTGTTGACTTTAGATCTGTTAGTTTCGTTAGATTGGCGGCTCTTTGGGACTAATAGAGCTCGGGTCACCGCCTACTGAGCTTAGTATAAGTCCTATTACTATTATTATTATAATTATTATACGCCGGACATGTTGCTCTGATAAACCCTACAGTTCCACAACCAAAACACCGTCGCCTCTGTCTGCAGTACCGGCTGTGTGACCATCTTGCTTGCAATTTAAGCATTTGTATTGCCGTGGCTGATTTTGTTGACTTATGGCTGAAACTTCCGCTATTCCCGTGGATATGTAAGCTAACTCGGGCTCTAGAAGGTGTGCAGTGCGCCGTGAAGGCGGGGGAACGAATGATTCTACCGAAGCTCTAACTGACTCAAGTCTCCGACCAAGATCAACTAGTTGTTGAATGGAGGTAACCTCACTCAAACCTAGTTGGCTCTGGTAAAACGGGCTAATGTTCCGCTTTAATATTTGTAATTCTTGTTGTTCTGTTAAAGGAATTGTCAATCGGGAGAAGAGCGTCCTCATTACTGCCACATACAATCCAATTGATTCGTCTTTACCTTGTGTACGCCGTCTTATTTCCTCAGTAAGGCGGTCATCATAATCTGGAGGAAGGAATTCTTTTTGTAACTCTTCTACTAGCGACGACCAGGATTTAAATGTGGATTTATTTGCCCGATACCAGATAAGGGCCTTTCCCGAAAACAGATCCAGAGCCGATTTGAACAATTGCGTTGTTGTTACCCCTCGCGCTTCGCAGAGCTCACTAACCCTATCCAAAAATGAATTGAGAGATTGGTTCGATTCTCCTGAGAAATGAACACCCCATTTGTGAACTGCGATCTTATTCAAAACCGTAGAAGTGGACATTGAATTAATTAAGAGAGATTGTTCATCCTCATCCGAGTTATCCTCTAAATCCCCTTCTATCTTCGTTTGCAACTCCGCCAACATAGACAGTAAGGCCCCTCTTAATTTAGCCTTTTCTTGCTTCTGCTGTAGTCCCTTGTCCTGTGACTTATCCACCCTGCGTAAAGCCCACTCCAACTTGGTAACTAGCTTTTTGTATTCGTTACTATTTCTATTTCCCGAAAATGTTTTTAAAAGACCCCTTATATCATTTATTTTTCTGTTCAAAGCATCTACATCTTCGTCGAATTTAAACGGGTACTCTATATTCATCTCTGTTTTATCATAACGTAGTGCCCCTCGAAGGGTCTTCCGCATATCTTCAACCAAACCGGTATTAAGTCCACGGACCTGTAACTCGTACGAAAGCTCATCTTGTGTGAGTCGATTGACCTCCATGGCGGAATGGCGACCAAGACAAAAAGGTGAGCAGCGAAAAGAAAAAAAAGAAATCCTCAAAATTAAAATCTATAGCCACTCCACTACAGTATATCCACGATGTGATTGTATAATAAGGTAAGATAAAATTATTTATAGGAAAAATCCTCAAAATTCCAATATATAGCTACTCCACTTCAGTAACTGTGTAAAAAAAAGAATTATTTATAAAAAATTTTATTACTGGCCAGCAACACTCGATTATAATTTGGAAGAAAATCCGACTAATGAAGTATCCCTAAGTTGAATTTATACCTTGCCCCACTAAAACAAACCTTACTCTAGAAATGCAGTAACAAACAAGCAAAATTATTCAACATTTTACTTGCCTCTTGCACAGGAAGAAATATAGCTTGATCGTAGAAGTATAATGCAAAACAAAGAAATCGAAAATTTCAAACAAAACAAAAAACAAACAAAAATCGTGGAAGAATTAAATGTAGAAGGCGCTTACTTAAACACTACTGAATAAAACTATGCGATAATTCAATCCACTAAAATAATGAAAACCTCACGCAAAATCATTAAAATTCAGTACCCTCCTATGTATAGTACTGTGCTTAATGCATTAGTATTAAACTTTGGGCCTATACAACTATCTTCGAAGTACCTACAAAAAAACATAAAAATAAAAAACCGCATATATGCTCTAATGGAGGTATTAATCCTTCCCGAAGCTGACAGCGCCTCGAACCACTTATCCTGCAAGTTCTTCCTCCCAGTCACTCATAAAAACTCTTGTCATCAAATGGATATTTTATTTTAATTTATTTAAGCCAAAAATGAATTTCGAGCAGAATATTTTATTGACAGGGGATTAAGGTTTTTCTCATATGTTCCTCGCATGCAGAACATTTTCATCAAGATTTAAACAAAACTCTGTAGACTCTTTTCATAGATCAATTTTTCGTTAATATAAGTAGGCACTCCTTTCTGCCGGTAATACTCAACAGTCCTAATTAATCGTATTGTTCTCTTATAGGAATAAATTTTGACGATTACAACAAGTATACGTACGTACTAGCATGCAAAAAACCAAAAAAAAATATTTTGTTTACGGTTAACACTTATCGCTTAGAAAATATGTAATACACTTGACTGTATTCCATACAAATCGTCGCAACTTTTGTGGATAGTGGTAGTGTAGACAAAATCGGACTTAGCGGTTCAGAGCCACAAGACTTCCTGATAATTTCCAGAAAAAGGTTATGACCAGTATGACAAAGTAATAAATTCGGCAGTCACTCTATCAAACCATCACTTTTATCCAGCTAAAGGTACGGTTTCGCTGGCGCAGCCAGCTGTATCAACAGGCTGTTACATCTTAGCCGCACGGTTCAGCTGTGCAGCCAAGTGGTTTCGCTAGAATGTCTGACTGCATTGGCACTCAGTTAAAGTGCTTGTAATTATCACATATTAAACCGCTATTAAGAAAAACTTAAATGAATAAAGTCATCCAATTTTTATTACTGGAAGAAGAGGAAGAAGGAGAAGAAATGTTAATGTTATTATCGAGTTTAAGGCAGCCCACCAATAATTTATTTCAAACTCGAAGAGTCGAAGGATATTTCAAGCTTCTTATAAATGGACATTTCAAAGATAGCGACGAAAAATTTCGGCAGTTCCTCAGATTAAATCCAGAACAGTTTAATTTTATTTTAAGTTTGGTGGCAGTCGATTTAAAGAAGAAAAGTTCAAATGCAATAAAATATTCGATTTCACCAGCTGAGAAGCTAGCACTGACTTTACGGTACGTATAAAAAATAAGATAAACCTTTTATTTTTATTAGTTTTATTATGTCGGTTTTTGTTTTACAATACATCACACCTAAATAAGTGAACTTTCGGCGGATTCATTTTGATATATGTCGGGTGGAGGAATACGAAACGAAAAAGAGGATGCTGATGATGCTGATGCCAGGGTAGAGGAAGAATTTTCAATACTCTCAAAACTTTCATAGGGAATAATTATAGTAGAAGAAGCTGGTGACGGGTATTGCAACTCCGTCACTACAGAAAGGATCCTAGTTTTTGCTTTGAGCAATTTGATGTGGAGGAAGTTTTTTTATACTGATCGCAATACTCCTTAAGAATGCATCAACATCATCCTCATCCTCCTTGCCTTTAACCAATTCAGAAAGAATTTGCATTCTATCAGACGACCGTCGGTCAAAATCTTCAACCAATTTTGCCAAGTTACTTTTAGCTCTCTTATTTTTGGGAATTTGTGTCGAAGAGCTGGAACTTGATTTTCCTTCTGGATGTTGGAACTGAATTGGAGAAGACGAGCAACAGCCAGTCTGATTAAGCTCACAAGAACCACTGGCCTGAATAGGTTGGATGTCCTTTTCGGCTGTTTCCTCCAAATTTAATCCTTCGCCGAGAGATTCATCAGTAGTTGGACAATTCGAATCAACTTTTCTAATGTTAGTTTTTATCCTGGAAGAATTTCGTTATGACTGATAATATTTGTTTTGAAATTTTTACATTCTATCTTGTTGAACTGTTTCCAAAAAACGTAGTTGTTCATAAAGAGGCCATTTGGAAAGCCTTGCTGCTGCAGATCCCGTTCCAAGTTTCTGCTTTCTTTTTTGTTTAAAAAAGTTATCTCTGATCAATCTCCACCGTTTTTTGCACTCCTCATCTGAAATAATAGGCAATTAGTTGCAAAATTCATCGCACACTGTACTTGTACAATAGTATAGCATGTTATGAAATTTTTGATCTATTACCTCAAAAGTTTACATTCAATTTTGTTAATTATTAAAATTTGTTAAATTTACAGGTTTCTTGCTTCAGGAGAGTCCTACCGTTCACTTGCTTTTGGATTTCGTATTTCTCATAGTTATATAAGTATCATCATTCGTGATACATTAGGAATATTGAAAACAAAATTATTACCGTTATTTCTACCTGAGCCGACCACTGAAAATTTAAAAGAGAGAGCAGACGAGTTCTGGAAAAGGTGTGATTATCCTAACTGTGTGGGCGCGGTTGATGGAAAACATATACGGATCTTCTGTCCCAATGAAAGTGGATCTTTATTCTTTAACTACAAAGATTACTTTTCCATCGTCTTGTTAGCTCTCGTCGATGCAAACTGCAAGTTCCTAATAATAAATGTCGGATCATATGGCAAAGAAGGTGATAGTGGAATCTTCGCAAAAAACTCAATGGGCCAAAGTATATTTTCAGGAGCTCTCTTCCCAAAAGACAGCAACCTTCCAAGTTCAAATAAAGTGCTACCGTATGTTATAATTGGAGACGAAGCTTTTCGCCTACATAGACATATTATGAAGCCCTATACGAAGCCATCAGCTAATTCAGACAGAGAGAAAGCTGTTTTCAATTACAGACTGAGTCGGGCACGTAGAGTTTCGGAAAATGCTTTCGGTCTATTATGCCAAGTTTTTCGAATTTTTTACACACCAATAGCTGTTAAACCTGAAACTTGCGACGATATTGTTATTATCGCTTGTTGCTTACACAATTTACTGCGAGATGCCTACTTAGAGAAAAATGGACAACCATATTATGAACATGATCCTAAGTTAAAATTATCAACTAATATTTCACCATTAAAAACGTCTGGGGGATATTCTGATGCTGGTGGTTTTATCATAAGAGAAGAATTTACTGAATATTTGAATAGGGAAGGAGCTGTAAAGTGGCAAGAGGAATTTATTTCTAGACTAAGCTCTTAAAAATTAATGTATTATATCCTTCTTTTTTAAATTAACTATTCATAAAAGATATTTTTTGTCAATAAAGAGTAATAAAAAGTATAAATATATAATTCAAATTTCCTTACCATTTCTTCCAACGGATGCGGATACAGTTGACCATATATTTCCCCTTATATTAGCATCTTTATAATCTTTATTTTGGTGATCATATATAGCAGGATTCCTTTGAACTTCTTCAATTAACACTTCGTCTTCCGAATTAGAAAATTTTAAGGCCATGTCTTTACTTTTAATATCTTTACCGCACATATTAAAGTTTGACAAACGACTGAACTGCAATACGGCTCTCTACTGGTACAATGAGCAGTAAGGACGCAGCCGCATACAGCCGACATTTGCAGCCAGCAGTCGGAACGCAGCAACGAACACAGTTCCATTGTCTTACCTATGAACAGTGATTAGCAGCTGGCTGTTGCAGCTGACTGCGCCAACGAAAACGTACCTTAACACTGAATTAGGAAACATTTCACACACTGTTATTTATGATCAATTATTCTCTGATGACGTTATTCTAGCGATAGGTTGCTCAGTGCGCTTGCTTTGTGATGATGATGGACCGTAAGCAAAACCTCGGAGAATTCAATTTAGATTAAATTGTTCTGTACTTTGTTAAAAAAACAATGCCACTACATGACACAATTCTACCACATAATAACAAGTTCTACCTACGTAAGTGGGAACTTTGTCTAACTTGTGAAAGTATGGTCTTAGCTGAATGTTTTTTTTCAGGAATAATAGAGGAAAAGATTTTTTTTTTCAAACGTAGGGCCCCTCGTTGGGCGCCAAATTCTGTTACGCAGCCCTGATGCGTAGGATGGCTAGCCTCATACAGGTGAGGGTGAGGTCCTCTTATACACGTATTCCTGAGGTGGAAAAATTTTGGGCGCCACGTAGTTTTCTTTTAATTTAAAATTTTTGTTTTTTTAATGAGTCAAACTACGAAACTCAAAGGAAAATATAGAAAACAGCGTTTCAAATTTCACTTCTTACTGTTATATTTCACATCACTTTTCACCAGAATCGTCACAAAAATTCGATAAAAGTGATTAACCGTTCTACCACTTAATATATATATATATAAAAAAAAAATTATCCTTATCTACCCATATGCAAATTTCAATATAAGGAATTGAAAATAAAAATAACACTTATCTGATGGTGTCGAGATGCGCACTCAGGCCGATTTCCAAAGGGAAAAAAAATCCGTCCAATTCACTTCCAAACAAGATCCAATTTAGTTGTTATTACTCGAGGTTAGAAATCAAAAAAAAAAATACTAAAAATACTGAGCTCTTCACTTGAATTCTGCGCTCCATTAACTACCCTGAAGAAGTGATCGTTGCTTAGCCTGTCGGCCCTCAGGCGAAATTTTGTACAGTCATAGCCTAGTACAGTCATTGGATTTTAATTAATGGTCTTTTCCAGTTGTGGGTTTTATTTTTCATGCTTAGCTCTCAATCTCACTGCGGTGAGTTTTTGAACGCCTATAAGTGCTTTATTCTCAACCTCACGTTATATAATTTGAGTACATTTTGTTTAGGTCTCAATCTCACCTTGGTGATCTTTGAGCGCCTATGTAATGTTTAAGACTCAACCTCCTGTTTTATGTTACTAGTGATATACCATTTTAAATCTCATAATGACTACTTTAAAATTGCTATGCATTTTGTAGGTTTGATTTAGATTTTTTTTTTTTTTGCTATTCATTTTGCTTCGAAAACTTCTCCAGTATCTCCTTCACTTTAACGTCAGTAAAAATTCATAACTTCCCTGGAAGGGGTCTGGACGGATCTATTATGTGTAGGTGTGATAACATAAAGCCTGGCGCATAATTACTACGGTCTCCACACTGACAGATTACAATGTTGGACAAGAGCTATAAAAAAACAATTCTAACTCACAGAAATTATCATCTAATTACGAAGATTAAGCTTGCTAATGACATTTAGCTTATATTATATTTAGTAAGTGTAATAATGTGTGTGCATATTTTCCTTGTCAATCCCCAAACGTCCAGGTCATTAGGCCTTTACGCATATATCTTAGTATGTGCTTCGTTTCCTTCCTTTGCCTTTGGCCCCTCGTCGTGTGACGTATTGACTTCTAACCCCAGATGACTATACTGAGTAATTATCTGCAAAAATTAAATTACGGCAGTATCAGTGGCTCTTTCTCTTATAACTCCTCACCATACGGCCCATAACAAGATCCAATTAAGGGCAGAATAATTAAACCGCAAAACCTTATAAAATTGGATCACTGTAATTCAGAGGAATCTGAGAGTATTCGCAATATCTGTAGGGAATTCAACGATCTCTTCTTTATAGAAGGGGATTTCCTTTCATATACAGACGCGATTACCCGCAAAATCGAGACCCTCTAAGACAAACGGCCAATTTATACCAAGCCTTATAGACTTCCTGAAGCAAGCCGAACTGAAATAAATAGGCAAATACAAGAAATGCTTAAGTCAGACATCATCAAACCTTCACATAGTCCCTGGAATTCACCACTTCCTTGTTCCTAAAAAACCAGATGAGGATGGAAACAAAAAGTGGCGAGTAGTGGTAGACTTGTGGCAGTAAATAAGAGCAGTACTTATGTACAGTTAATATCTGGCAGGTTCTCTGAACATTTGTAAGGTGAATTTTAAAAAATCTATGAAGTGTTTGGCTACTTGCGAATTGGAAAAAAAGAGTAGGCTTAGGAAAAAACAAAAATTGTAAAAAGCTTATTGTAAAAAGTTGACTGGATGTCAGTCCTGTTTTTCCTTTTAAGATTTTAGTTGCTAAAGTAAAACATCAACTTTAAACAGATTACCTGTAAAAAAAAATCAAATAAAAAATATATTGTCCGCAGCAGAATATAAATAAATATTAAACCATTATCAATATAAGTCTTTTGATTTATCCTAACTGTAGGATTAAATGCAACCGACCTAAAGAACATCGAAGACTGAAGTGGGACAATAGGAATTCACCACTTCCCACACTGGTGACCCCGACGATAGATGGTGGCGCAAAGAAATGGATTAACATATAGAAAAACGAGTTGTGTTTATTTTGCTGTGTGGATTACATTCATCCGAGACAAGAGCTGCATTTCAGCATTATAGTCCCTGCTGTCTCGCGAAGAGGCACTCGCAAATGAGGAAGGAGCATCTTTGTAGATTTACGGAGGCCGTATGCTTGCCCATTGAAAAGAGTTTCCTTACCTTCCTTTTAGATATACAGGCTTTGTCAATAGGATTGGTGGTAACCTACCACAACTACCAGATTCCAGACAATACATTTTCCAGCTCCAGTCGTTTGGAGTAACCTAAGTCAAAAGGTTACCGCATACCTAAGCTATCAGAGACGTCAACATAGATTTCCGGACAATCTATTCTAAGAGGTTGTCACACACCTGACTCAAGAAGCTTCAACCAGGGTAGGCTTGTCCAAGAAACTCGACAGCAAACGTCAGCATATACCGTCATAACCCCTGGTACTACATTTCTGGGGGGCGAGAGAAAAATTTGACGGAAACTATCTGTAAGTGTGTTAAAATAAAAATAATTATTGTTTCCGTTACATTAACCAGAAGTTATTCAGTTAGTTATTTATTTATTTTTTACTGGTTTTGTTTATTACTATACAGGGTGGGCCAAAAGTCACCATGGGGTTTAAAAATTTAATAACTTTTTCGTTTATATATTTTTTTTATTTTTTTTTTTAGATTATAAAATATACAAAATGGAAATTTTTTTACGCTAAGTATGGAAAATAATGTCACTTAAATGACCGCTGTTATTATCTTCGCAATGATGGGCTCTTTTTAGAGCATTTTCCATAACATCTTTCAACATTTGTGGCTGTAGCGCTCGAATTTCTGCAACAATGTTGGCCTTGAGTTCAAGGATTGTCTCGGGCTTGTTCACATATACTCGCTCATTCAAATAACCCCAAAGAAAATAGTCGGGTGCTGACAAATTTGGCGAATGCGTTGGCCAATTAATTTCCGAATTTCTTGAAATTATTCGCTGTCCAAAAATTTGCCTTAAAAGTGCCATTGTGTCTCGGGCAGTGTGGGCAGTGGTTCCATCCTGCTGAAACCACATCTCAGGTCTGTTTTCAAGAGCAGGACGTAAAAAATTTTCTATCATAAACCGATACCGCTCTCCATTTACGGTTACAGCACTTCTATCTTCATTTTCGAAGAAGTAAGGACCAATGATATTTTCAGATGTAATGCCACACCACACTGTACACTTAATGGGGTACAATTGGCGTTGATGAATGGCTCTTGGATTTTCAGAACCCCAGAACCTACAGTTCTGCTTATTAACAAAGCCATTCAGATGAAAATGAGCTTCATCACTCATAATCAGATTTTCAATAAAGTTGATTTCGTTTCTGGCCAACTGTTGAAATTTAACTGCAAAATTTAGACGTTGCCGATGATCTGCGGGTTTCAATTCTTGCACCAAT
This sequence comes from Dioctria linearis, assembly GCA_963930735.1. Taxonomy (NCBI): domain Eukaryota; kingdom Metazoa; phylum Arthropoda; class Insecta; order Diptera; family Asilidae; genus Dioctria; species Dioctria linearis. The sequence continues at coordinate 98,324,491 of OZ005743.1, read as the reverse complement.
TGCAGCTTATTTAGGAATAACAGTAAATCTTTTTTTAAAATGCGCCGTAGTGACGTACGAGACATCCGTAGCTGAGCAGAACGCCTTCTGGTAGATGTTTCTGGTGTTTCGTTAACACTTTGCTTTACACGTTCAATATTTTCCACACTGTGAATTATACGCGGTCTACCGGTTCGAGGCAAATCACTTACGGTGCCACGTTGGTGGTGACGATCAACTAAGCAACGAATCATGGCTTCAGAGGACGAAATTCTGACGTTAAAATGGCGACGATATGCTCTTTGCTTTAAAATAATTGATCGCTGATTTAAGTAATAAAATTCTATTATTCTGGTTCTTTGTTCAGTTGTGAATCTCTCCATTATTTATTCTCCAGATGTTATTTATATAATCTAAAAAATAAAAAATAAAAAAAATATATAAACGAAAAAGTTATTAAATTTTTAAACCCCATGGTGACTTTTGGCCCACCCTGTATATATACACTTGTAATCCCGGGGGTCATACCTCTATATATATATACATTGGTGTAAACTTTCCGCAAATCGCCGAGTACTCTCCACGCATTTTGTGGTGCTAGATTTGGTCACTCCTTTTGTGTCGTCCAACCTGAGATTGTGAAATATGGAAGATCGTTGGGTTTCTCTCGAGCACTTGCCAGGGGCGTTTCAAACGCTTGACTTGAATACAATCTCAAACTTCACACAGGGCTCGAATGATGACCCGGCTTCCGCCACAACCTGGGGTAGTAAGTATCAATTCTGTGGCCATTAAAAGCGTTCCCTTTTGGAAAAATTCGCCGACGTTGTGCTTCGTTCAACTGGAAGCACAGTTTGCACTCGCTCGAATAAATGAACAGAAAAACATTTTTTATCATGCAGTAGGTGCTCTTGATGAGAGCGTTATTAGGTTGGTCGACGATTTGGTATCTTCCCCCCCCCCCGGAAGGGGAGGAATATTCTTGTCTAAAGGAAGCGTTGACCCCTCCGTTGTCTAGTAGCGAGCAACAAAGAATCAACCAATTATTAACTGGGCTGTTCTTGGGTGATGGCAAACCCTCTCAATTACTACGTGAGATGTGAGATGCGGGCCCTGGATAGTGTGAAGAAGTGAGATAAGGTGTTAAAATCTCTTTGGTAGCAGCGCCTACCGTCTCAGGTACAAGCAATTTTGGCTTCTAATCCCGGGAAGTTGGATGAGCTAGCGAGCTGCGCCGATAAAATACCCGAAGTCAAAACTCGCTCTGAAGTGTTTGCTATTAACCTCTCCATGGGAGATTCGAAAGTGGTCGAACAGTTGTCTAACAGGGTTAAAAACTTAGAGAGATTAATCGAAAACTCTCTAAGTGAGCGACCAGGAACTGCAGAAAATGGCTCTCCTAGATATGGCTTCACACATAGGCCGTCGCAGCGGGCGCAGACCTCCGGTAATAGTGTTAAAACACCAAACAAGTATTGCTGGTACCATGCAAAATTTTGGGAGCGGGCTAAGAATTGTATCCCTCCTTGTAGTTTCAAAATTCAAAAGTTTACCAATTCAAGTTCTAGAACCAACGAATCAGTTTCAGAATTTACAAAAAACTAAGTTGACCTCTACCATTGACGGCGGGTGGAAGTGGCTCTATAAATAGTCGTTTGTATATTTTCGGTAAAACTTCGAATAATTCTTTTTTAATTGACACTGGGGCAGATGTCTCAGTGCTTCCAGCATCGTCAACTGATCGACAATTTAAGTCAAGTTTAAAGCGTTCCTTCTCGTGGTTGTTCATTGTGGCAGACGTTTCCAGACCAATTCTGGCCGCAGGCTTCTTAAGTCACTACGGATTATGGGTAGATATTAAAAGAAAAATTCTCATCGATCCACAAACATCACTAAGTTCTCGTGGTGAAAAAGTTTCAAAGTGGCTCGGAAGGAATTCGATTTTATGTTGGCACAGGGCAATTGCAGACCCTTTGATAGTAGCTGGTCTTCTCCGTTACACTTGGTGAAGAAGAAAAATGGTGAATGGAGGCCACGCGGTGATTATAGATCCTTGAATTCTCGCACCATACCAGATCGTTACCCAATTCCACTAATACACGACTTTACCTATCCTTTGCAGGATTGCAACTTCTTTTCGACATTGGATCTAGAAAAGGCATATCATCAGATACCTATTGAACCCAAGGACATCCTAAAAAGGCTATATGCACGCCGTTCGGTCTGTTTGAGTTCACTCGGATGACTTTTGGCCTCTGTAATGTGGCGCAAACCTTCCAAAGGTTTAGTCATAGTATCCTCCGAGAATTTTCTTTTTGCTTTATCTATTTAGATGACATCGTAGTAGCTTCCAAATCCAAAGTTGAACACCTCAAGCATCTGGAATTAGTTCTTAAACGTTTGAAGGAATTCGGTTTAATAATTAATGTCGACAAATGTACATTCCTGAAAAGAGAAGTAACATTTTTACGTCATTTAGTCACCGCTCAAGGTATTAAACCGTCTCCAGAGCGAGTTGAAATTATTTCAAAATTCAAACTGCCTACAAATGTCAGGGAATTGCGGCGCTTCCTCGGAATGATAAATTTTTATCGCCGGTTTCTACCGTTGGCAGCCAAACACCATGCGGTCTTAAACAGTTACCTAATAGGTCCCAAAAAAGAAGGTTTAAAAAAGATCGAGTGGTAAAGGAAGCCTTGGAAGCCTTTCATTTTGCTAAAGATCAACTAGCGCGAACCACACTCCTTGCATTTCCTAAAGCTTTCGCAGAATTAGCGTTGTTCGTCGATGCGTCAGATACCGCCATCGGCGCCGCTGTTCATCAGAAACGCGAGGAGGGCTGGCAACATTTGGGTTTTTACTCAGTTAAGCTCAATACCGCGGAATGTAAGTACAGCACTTATGATAGGGAGCTATTGGCGGCTTACAAAGGCGTCAAGTATTTCCGATACCTGCTGGAAGGTCGCTGCTTTACCCTTTTCACGGACCATAAACCTTTAACTTTTGCTTTCAAGCAAGATTCAGAAAAAGCCTGTCCTAGACAGCTACGACATTTGGACTTCGTAAGTCAATTTACAACGGATATTAGATACATACCAGGCAAAGCGAACGTCGTAGCCGATACACTATCTAAGCTTGACGAGCTAAATCTCCCTAGTACGGTAGACTTCGCGACTATCGCTCAGGTACAGGAAAAGGATACAGAATTGCAAAACATCCTTCAAAATTCTAGGTTTAGATTCGAGAAATTGTAAATTTGTGATACTGATAAACAATTATACTGTGAAATTTCATCAAACAAAACCAGGCCTTTCATTCCTCGTAACTTCCCTAAGCAAATTTTTGAGTCGGTACACAATTTGGCACACCCGAGTATTCGAGCCACTAACAAGATGGTGACAACAAAATATTTTTGGCCCTCTATGAATAAAGATAGTAACATTTTGGCGCGCCCCTGTCTGGACTGTCAGCAGAGCAAAGTTTCTAGACATATCCATAACAATTTAGGCGCATTCCCACCCTGTTCTGCTCCTTTCCAGGATATTCACGTCGACATCGTAGGTCCGCTACCGCCTTCTCAGGGGTATAGGTATTGCCTCACTATCATCGATAGATTCACGCGATGGCCTGAGGCAATCCCGCTAGTCGACATGAATGCGGAAACAGTGGCAGAGGCTCTCTGCCGGGTCTGGATAGCCCGTTTTGGGGTACCTCGGAGAATCATCACCGACCAAGGCTCACAATTCGAGTCGGCTCTGCTGTCCGAGCTCGCAAAATTATTAGGTTTCGAACGTAATCGAACAACGGCTTACCACCCACAAGCGAATGTCTTTCTAGAAAGATGGCACAGGACTCTAAAAGCTACTTTAATGGCGTATAGAGAAAAAGCTTGGACAAAAACTTTACCTTTTGTGTTGCTAGGCCTTAGGACGGTACTTAGAGAGGAACTTCTCGCTACTCCAGCCGAGCTAGTTTATGGTGAAGGCTTGCGCCTCCCTGGTGATTTTCTCCACAATTCTCAGTTCATTCCCCAAAAAGAATATACAACCATTTTACGCGACTTCTTCGAAGATATCAGGCCGATCCCAGCTTCAAACCACTGTAAGCAACCCTTTTTCAAATTCAAAGAGATAGGCAAATGTTCCCACGTTTTCGTAAGGACGGACTCAGTGCGGAGTGCATTACAATATCCTTATGAAGGCCCCTACGAGGTCGTAAGACGGTGTAACAATTTTTTCACGCTTAGAATAAGGAACCGGGAAGTCAACACTTCAATAAATCGGCTCAAACCTTATATTGGTGAGGTCGACCCACAAACCGAGGCATCGAACAGCAATATCGCGGAACAAGGTTTTACGCGGATAACTCTCACAAACAGACACCAACAGACTCACCAGTTTCGTCAGAAAGCTCTCAGCGAGCGCCTGGAGGCTTACTACCACAAGATACCGATTCACACGAACAAACAACATTTCAAGGTTCAGATACACCAGAGTGCTCTCAGCCAGTGTCTGGAGACACTTTACCCATAAACACAGATTTTAGAGACGCAATTCACCCAGCGCCCGTAGGCATACAAAATCAAACCGACTCAGACGCCGGGTCGACAGCTTCACCACGTCGTGCATCGTCCGCGAGGATCAGGTTCCGCTCGGACGGGAACACAGTCATACCTCGACAAACTACCCGGTCTGGGCGAACCACAAACCCATCATTAAAATATCGCTAAAACCTAAGGTTTTGCTGGTGGGGGAGTGCTGTGGCAGTAAATAAGAGCAGTACATATGCACGGTTAATATCTGGCAGGTTCTCAGATCATTTGTAAGGTGAATTTTAAAAAATCGATGAAGTGTTCGGCGATTTGCGAATTGGAAAAAAGAGTAGGCTTACGAAAAAACAAAAAAAGGTGAAAAGATTATTGTAAAAAGTTGACTTGATGTCAGTCCTGTTTTTCTTTTTAAGATTTTAGTTGCTAAAGGAAAACATCAATTTTAAACAGATTACCTGTAAAAAAAATCAAATAAAAAATGTATTGTCCGCAGCAGAATATAAATAAATATTAAACCATTATTAATATAAGTCTTTTGATTTACCCTAACTGTAGGATTAAATGCAACCGACCTAAAGAGCATCGAAGACTGAAGTGGGATAATAGGAATTCACCACTTCCCCACAGACTTTCGTCGTATTAACGACATTACTATTGGCGATGCGTACCCACTGCCTAATATCACTGCTACATATATTAGACCAGTTGGGGAAGTCGAAATATTTTACCACACTCGACTTAGTCAGTGGATTTCATCAGATAAATATGGCCTCGAAAGACAGGGAGAAAACTGCCTTTAGCACACCCTATGTCCACTACGAATACAATCGTATGCCATTTGGTTTAAAAGGAGCCCCTGCTACTTTTCAACGAGCGATGAACAATGTTCTATCTGGACTTCAAGGCATCTATTGATTCGTATACATGGACGGTATTGTAGTCCATGGATACAATCTCAAAGATCATAATACAAGACTCACAGCAGTATTTAGCCGTCTCCGCAATTTCAACCTCAAACTTCAACCCGACAAGTGCCATTTCCTAAGAAAGGAAATTATGTATTTAGGGCACATAATTACAGAAAATGGAGTCAAACCAGACCCGGCAAAAATAAGATCAGTTCAGTCATATCCCAGACCCAAAAAGGAAAAAGATATTAAAGCCTTGGTGGGTTTCGTCGGCTACTATCGCCGCTTCATTCCAAATTTTTCGAAGATAGCCAAACCACTCACAAATCTTTTGAAAAAAGATACGCCCTTCAAGTTCGAAGCAATCTGCTACGAGGCATTTTGCGAATTACGAAATAAATTAATTTCAGCACCAATTCTATCTTATCCTGATTTCGGCAAAGAATTTTTTGTCACCTCCGATGCCAGTGACTACGCCATCGGCGCAGTTCTTTCTCAAGTTGATGATCAAGAAGATCATCCAATCGCCTATGTGAGTCGAGCTCTCAATGGTGCAGAGACTCGTTACTCAACCATAGAGAAAGAGCTCTTAGCTATCGTTTTCGCAGTTGAGGAATTCAGACCATACGTTTATGGCAGACAGTTTACAATTATAACTGACCATATGGCTCATGAATCTGAAAGGTCACTCCTCTGACTAATGAGATGGAGAATACGTCTTGAGGAATATGACTACACAATAGTCCATAAATCAGGTAAGCTCAACACAAATGCAGACGCTCTCAGTAAAGCTATTCCAGATAGTAGCGAATATTTCGCAGAACCTACCACCTGCGTAAATGTGGTAACAAGGAATCAAGCACAAGTATTATTACTCCAAACCCAGCTCCATCGTCATCAAACAATTCCTCAGTCATAATAACTGAGACTAATTTTCCTCTTTTACTGACTAAAAATGCGAATCCTAAATTTTTCATCTTGCCAATGCAAGATACAGAACTTGAAAGAGTGTTGGCTTCGAAACTAAAACTATCAGATAAATCTGCACTTTTAAAAACAAAACTGAATTTCTTCACAAAAAAGGACTCCAAAATTATAATTATTTCCAAAACTAATTTACCTTGTCGATCCCAAAGAGATAGATCAGACCTCGAAAAGATTTTAACTGAAATCTGCTCATACACAGAAGGAAATCAGTTAAAACAAATGAATATGTCCTGCCCTATATATATCCACAGAATCTAATAATTATTAAAAACGCTTTTGTCCAGATCTTCGCTTATAAACAAATAAACATTCGACTTCATCAGAATTCAATAAAATATTTATACGACATATAGGACATCGAACAAGTATTAAAAGATTTTCACTCATTATCAACGGGAGGCCATCAAGGTATTTCCCGTACTATTAAAAGAATTAAAAAGCAATTCTACTGGCCTGGCATGTCAGACGATATTATCAAATACGTAAGGAAATGTAAACTTTGTCAGGTAAACAAAGTATCCAGAAATCCAAAAATTCCTATGAAAATCTCGAGCATTAGCTCAAAGGCTTTCGAAAGAGTGTACCTCGATGTTGTAGGACCTCTCCCAATATCACATTCTGAAAATAAATATCACCTTACATTTCAAGACGACCTTTCGAAATTTTCTGAGGCTATTCCCATAGTCGACACCGAGTCTACATTAGCGGAAGCCTTCACGACAACAATAGTTTGTCAACATGGTATTCCAGAAAGTATCCTCACAGATCAGGGTTCTAACGTCATAAGTGGCATGTTCGCCGAGGTATCTAAATTGCTGAGAATTAAAAGGCTCAAAACTACTCCATATAACCCTCAAACGAATGGTGCGTTGGAGAGAAGCCAAAGAACCTTAGCAGAATATCTCCGATCTCATGTAGCCAAAGATCCACAAGAATGGGATACGTGGATTCCTTATGCCATGTTTGTATATAATACAACCCCTCATTCGAGTACTAATTATACTCCTCGCGAACTCCTATATGGATTCCCAGCCGAAATCCCAAATAATTTAAAATCATCTCCAACCGTTTGCTATAATTATGACAATTATGCAAACGAGTTAAAAGCACGTCTACAGTATAGCTTCAAAATAGCTAAAGACATAGACATGGCAAATAAAGAAAGATCAAAATTGCAACACCATAAGAACTCCGTCCAAAAATCATTTAATACTGGTGATAAAGTCTTATTGAAGAGCAGAGTGAGAGATAATAAGTTCTCACCACTATGGTCAGGTCCGTATGAGATAATCGAGATTAATTCCCCCGAAAATTCCACCATAAAGGTCAAAAAAAAAAATAAATAAAAGAGTGCAAAATAATGACTCGAAACTTTTCATCGATTAATGCCAGTAATTTCATCCTTCCCAAAAAATCATTCCAAATGATTAATACAGTATCATCATCCAGGTTTCCAAAATGATGCATACATCATTCATTTTGATTTTCATCCCATTCGTCTACGGCTCAGGAATAGAAGTCAATCAGCTAAATGCCACTGCAGGCTTTTATTTCGAGGAAATTTTCAGAGCCAACCTCTACACCAAGGAGTGGAAGATAGTGACATACTATGACATGACAAATTTCAAGTGCGAATTCCAGAATATCCAGTTCATCGCACAGCAAATAACAGTAACTTGCCAGAAAGTCAATAGCAATTCAGCGATGGTCCACACCTGCAATGGTACGTTACTGCAAATTAACCTTATATTAGCAAACATAGAATACAAAAACACGTTACTTATAACTCAAAATAGGATACAAAGAGCACTATTCAATGCTATATGCTCAATCTCTAAAGCTCTTTGCGGCACATTGGACGAAGATGATGCCAAGATTTATGACGAGCAAATCCGTAACCTCACCCTTAACCAAAACTCCCTCCTATCACTTATGAAAAGCCAAACTGCGATAGTCGAAGCAACCGCAAATGTTTTCAGCAAAACTAAAGCCGCAATTGAAAAGGAATTCATGGTCATGCATAAAAAACTAATATCAGTGCAGATAGCCACATCATTGATGGAAAATAGGTCACTTGATAACAAAATATCAATTGAACTGGAATCATTCATTTCACTAGTCTCACAAATGGCATTCAGATACCAAAATACCCAGGCAGAATTAATAGATCTTCTAACGGATTCAAGGCATGGAAAATTTCAACCTACACTAATAACTCCTAGAAAAATAGAAGAATTGTTATCAAATATCAGGCAAGAAATACCACATACAATGATGCTTCCGATAAATCCCAGAGAAAATACACTATCACAAATTTATAAATTAAGTAGTTCTCTGCGAATATTTTCAACAACAAAATAATTATAGAACTCAGAATCCCCATTCCTTTCAAGGAACCATATCAAATCTTTAAAACAATACCATTGCCTACTATCCTTAAAAAATCGCTCGTATATATTGAACCATCAAAGGAATATATACTAAGCGACTACAAACTAACAGTCCAAGACATTCACAATTGCGCAACGTTGGATCATACGCATTTTTACTGCCAGATCACATCCCCAATCTTAGATGCAAATACTAGGGTAAGTCAATGCAAGATAAATTTAATAAAAAAGGAGCCGATTACATCCGATTGTAAAATTTTTACATTAGAACAAGATTGCTTTTGGACACAATTACCGCAGCAGAACGCTTGGCTTTTCTCCCTAAAAGATTCCATCCACATATAGATATTATTTGCGAAAATTCCATTAGCTCACAAGTTCTGCAAGGAACAGGAACAATGCACATCAATCCCGGTTGTTATGTTCGCAGCAAGGAATTCATCCTGCACGGACAAAACGTAAAAATGTCCAAATTCAATTCCCATTTTATCCCAACGATAAACATTTCCAATATAATATGGAATATGACGTCTTCTCCCATGGAAACGTTTATAGAAACAAATCCCTTAAATATTACAACAAACACGGATCTAGAGAAACTTCTCGAATCCATTCGGTTCTAAAAATATCAAAAAGAAATTCCTCTTAATCCCATAAACAATCACCATATTCACCACAATACAGTGTCATACCTGACAATTGCCTTAATTATCTCTATTCTATGTGTTTATCTGTATATTAAATACAAACAAAAACCCGTAACTCAAAGAAATAATACCTCCTGAACATAAACAGGAGAATGTGCCTACTCCGGCACCGAGAGGAACAAAATTCAAAATAACTCTTGCACCACAAGGAAAAACCACAGAAACCGTTTAACTTACGGACAATAATAAACGAACCACACTAACATTTTCTCATCCAATTTTTACCATTTCCAACAACCCCTATTCTCATCCCAACAATCAAATGCACCTTTAATGAAAGAAAAGCGAATGTGTTAAAAACAAAATAAGGCTAAATCGAGACAAAGAAAAGAAACAGAAAAAAATTTAGTTTCTTGTAGCTTATGTTCAGAGAATATGTATATATAGGTTTTGTAAAAAAAAACAAAAAAAACATTCTTGGTGACTGTAAAATAGAATAATAGCTTTTGTTACGTTTTTTTAGTTAAATATACTATCAAAAAATTTATATATAAATCAATAAATAATAAATAGAATAAAATAAATTTATCTATGTACAATAATGAAAAAATAATATAGACGTAAAGAAAAACTAATAAAATCTAGTAATAGATAGTATTAAAAAAGTTAAAACCTTTTAAATATATAAATAAACTAAAGGTAGTAGTTATAAAATTATAACAAAACATAATAATATAGTTAATACAATTAATTTCCGTTCATTCCAAGTTTGGTAACTACACATTATCAATAACATAATATCCTTTGAATTATAGACACTAAAATCAATTTGAAAAAAAAGCACGAAGTGGAGAACCACAACATTATATTGTATGTTTTACCAATATTATAATTATGCATGCAAACGTCTATTTACCTATAAAATAATTAATAAGCATTGCGTTCAAAGCTCACTACTTTCATAGAAAGAAAGTTTTCTTCTCGAAGGAATAAAACTTTCTTTTTCCCAGTGGGGAGGGATGTTGTGACTCAGGTGCCCAATGCCCCGAATCACAACCATAATACCGATACATCAATATATCGTCCAATACGATATATTGATGTACCATTAATTGACCCTGAAAATGAACAATTATTTCATTTTTAAATCTCATTCGAAATTTAAAATGCATTTAGAAATGCATTCCCATATTATAACAAAATGCAATTTAGCATAAATTGCATTTTGTCATCAGACACACATTCCACTCACACGGTATGCACACTTACCTATATACAGCGTCTTCTTACTTTTTTTCCGTATGTACGCTGTACATACGTACATTACATACTTAATCCAATCCAATTGTATGTACATACATACATACTGTTATCACAATTATTCGCGCCCTCTTAAAGTTAATATTTCAAGACGGGCGCACAAGTGCATATCGGATTACAGTTTTGCATTGATGCATATTGCTCGCATCAAAAAACTTTTGCATTTTCTCACGTACATTTTTTCAACGTCAATTTTCAACGTGCAATTTGCCCAAACCTCGAGGAGTGTTTTTTTAAAATCCGTCAAGTAAAGACAAGATCGGGGAGTTTACTTTCTAACCGTAGAGTCTGAATTATAATTTATAATTTAACAAAATATACACTGAAAAAAATTATTAGTTAAAACGACGAATCACGATTAGTTGATTGTACATTAGTAATTCCTGTAAATTGATTTGGAAAAATAATTAAGTGATTAATAAAATTGTAAGTGCTAATTAGTTGCAATTTCTAATTGGAATTAGTTGATTTGCCCTTAGTTGTTTTGGAAAATACTTTAGTTGTAGCTTCTAATTCAATTAGTTCAGTTAACAAATATTCGATGATAAATTAACTAATCATATTTCAGAAGACATATTAGTAAAATCAACATATAAAATTATGAATTTTTACGCAGAAACAACGAAACTGTTTGTTTATTTTGAAGAATATGATTGGTTATATTAGCGAATGTATGCAATTAATAAATTCAACAAATAAATTGATAGATTTGTTTAATATGATGTATCCTCACAATTTTCTAAATTAACGAATTACATTAGTTGATATGAATAATATAGTTTTCGCATAACTTTAAATTTTAAATCACTGCATCATTAATATTTATTTTTATACCCCAGATGAAATCTCATAAGTCATACTGAGTTTATCAATTCGCTGGTAACCCATATTACTGATAAAGGAAAAATGGGTTGGACACCCACGCATAATTGTTATTTTGATTTTTGCATGTCTATCCGTTTGTCATTCTATCCGTTCGTCTATGGTATTTTCGAAAAAATTATAGATATAATTTCATAAATGGAAGAAATCTTGAAACCCGTGGTGTTGTCATACAAAATTTACAATATTTTATTTTGCATTGAGAAATTACCTGCAAAATGAATCAATCCCAATTTTTACTGTCGCTTCATCGTTCTAGAAACTTATGCGCAAAACCATTAAATTAAACCAATTTGTTGAATCGAAAAATCTGAACCTTTGCTTTGACCAAAACCCTCGAGAATACTTCACAAGCCATGAAACAGACCACCTCCCTACCACAGGCGAGGCCCAACGTAGTCCTTACATTCTAAAATATTTGCCGTGCTCTTATGTAAAACTGACAAAAGTTTGATTTGAATATCTCCCCCGCTCTAAACTACTAATCATTCAGAAAAATGGTGTTCCGATAATCTTATGATTGCTTTCTTTTCTTCCGAACCGTAATAAAATTTTCATACCTTTCCTAACAAAATTATTTAAAAAAATTTATCTTAACCAAATGACTACGATTCCTCAAACAAAAATTCTCAGCTGAGTAATCATTGCAATGCCGCTGTGCCGTCATGGGATGCCGTGGGCTGATGATATCGAATGTAGCTGCCTACAGATTCGGACTACGGCTGCACATACACACATGCAGTTATCACTCAGCAGAGAGGTATTGAGCGTAAAATGGTAAGGTTACATTGTAATCAAAACTATTTTATTATTTTGTTAAGTAAGGTATATAGGAAGTGTAGCCTTTGGGAAGGTAAGTAACCAAGCTTTAAATTAACACTATTTTCCTGTATGGATAGTAGTTTAGGCTCTATGGCATATATAAAGTCAATGTTTGGCGCTTTTCCATAAGCATCAATATAGAACATTTTAGAGAACGGACTCCGAACGCACACATATAGATCTCTGTTTCATGGCTTGGGAAGTATTCTCGAGGGTTTTGCTTTGACACATCTTTTATTTGAATTTCGTTTGGACGTGTTAAAACCCAATTCCTTCTTTCGACTTATACATTCGATGAATCAACAAATCAGAAATTTTTGCTTCATATAATTCACACTTACAACTTATACTGAGTGTATATATGGGGTTTGCTTAATATTTTCTTCAGCGTCTACAGTAGGCAGAAACTCTCATATAGAGTTCATGTCCATACAGAACGCTTTTTTTCCTATTTATTAAACATATTGTTAGCCTACTACGGGCAGATAATAAAAATAATAATTACTAAAATAACTAAATTCGTAACATTTTATTATTATGATCAACTAAAAATTTAGTTGAACTTTCCAATTTCATTAGATATTTTAACAAATTCGATTAGTTGATTACTAATATCTTCAAACTAATGTTTCAGTTATTTTAAATAATGCGGTATGCAAAATCAACCAATTAATTAGTTAATTTGGAGAATTGAATTTGTTGAAAGAGCAATATTAGTTAGTCGATTGCTCTAATAAGTGCTTCTAAAGGCTAGATTAAACAACGACTGTTTTAGCTGATATTTCTATTTTAACGAAATTTATTATATAAAAATTAGTTAATTCAACAAAATGTTTAGTTGAAAAAACAAAAGATGCTCGGATAGGAAATTCCGAAAGATTATCAAAACTAGCTAAACAATTAGTTGAATTCACAAATGTTATGACTAAATAAGATTAGCTAAATCAACTAATGCCAATAAGTTCACTTAACGAATATGATTCGTAAGCTGAAAATCAACTGATATTATTTGTTGATGAAACAAATTCATTGGCGTAAAGCAACTAATCTTTTTTTTCAGTGTATAGTTCTATATCAAAAAAGCAGTGAATTATAAGTTCTAATATAACAAAAATTGTTATTTCCGCATCAAAAACGCAGTGAATTAAAATTTCTTTTACTAATTCCTATACAGTGAATTTAATTCCTAGTGTATCAATTCCTATTACGAAATAAATATATTATAATCTCAAATTATAATTCCTTTCCTAAAGACGAGTTGTGGGCTCTCTATCCCAGAGCACGTCTCACAAACTATAACACCGTATTCAACCATTGGATGTCGCTATATTTGGCCAACTTAAGACTTTTCACACAAAACAGCAACGTGGGTGTAGATTTTGATTTGCATCACATTCCACTAATCGCTGGGAAATGCCAAATAACATCAAATCCGGATTCAAATCAACAGGCATGTACCTATCCGATGCAGCAGTATTCACTGAAGTAGATTTTATTGCTGCAAGACTCAGCAGAGAAAATCAACACAGTAACGCAGTATTAGCGACGATAGCGATACGGAAAAACAACGTCTCGTGCTGATATTGAAACGGTTATGCATGCCGAAATGATAACTAATGAGCCGGTGTCCACATCGGGTACCATTTCAATTCAATTCAATTCAATTTATTTTATGCTAATCAAGGCGAGTACACAAAATTTACAATCTTTTAGAATACAATTAAAAAATAAATAATATAAGTTCAGGTAAACAAAAGAATTAAGCAAGAGGACAATGACTACTAAATAGGAATTATACTAAAAGGATAATCAAATACAAAAAAAAAAAAAAAAGTTACTAAAATTACAAAAGAAATTAGAAAAATTAGAAAATAACATAAAATAAGAGCCAGTGAAGGCAATTATACAATGAATAAAACAAATCTACTAATTACACCTACTAATTACTTACTTACTAATTACACCTACTACTTAATAATTAAATTGTAACGCGGTGTGAATTCCCCACTTACAGACCTGGCAACTCGTGCGAGTTACGTATGCTACACATACTTACCTATATATATGATACTTTTACCTATACATATTAATATTCATTCATTTTCAAAAGTAATAAGGTGCATGAAACTGCCCATATCTAAATTGCACTTTCATCAGTTTAATTTTCATTACGAAACACACTCCAAATTTAAGTAAAAACGTGCAGTCAGATAGAAAATAGAACAAAAACAGGCGATGATATCATGAGACATTCACAATACTTAACCCAGATTAATTACAATATTGATATATTAACCAATGGCTAACTTAGCAGAAGCCATGGTACTCGCAAGATTAAATATGCAAAACGGGCTGGTTTTGAATCCTGACTTCCCAGGATTCAAAACCATCCTGTTTTGCATAGCCCAGTGAGAGATACTCGCTGGATCACAATTAATTCGTTCTACACAATCTTCAATTATTCCAATAGGTCTTTCCAAGTAAAATTGCACATCATTTCCATAAAGATGCAGTGGAACATTACAAACGGCACCCACAATATCCTGAAAAGAAGTCGGCCAAGTATCGAACCCTGCGGCACGCCCAATCCTAATGGTATTACATATCATTTCTTCGTGAGGCATTGAGAAAAGTAGGTCCACCGAAACGAGGTATACTAGCTAAAAAATCTAATCGAGCTCGGAGGCAAATGAAAACCGACATTTTATAGTCGAGGTGAAGATGGAAAGGCAGCAGTTCCAAAAAAGCGAAAATATCGAGCAAAATCAACAACGAAACGAAATGCTTCTTCTTCTGAAGACGATGTATGGAAGATATCCCGGAATAATTCCATTCGTTGCGATTTACGTGATCGAGCTGTTCATTTGAAATGCGTCAGTACTAGAGCCTATTTCACATGGGCGAATTGCGACTCCGAAAATTTTCAATATCTTCCTTTTTATATTTTTTCTAACTAATTCTAATGTAATTTCCAATCATGCAATAAGCATTTTACAACGATACTTTTGATTTTCGACTTAATCCAGACGGTGACTCACAATTCCCCAATATTTTTAAAAATCTAAAAAACGTACATATGCTTTTGTCAACTCTGAAATTTTTTCAGCAGATAATAATTTCAATAAACTGCTTAAGCTAAAACTTGGGATTTACTTACTAGAAACATAAACGATGATTTTTGTGACCGTTATCCAGTTTGGAAAAAGTGTGACTCACAATTCCTCAATTTCCCCTAAATTACGTACTTTATTGCGATATTGAGTATATAATTTTGTATTCGAAATGACATAGTAATATAAAAACATGTTTCTTGTAAAACAAATTACTTTAAAATATATATTAAATATAATAAAATTAAGGAAACCTCTTAAGAATATAACTGATTCTAGATGCAAAATATCTTTATAATTTTATGAAAATCTCTATGTAAATTTTTTATGAACAAAAAACGTCACATACTACGCAAAACTATTTGTAGACAATCCACATGTTCATTCGAAATACAAACCATTGGAAAAATGCTTAAAGTAAGTAGCTTTTTATGAATCATAAACATCAATTATTACAATTCGTCTATAAAATATGGCGCCGTTAATAATTGCGACCTAAACTACGTTCTTTCCTATCCAAAATTGATATTATACAAATAAAAAAACAAGTTTTCTACATCTAGTTAAAATTGGTGTAAAAAGTACCACCAACACTTTATTTCGATTGAAATTTGTATATAGAATGCTACCAAAACTGTAGGTACCTACTTACATTAATTGTGCTATATAAATTGAATTTTTTTTCATCTGAATTTGGACGGTCCCGATGGTTTTAACTCGTATTGGAGGGATCTGCGGAAAGAGCCCCGCTATTATTCAAAAAGAAATTTCGGTGGTGGTACACTAATGGTTTGGGGAGGTTTTTGTCTTGACGGTGTGCTCGAGTTGGCTTTCCCAAGCACGCGGATGAACTCTGCCGAGTATACCACACTGGGGATGAATATTCTTCCATTTGTACGAAGAAATAGCGGCAAAATTTGGAAATTCCAACACGATAACGCTTCGGTGCACAGTAGTCGTGAGACCCGAAGGTGGCTACACAAACAAAATATAGATGTTTTGGAATGGCCAGCCTGCTCTCCAGATCAAAACCCCATAGAAAATATTTGGGGCATTATGGCACGCCGAGTTTATAGCGAAAACAAGCAGTACCAAAGTGTTACTGAATTAAAAAGTGCTGTTATTGAAGCGTGGGAGTCCATCGAGGAAAGTATTTTAAAAAATCTTATTGACAGCATGCCAGATCGACTTTTAGAGCTCATTCAAAATAAAGGAGGTCCTACTCATTATTAAATTTAAATTACATTAATTTTTTTTTTCTTGAAAGTGAATTTCTTTTCATTTTGTGTTAATTTTTAAACTGCGTCTATAGTTATGCACCACTAGAAAAACAAAAAATTAAATTTAACGGTACTTAAGGAAAAATAAATTGTGTTATTTTCTGTTGAAAGTTAATATTTCTCAGTTCATTATTCTCTTTCTCGAGAGTAGTGTATCCGTTAAAATATAGGTGCGTCTATAGTTATGCTCCTCAGTGTAGGTATAGCAAATACTGCCACACGCAGTTCATTAAACTGTGTGTATTATTAGTACAGAAAATTTTACCTATAATCTACACACTGTATAGAATTGGTACGAAAACATATATGTACCTGAAATGTTACACTGTATATCATGGGAATAAATGAATATAATAATTCCTGTTGCTTGACAGTTACAATAACGGCAATCAAGTGATGTGTGCAGCAATTGTCTACAATCAAATGGAAGTCTTTAAAATAGCCCACATATTGGAATTGGACGAGGTAGGACCAATTCCCTACAAGTGGAAGGAGCATGGTATTGTGTATTGGCCCAAAACGATGAAGGAGTGCCGAAGGAGGCACTCCAATGTGCATACCGAACCAGGTAAAAAGAACTGGTAAAAGTTATGATTCGGTGATAAATTACAATCTACAATATTTGATTCAATGGGAGGCTCTCTTGGTGATAAAATTGGGGACTGTTCTTGAGACAATTGATAGGATTATTTCTAAGAACACTCATTTAAATTTTCACTTTCCTATAGTACGTTGCTGTATGTTGAAATGGTTTTTAAATATTGTTTTCTTTCGACAACAAATACAGAACACACCAAATATGACACTTATTTTTTTATAAACGTCAATTAAAGTAAAATCGTATCTCGAATTACACATTTAGTTCAAAATTAGTCGCAATATGAGACATTAGTTTGATGTTTGGGTTAGAATAGCGACTTCAGCTTATTTAACTTAAAACACCATTAGGATAACGTTGCTTGTTGATGGGGCCAACGACGTCGCCTTGAGTGATCTGAGGAGACGTCGGTATTAGGATGATATTAGCTCAGATCAACGACGTCGGTTTATTTTACTCCAGTCAACGTCGGAATTAGTTAATAATAGTTCGGAATAACTACGTCAGCATGGCAGTCGTTACATGGACGTCGCTAAGCGTTGGTGGTGATAACGTTAACTACGCCCGCCGATTGAATTTCTACTAAAAACGTCTGCGCCAAATTTATACTATTTCTATAGTCATATTAGGTATGTAATTAGTCGTTGGTCTAATTTGCGATTATTTGCTGTTTTTGAAGTTATAAAAAATCATGTGATAAAATGGCTCGAAATGTATTATATTGGGAACTGAGTAGCCAGCTGTTTTTTTTTCTTTTACTGGTAATATTTATCGTTTTTACGTACAGTGTTCAGGCCTGAACATAACAATTTAATTTTTTTATGCCTGCGTAATAAATAAAATGATTTCTTCAAAGCTTGAACTAATTAAGCAATTTCCATAGCAATTCATTGAGTCATTATTTGTTGGTCACAGTGAAATTTACTGACCTAAATTCTTTTATTTTCACTCAATTTGCAAGCTCTCATTTGTTTATGTATTTATTTTTTATTGCACTGACCACAGCTCGCTAAAAATATGCAACCTATCAAATTTCAATTATTTTATTCACCAAACAATGACTCAGTGAAGCAATAGTTTAACGTTTTATAACAATATAAATTGATTGAGTTTTTGTCAATAAACAAGTTCTAGTTAGCAATCCAAAGCTATAACTTCGTCTTTATTTAAAGTATCTTTTTTATTTCACCCCCTACCAGAGGTAAGGTAAATAAAAGAAACAACAAACTACGGTTATAGGCGATCAATTGTATATCTGACTTAACACACGGTTGAATTAGGTACAATTGATAACCGCACATACAGTGTAGGTATTAGATCATTAAATCCAATCTGTTACACTATCTGCCTACGTTTCATGTAATGCCTAGACTTTTCGTGAAGTGCTGAGTTACATCAAGTGTCTACGACATATATTACTCCATTTTAACAATTACCATGTTTACATGCAAGGATTGAACCATGGTCCAACTCGGGTTCAGCTCCATATATACGCGGTTCGAGTTGATATTGAGTCGTTTGACTCTTCGACTGGACCACGCGCTGGCGTAGTCGAGTCAAAAAGCTGTTCTATAAACGCGTATTGAGTAGTCGAGCTGAAAGCTAAGTAATAGTTGGGATTTATTTTGTTTGCTCTGTACTCGAAAGTTTTTTTTAGTTTATATAATTATTGTGTGTTTATTTTGTTTATTTAAAAAAAATTATAACTTTTATTACTTCCGTGTTTGTCACTTCAAATATTTTTGGACCCGTTCTCAACTCAATCGCTCAACCCTGCGTGCTCAAAACCATGAGTCGAAAACTCAACTCAATCGCGACTCAATCTTTTAACTCTGCATGTAAACATGGTAAATACTACCCGTACTTTGACATTTTTAAAAAAAAAACTGATATTATTGCTTTGCATGTCCATATTTTATAAACTCGATTAAGATCTTTACAAACGACGCAACTTCGGAACACTATATGTACATACATATATAATACTACCCTAGATTTCATCAAATTCTAACTAAAGAAAATCAGTGTTTTAATATTATGTCTCACAAATTGTATTATGTATTTGAAAAATAGCACAATTTTCCTTACTCATTAAGGTGAGAAATTTAATTGAAAAATAAATAAATTGGAATTATGTTGGAAAATATGAAGACGTATTTTTAGGTTTGTATGGTTATAGAGTTAAATTATTCTTTTTTATCTTAAGCTGAACTAAATGTTAAATTTTTAAGAAACCAGATTTGCGATAACGACTGATTTTTGCATTGTTCATGTCTTCAAATTCCTCGAAGCATCATTGAAGATTAATATTTGTCTGCCGCTCTCTTTGCCTAAGATAAAAAAGCGTTTAAGGTATTATTTTCTCCCTATGATAACTTCTATTGTAGTGTCATACATCACATTGAAAGTTTTAATTTACTTATAAGTAAGGGCATTACGCAGAATGGCCCCATTGTTTCCGCTGCAAATTTTTAAACTTTCCAACCCTTTCCAGAGCGTCCCTGTCGTGTTAATATATTTCTCCCATAAGGATTCTTCAAGAGAGGTAACACAAACAAACCAAAATGTTGAAGAGAAACTTGCGTCTTAAAGTTATGCAAAGAATAGCAACAAAACTCGTGAAGACATCGTAAACATTTGTTTTCATTGCCCTGCTAAGGGGTATATCGAGCAGTGTAAGGCAACCTTGCAACAAGATAAATCAGAGCGTTGAACATCTAGCCATGTTGCTGCTGCTCCCACTGCCGCTGCTCATACAACCCCATCACTCCTATAGCCTTTTCTTATTCCTCACACCGAGAAATCCAAAATGAAAGAAAAACTTTTGATGTCATCTTGTTACAATATTCTCGGCATCCTGCTGTTCCTTTTTCTTATGGAACTCTTATCGTTTTGGACGGGTGACATCCCTTTTCGCTTTAAATAAAAATTTACAATATGACAAAGTTTTCCGTATTCTGTCCATCCCCTTTAGCATTGCTGCCTCATGCTTCTAAGGTTTGGGGTAGTCATCAGCTGGGGTCTGATTATGTGCGGTTGTTACTTGTTCTTTTTCATGGCTCCTAGTCAAATAACCTCGAGAAAGCGAGGGTCGGAGGTCGCCTTTCAAAGCTTTGTGCCTTTTGTTTTTATTGTAACACGCGAAACATCACTGCAGTGGAATCGCTCTTGTACTCTTAGATCGTATTAAACTTTGAGCATTTTGGTCTTCAGAGGGATCCAGAAAATTACTTCCTTCTGGCACGAGCTATCGATGAAAGATTGTGATTAAAGTGATGTACGGGACGGTCTATCCAATTTTCTTTTGGCCTTGTGGGAAGGTTCAAGCAATATATTAACATTAAAATTAAAATATTAAAATTATAAGTTGCTTAACAGGTAACTTTACAAAGGGGTACATCTTTGATTCAATTTTAATTAAAGTTTTTCATTAACAAATTGCTCTGCCTATTGTATTATAGATTTTAATTATAGTACAGGAAAATTAGCTAAAATAAAATTAAAAAATGCGAAGTTGCTGAAATTTGGCATGGATATACTTTCAACCTCTAAAGGTTGTGCTGGAGCCGCCATATTGAAAAAAATGGGGTAAACCAATTTTTCGCCAATACAATGAAACTTCTACAATGAATTAAATTACACAGAAATGATTCAAATAACAGTAAGTACTTCCTACACTTAATTTATTTAGTAATAATTGACGTTCAAGACATTGTTTATTGAAAAAGGTATTTTTATTCGACATTTTTATTATTTTTATTCTTCTCGTCTTTTCCTCTATTCTAGGTATGTTCTGAAGATAAAAATGAATATTCATTATACAGGTTAGCATTGGTCGTAAGTGGATAAAAATATGATATCGACTCAACCATACCCTTTATCTAAAAAGCATCGGAATAAGCAGTATCATTCTCCTCAATAATATTGCCTGCATCAGTCTTCTTGTTTACGTCATCAGGTTTGAAAACTTCATCATTCGGCTCCGAGATACTTTGAAAACCGTACGCATTGGGACAATGCACTCCCTGACAATTCCCGCAAATTGGGGAGCATTTTAGGCCCTTTTGCAGCCATATTTCGCATGTCTAGAAGCTGTACAGTTGCAGGAAATCAATTGAAATATTGATTCCGGAGCTAGTGCGAGAAACCATTCACTTTCATCCATCCCCATTCTTCTAGATTCTTTGTATTTGCAAGCCAAATCTGAATTTGGTGAAATACTCGGACTGAATGTTGAGCTGCTGCTTCTGAAGTCCGTGGTAATAGTTCTACCTTCGACTTCTGTTTTTTCGATGATTTTTTGAATTGGCTTAATCTATAATCTAATCTATATATTCAGTGTAAGGTCTTCAGTTTTTTTTACACCGTATACAAAGAGAAAGAGGGTTTCACCGGCTTCTCTTACTTGTGTAGTTGTTGGTCCGGGATCATTGAAAATTGTAACCACACTGACTAACATTTTTTTCTTTTTGTAGGAGTCTGAAGATTTTCAATTTTCCTTTCTTGAATATTGTGGACGTGGTATCGCAGCCACTAAAAGCATAAGCCAGTAAAATTTGTTTTTCGCACACCTTCGTGAGTTTTCTGAATCTCTGACGAAGAAAAAATGTTTTCCTGTTCCTGGCTTCATGAGGGTTATATATTTGTCTTCCGTTTGTTGTGTAGGGTTAGCAACGCAATGAGCTGTAAGTATCTCTTCTGTGAATCCTCGATGTATCCCAGCACCTTTTATTTTAAAACCTTAGTTCGCAGTTTGTTCAATACACATATCAGTGCCAGAAAAAAATTTATCATGCCGCCTTATTGTGAAGTAACCATTGTTGACAAAATTGCCGTATTGAAATATATTTATTTTTTGTTTTACCTTCGACATACTCTGCAAATAAATTTGGCAAGACTTTGCGTAAGTCAAATGCCCACTGGCATGAAAATAAGGAATCATCAATTTAAAAGTATACAAATGTTTTTCCCAATCTATTGTCCGTTTTGGTTTAGCTTCAATGGTTCTTAGTTCTTGGTCGCTTAAATAAATATCATTCAATATGACTTTCGCGAGAGCCAATTGGAGCAATAAGTTTCCTCTGATGGCTCGAGAATACGCCCGTCAGCATTTTATCAACTGAGTTTGGCGCGTAAATAGTACTTATCAATACCTTCAATACGCTACCCTTCATTATAAAGCCGATACATCCCAAAAAGAACATCAGTAAATGGAATCCTCCGAGCCTGATTATAATGTTACTGAATTCCGAATCTGGACCAGCAGAAAGCACCATGTCAACAGCGGTCACATACAGGGGCGGATCAAACGTGGTTCTTATGTTCAATTCCTTAGATTTCTCGACATCCATCATTAAAGACATATAAACGGTATTATATTCCCTCAGTGAAGCCATTATAAAAGGCAATAGTAATATTTTCAACTGGTATAAATGTTTTGAAAACGTTATTTTTTCCATGTATCCTTGCATCCTGAAATATTATCAAAGCCTTTCTACTTTCCACACATCCACAATACATCATAGACAGATGGAAACTCATAATATTCCTTCCCCAATCCCATTTCCTTCTTCTTCTCAAATTTGTTTCAATAATTGCAGACTTTTTCAATTGGTGACATTTTTCAATCACGTCCGAACGGTATGTGATTGATTTGGCTGGAGTTATACATTTTATACCAGCCATATTACGAAAGGTATTGTAGCCATCAATCGTGCATACTGTTACGAGCGTGGCCTTAGTTCGTTATTTAAAAACACAATATGTGAGACAGTGGCGGATCCAGCTAGGGGGCGCGGGGGGCGCGCGCCCCTCCCTAAAGACCACAAAAAAAAATTGCAGTAGATCTTCTGAATTCTTCTACTGCATTTTTGCAAAAGACATAAAAATTTCTGGAAACGTTCAATTTGAAGCAGAACTTATTCGGGTAAAAGCGATGGCAGATTTGTTTTAATTGAAAACACAACGGGAAACAAATCATTATACCTATATTGATGTATAGTGTGTTATTACATGTCAAGCAAGTCATTTATTTTGGAAAAACAGTTTTATTATTGCGTAATATGCAATAGTAGAATATTTGGCTAAAACCTTAAACAAACAAAAAATTAAATGCTGATTGGGAAATTCTAAATCAGAACCTTAGGGAAATCTTGGCATGTGTGAATCCATTCCGTATTCTTACAGCATATCTCAACAACAGTAAAATCGCTCTTGGTTTAACGATAAGTTAAACCAAGTAATGTAAGAAAAGCGAAAGAGTCTGCTTTTCGCGCGTATCAATTGCATTCATGTCTAGAATTGAAACAAGTCGACAAGACTGCACAGAACAACTAGAAGTCCATTATCCGGAGAGAAAAATTTCCTTTTGATCAGAATGTTGGCAAGCCACAAAGATAGCAAAGGCTTCTGGTCCCCGGTCAAGACCATCAAGAACAACTTCAGCAATTCCTCTATACCCTAACTACTTAATATCTCCGATATTAAGAGAAGTGGGTGTTGACTCCCTTGATCAAGCTAGTGTCTTCACTGGTAGATTAGCTTCAAATTCTCTATAAAACAGCCAACACACATCCATAAGAGGGATGTGTTCAAGTTCCTTAACGGGGTCAACATCTCCAAAGCCGTAGGTCCTTATGGTTTCTCACCCCTGTTAATGAAAAGCTGTGCCTCATCTTTGGCTAAACCTTTGCGCAAACTATTCTACTTGTCTTATTCGACAGGAATATTTCCAAATGGTTGGTTCAGCCTATTCCCTAGAGAGGTGAAGGTAGCGACGCCACAAATTATCGACCAATTGCAATCCCGTACTTTTAATCCAATCCATAGTTTTGCCTATGATAGTAGCCTTGATTTCGCTTACTCTTCTGACATTCTTATGGACTCCAGAGAGAATGCCATATCTGTCAAACGGCATGGCTTGATTAGATCATTGAATAACGACCTTTATCATGTTCTCGCTTGAAGTAAATCGATTCCCGTCGAATTTAAGGCATCTAAGTGCCAAAGCTATCTCATCTCTTTGAAGCGAAATCATAGCTTTTCACTCCCATTTCTTTTTATGGAGCACTGATTTGCGATACACCGTCTTTTTACATTCTTGGCTTTAATATTTCCTGTAAGCTAAGGTGGACAGATCACATCTTTTGTTTTGCCAAAGGAGCAGCGAAATTTCTAGGATTTCTGAAAAGATGTAGAAATATTTCAGCCCATCGAATCTAGGGCTCCTCTACAAGTCCTACACCAGACTTGGAATATAATACAATTTCCATATCTGGGCCCGAGGCTGGTCGCACAGTCTTACCTTCATTGGATATTGTCCAAAAGAGAGCCTTCATGCTCACTAGCGATGTGGCAATAACTTGTAATATCGACTCACTCGAATAACGCCGCAATGGTGGATGCCTTCACTCCCTAATCGCTATATGCGTGGTCAATGTTCTAATGAAATAGCTCATCTGATCTCTTGCAAAATAATTCCTGCACGCAAAACTCGCGCAGCAAACCACCCATAAAATTACTTTCGGCCATGCAGTAAAATTTCGTGATGGTTTTTATCTCGAACTGTGCGCATGTGGAACAGTAAACCCTATTTCTGTCTTTACTCCAACATACAATCTGCGAACCTTTAAGAGTGACATTCAGCACCCCTGGCGCTCTCCTCACGCTCCCTAATTAGTTTCCCTATCACCATCCTGTCATGCTGTGCCTTGCATCATAAGGTAACCCTTAACTTGCCTTAATGTGTTTCCCTATTTTTACTAACTACAATGGGTGATTTGGAAGTGTTACACTTCCATTATTTACAAACCAAAACAAAATAAATAATTTAAGGCCTTGTTTGATTTTCGCGAGTGGCAAAAGTTGAACGTTGAGCAACTTTCTTCGTTCCTAGTGGTAGCCACTCACTTATCTGATCGACACGTATCTTAATGATAAATTTTATGTATTTCACATTTGCGAGTGGTGGCAAGTGTCTTCGAACTTTTGAACTGTTTCCAGCTTATACTGTTTTTCAACCAAAGTTGCGCCCCTCCCTCACAAGAATCCTGGATCCGCCCCTGATGTGAGATATCATTCAAAAGTTCTTTCTTTATTTAACTTTACAGTTTACTCTCACAAATTCACAAATAATTATCAAATCAACTCTCTATAGTTATCGCTAGTACTGTACTTCTAATAATCACAATCCAAATAGTTTACTTCGTTCACTTCGCTATCTGCCGTACGTTCAGGTGCACGCAGAATGTCACATAATGTCACATTTTTACACACCGTGTCGTTCAGGCGACCGAAGCGTTGTCATTTCCCCAGCACATCGGTGTGCACATTTTACGCTACGGTCTGGTAGCGTAGTCTCCCGGTGCGCTTTGTAGTTTTGACGTTTTGCGTAGTTTTATTCTTAAAGAACTTTCAAAATTGACATTTCGAATCGAAATGCACACCAACCGTTCAGGTGCTATCCCTACTTTTTCAATGATGTGATGTGCGCATCGATGTGCTGAAAAGCACATCGGTGTGTACACCTGTGGCGACATGTTATAACTTCGCATCGAAAGCGATCATCGAAGCGAAGATTTCGATCTGGCGATATGTTATAAGATTTTCGTTCGACAGGCGATTTTGCTTATTTCGAAATTATTTCCGAATTTTTTTCCCTAGCACAAATGACATTTATAGATTCTTTTTGTAGTTGTTGATAAATTTTAATAATAATAAAATTGGAATTTATGAATTTTTCAGGCGCAGTGGCTTTATTTGTGGAGGATAACAAAAATGACAAAGAAATTATTAATTACCGGGACAAAAGAAAATTTTTAAGGCAGCGGTATTATGTTATTGATATGCCTAACAAAATGTATTGCCTTCTTAATTTTTGGATTCAAGAAATATTCTTACAAGTTTTATAGCTTCAGTTTGAAGAATCTATATAATTAATATATAAAATCATTTATATTGAATAAATTAAAAAAAATTTAACATTTAGACCTAATTTCTTTAATTTTACATACATTTTTTAATCTTCGCTTGTACTATCACTCTCAGCAAAACTCAGTGATATTCTATCGCATTTATCGCCTGTCGAAAGTGTTACAACATACCGACTATCGATAAATTGTCGAACGTCGAATCTTTCAAAGTTATAACATCTTGCCCCTGAACTCACGGCTGAAATAAGATTCCCCTCCTGGATGTGAGTAGCGCCGTATTTGTATACTACAAATTATACTAGAACCTTCTTGAATATTCCGTTTTCCGAACCCAAGGTTTACTAAGATGTCACTAGCCTAAAGTTGCTTCCATTTGCAACAGATGTCGGTTGTGTCACTTTGTGGCACGTAACAATACGTTAAAATCACAATTGTCAAAAACAAATTGAGAAAATGTTCTACGCTCCCTTACTACTGGTGGGCCATTATTGGGGGTTTTGCTATGAATATTCATAGCGAAATAAGTCAATCTGAAATTGATTCGGTTTGCTGCTAAGTCTGCAGCTCGAGAATTGAGTGGAAAAAACTCTTTTTGCAAATGAAAAATCTTTGACAAAAGAAATTTCATTGCAAAAAGAAGGCGTTTACACTCAATTCTCGAGCTGCAGACTTAGCAGCAAACTGAGTCAATTTTAGATTGACTTATTTCGCTATAAATTTTCATAGTAAAACTCTCTATGAAATGCTAGTCCCGCATAGTCTTGCTATATAGGCATTCAATATGTAGTATTTTTTGCCTCATATAATTCACACTTAAAAATTATTTGAAGTGTATATCTGAGGTCAGCTTGGGTGCATGCTTTGGCGTATACGGCAGTCAGGAACCAAGCCGTACTCATGATTATACGGTTCCTGCTTATATGAAACGACCTCTTTTTGTAATGGGGCCATTATTATTGATGCTTCTAAAGTTTGAACATCAGTACAACTGGAACAAATACCTATATGGATAGCATTTGTACTAAATTTTTTGATCTTACCTTTTTATAGATATTTGAAGCGATACTAAGTTGAAAACGAGAGTTAAAAGTTCGCGGCTTAGCTGCTGATATGATAGAATGGCCGATTGCGATACATTTTTTTTAAGCGAATGCAAATTAGTCTTCCTTTTTTCTATTATTAGCTGTTCTAAAAAACCTGTTAAAGATTCCCGAACGTAGCCTTCGATGTAATTTAAAAAGTCATTACTTTGTGGATAAGACCCATCTTCGTAAACCATGTCTATGATATCGCATTTTATTATTTTAGATTCTTTTTTAACTATTCTCAGTTTTTCTGTACGATCATCGACTTTTCTCAAAGTGTACACGTTGTCACTTAGAATTTTATGTCCGATATTTTTGAAGCAAACTGTCGAAATTTTTTTTTTATTTACAGTTATGATGAGATCGTCCGTGTACTTTTCTTTTAATTTTTGTTTTATAGTGCTTTCATGTGGAACGTAGCCTTTGATTTGATTTACTGTTCTGTTTGCCATGCAATACAGACGTGTTTAAAAATGCTCAGAAAAGTTTCATTAAAATTAAAGAAGTTGATGTGTTATATAGTAAAAATTTCTCGTTATCGATTGTGCGAAAAGTTTAAAACAATTTTTTTTTTAAATTTTACATAAACTAGCGAGATAAAATTGTATGCTTGTCGGTCTCGTGGTGATCAGAACAAAGGCGAGCAAACGGTATGGTATATAAGCATCGGCATCAGTGCGTGCAAAAAATGTGATAAGGAAATCCGTAATGAAGTCGGATTCTCATGTGGTGGATCGTGCGGAAGACTCTTTCACGTAAAATGCACAGGGCTTACTGATTATGCTGTGAATTTAATAACCTCCGAGGAAAATGTTTTGTTTAAGTGCGAAGAATGTAGGTCGAATGTAAAATCCTTGAATAGCAAAATTGAAAAATTAATTAGAATAATGCAAGAAAATTCGAGTAGAGTGGAGTCAATGATAAAAGAAAATATTAATAAAGTAGAAACACAACACGGGTTGTAAACAATATTTCGTCAAAACTTAACGATCCCAGTCAGAATGACAAAGAAATAGGAAAGGGCGGGAAACATCCGACATATGCAAAAGTTTTAAAATCATCGGAACCAGTTGTATTAGTGAGGCCAAAGTCTAAGCAGGAGTGTAAACAAACAAAAAAAGATGTAAACAATAACATTGACCCATCAAATTTGAAAACAAGTGGTGTTTTTAACAAGAAAAATGGTGTAATAGCTATTGAATGTGAAAACAAAGATACTGTTCAAGAGCTTTCAAAGATTGCAAAAGAAAAACTTGATGACAAATATGTTATTGATATGCCTAAGCGCAGAAACCCGAGAGTCGTTATATGCAAAATGACTTTTTAAGTTATTGTGAAAATATTAAATTGATTGTTGTACGAAACAGTAAAATTAAAAAAAGGAAATTTAAAGCAGTTATAGAACTAGAGGGAGAATACTTCAAAAAAGTTATAAATGCGAAGAAGCTTAAGATTGGTTGGGATATACATATGTCCAGTTTACGATGCGTTGTACATAAAGAGGTGTACCAACTGTAACAAATATAACCATCTAGGAAAAAAAAATCAAAATAAGAAATAAATAAAAATCTTTCTTGAACAAAATCAAAATAAGAAAGCATGTTCCCACTGTGCTGAAGAACATGATTTCAGAGAATGTAAAATTAGTGTTCTGAAGTGTATTAATTGCACAACTGCAGTGAATAAGTTCGGTGTAAATCTCGACGTCCATCATAGTGCAAGAAGTCATGGATATCCAGTATACGAAAGAAAATTAAATATGGAGAGATTATTTGTTGATTACTAGCAATTAAATTGTATTTAGTTAAATATCCAGGGTTTGCTATCTAATATAAATCAACTACAGATTCTTTTTAAACTATACAAAATTGATATAATAGCATTGAGTGGAACCCGCCTAACGAATGAAATACTAGATTGCGAAATTAATATAGAGGGTTATTTCTGTATAAGGTGTGATTGGAAATCTAAGAGAACTGGTGGTGTCGTTTTATATGTTAAGGATAATATACAATATGAAATTAGGAGTTGTATACGAAATGAGTTGGATTTATGGTGTCTATTAGTAAAGATCTGGAAAGGAAGCGGCCACTATGCGGTTGGAGTATTGTATAGATCACCAAGTAGCAGTGTAAGTCAATTCTGTCCAATATTTAATGAATGGTGTGAAGAGTTCTTATGTAGAGAAATCACAAATATTATAATTGGAGATTTTAATATTGATTTACTGAAGAATAGTTTTTATGAAAAACGCATGAGAAATATAATACACGAATAAGGTTGCAAACAATAGTTCAAGAACCTACTAGAATTACTGCAGTATCAAAGACACTGATTGATTATATTATTACTAATGATTCTCAGATAAATGCCTGTTTTGTAATGTAGCTATACATAAGTAAGCACCACAGCTATATTACGGCTTTTTTGGGTGGGTGAGTGTAGCGGTGTGTTGAAATGATAAGATATGTGGGCATGTGCTTACTGCTACTTTATTAAACAAATTCTTTATTGCTCAATGTCAAATATTCTCTTATTTCCACTTTATTGTTTAATCACTCTATGCTTATTCTATTATTAATTCTGTCTTCTGGTATGTATGCTTGAGGTGTCGTAGCGTGACACGTACTCAATCTTATACCTCAGACTTAAATTACTTTATGTTTAAATAAATTCACTATACTTTAATTTAATAATTAGTATTCACTTCAAATTTCTTATTTATCACACTTAGCATGAGTTTAGCCGTTATGTGGACAAACCTAAATCTAAAAATTTGCAGTCACCAAAAATAAATTAATTTCAGAAAAGACGTAAGATACTTATCAGAAATTCTGATCACGAAAACCACAACTGTTCACCACAAAATCTTCCTAAAACACCCTTAAATTTAGAGCATGAAAATAGTGTACCTTAATTGAACGTTTTTTTATGCTACTAAAATTTTCCTGAAGTTCACTTATCTTTCACTTATTACAAATCACTGTGATGTTATACCCAAATTGGCATGTATAATCACTGAATGAGAATGATCTTAGGGAGCACTGCCCTTTTATAGTGTCGGAGCCGCCATTTTATCATAGATTCCACACAAAAATATGGAAATTCACATATTTTTCATGCTTGCTCACCTTGTGCAACTATGTCAAAATATGCTAAAATATGTCATCTAATTTATTATTTCTTATCCATGAATATTCCTTATCGATTTGGTTAAATATTTCAAATTTTTCGCAAATATATCAATATGGCGGCTCCCTATGAAATTATGTCGATTTCCAATATGGAACGTACATTTTCTTCCTAATTTCTTCTGTCTCGTTCCAACATCGTTCTCTTTCCCACTCATTATGGGAAATTATTTCACCTTTTTTATTAAATATCTGCTTACCTGGTGAAATTCGCACTTTCTAAACTTGCTCAACAGGTTGCGCGATCGCGGTATTTGTGTTTGTTTTGTTTGTTTTCTCAGCAATAAATTTATTAATTCTTAAGGTAAGTTTATAAATATATTCTTAAAGTGTGTAAGAAATCTGCAAATTATGCGAATTTTCGCATGTTGTGAAAGTGTTTAGCGAAATGTCACCAATGCCAAAAATTGTTGCATTTCGTTAATTATTGTGTATATGCATGCTGCGAGTTTATGTTTTTTGCATGTATGAACCCAATTGCATACTTTGCAATGGTTCATTATGCAGGGAACATGAATTTCGCTAAAAAATTGCAATGTTTACATTTGCATAGTGTTGTTGTTGTACTGCCACGAAATTCGTTTCTTGGCAGTTTGTATGTAATTTGCTTAGTTTTTTAGTTGTAGTGTGTAACATTCAATCAAATTGAACTAATTTATATATATCTTTTTCATTTCAGATATTCATTGGAAGTACAGGAGGCAGTTGATGACTGGACACATGACCATGGATCTAGGGAAGTATTGAGTACTTTTTATATTGTATTTTAATTGCTTTTATTTATTTTCAGCTGTGTTCAACAAAGCCCATATTATGAATGACCTAAATGTTAGTGACCATGAAACAATTATGTTTAACTTGAAATCCAGTGAACATGATTCTAACATTCATGGTTCTACTTATATTAGGTATAATAAGGAGGAATTCATTGATGAACTTTCCCGATTGAACATGACACAAATTGTATCAGGTAGTGATCTTAATGTTACAGCCAGAGTATTATCGGAATCTTTATTGGAGGTAAGCCGTAAGTTTGTAGTAGAAAAACGCCATGAAAAGATAAAAACAGATGGTTTAACAAATGCCTGTCGGACCTAAGCAAAAATAAAGTTAATAGCTATTATAAAGCAAAATTACCACACAGCCACAGCGACTGGCTAGCATATAAGCAATTAAGGAATTTGTATAAGCGGGAAATAAATATTGCGAAGTTTGAATATTTAAAAAATTGAATAAATTTGAACAGTGGAGACCAACAGGTTATGTGGAAAACTCTAAAAAAACTAGTCGTAGGGGAAAACCGCAAAGGAGCACTTAAAGGAATCAATTTCGGAGGATAAATTGTAAAAGATAGCAAAAATATAGCAGAAGAATTTAAAAAATATTTTATCAATGCTTTCATCACTAACACAAGTTTTAATTATGCAACTTTAGTTCAAAATCCTAGCAATTTGGTATTTAAAAGAATAACAGTATCCGAGTTAAATGCTGCATGCAGAAAAATAAAAAATAAGTCTTACTATAATTATATAAATGGAAGAATGTTATTGGATTGCATGGATGAACTTGGTGATCAATTTGTAAGTGTGATAAATGATGCGTTTGAGCATGGAATATTCCCAGACACATGGAAGAAGAGTCTAGTCATACCTGTTGAAAAGATGAAAGGAACGATACAGTGTGAGGAATTTCGTCCAATAAATATGTTGCCGGTGTATGAAAAAGTACTTGTGAAGGTTGTACAAACGCAGTTTGAGGAGTATATTGAAACAAAGAAGGTATCAGTAGAACAGCAATCTGGTTTCAGAAAAGGTCACTCTTGCGAAACAGCACTAAATTGGATGATTGGGGAGTGGAAGAAAATTATCGAGGAAGGAGACAATATTATAGCTGTATGTCTTGATTTAAAAAGAGCATTTGAGACGACTGATAGGGATATTATGATTACGAAATTATCATTTTATGGAATAAGAGGAAGACAGTTGAGATATTTTGCATCTAATTTGAAAAATCGTAAACAGCGATCTAGATACGCGAAATATCAGAAGAAAGCGAAATAAATCTAGGAGTTCCACAAAGACCAATTGTGGGTGTTTTATTATTTGTTCTGTACATAAATGACATCCCAAACATTAATTTACATTCAAGGGACAAATACAAGTGAATGTGTAAGATTGATTGAAGAGGATATCTTAAGACTTGTAAATTGACTGAATATGAATAAACTAAAATTGAATGTAAATAAAACAAAATATCTTGTAATAAACAGTAATGAAAGAGTACAGTTGTGTGTAGGGTCAGAATATATTGAGTGTGTAAATGAAATGAAATATTTGGGTGTGTTCGTGGGTGGGTAAGTACTTATGTTCTAAAGAAAATGTGGACTATATTTGCCAAAAAATTTCCAAAAAACTTGGTTTTCTCGCAAGAATCAAAAGTAAAGTAGCAGAAAATTGCTTATTAAACATCTATAACACCATTGTATTACCGCACTATGACTACTGCTCATCATTATTTTTTATCAGCACGGAAGACATGGAAGAAATCATAGAGCGTTTATAAAAACTATAAAATAGGGCCATGAGAATAATACTGTCCTTTCGCATGGATACGCTCTTAGTGTACATGTTAGAGACATTAAATTGGCTAAGTGTTAGACAGAGGTTAAAATATAACGCACTTATTTTTGTGTTTAAGGTGAAGTATAACATGTTTCCAGAATACCTGCAAAAACATTTTAATTATGTGAATGATACTAGATACAATCTAAGAAATGCAGGAGATTTTAGATTGCCATTATATAGAAGATATAGGACTCAAAATTCAATTATGTGTAAGTGACTGCAATTGTTTAATAGACTACCAAATGAAATAAATCTAGAAAGAAATTTTTTCCGATTTAAGAATTCAATTAAGTGCTGCGTGAAAAATGAACTTTAAATGAATTTTATTAACTTACTTTTTTCTTAATGAATTTCCATTATGAGAGTTTATGAAGTTATGTAGAACGTTGTTGTTATAGCTTTTGGGCTAATAAATATTTATTCTATTCTATTCTATTCTATTAATTCTTGTAATGAGAATTGACAGCCTTCGCTATTCTCTAAGTATTTATATATCTTTCCTATTGCAGATGAGACATCAGTCGACTGAGGACGCCCACGCACGCTTTCTTTCCTTTTCCGGAGTTTTCTAGAGAATTCTCGATAACATTTTTCATGATAAATTACCTCCGCAGAAACAAAATCTATTACATGACTTAGACGACTCTTAACGTCTCTACCCCACTTGTCATTTCTTTCATCAGCGTATGTAATGATATTCGGTTGAATATTTAAATTACTGAGACTACGAATTCACTTCTTCTGTTAATCGGTAATTTTTTTTTTGTTTCTTCCGAAAATCATCATCAATCACTTCTTCGCCAAATAAACGTGAATTTTTTAAATCATATATAGATTCAGACCTTAAGTTTTTTTTATCGGCGACACTTTTGACCTTAATGCTTGGATTTCAGACATGTTTTGTTTTCGCTGCTTTGACATTTCTTGGTCTGGTATAACTTCTTCTACAATCTTTATGAACAGCTATACTATGACGTCCTGTTAAGAATTCGGGTTTGCCATCTTTTCTCTCCTTACTACGATTTCTTAAAGTTTCTATGGCATGTTGTCCAACTTTAACGGCCTGGTCAACAATTCTATTTTCACAAATAAAACACCAATCGTTTTCGGTCATTTCGATAATATTTTATACACACTTTCACATTGAAAAGAACTGACAGGATACCAGCATACGAATTTTTTATATAGCGCAGAAGGGATTTATACCTGAGTTATAGGGTCGGGCTCACAAAATCTTGGAGAGCATATTTCTCTACAAGGATATGTTATCTTTAAGAACTTCGCATTTTTCAATTTATTTCGCTAATTTTGAGCTATTTTGCCTATACCATTAAGATAATATGACCTCACCACTTCTTAGTGGCAATTTTGGACGAGGCCGTGTATTACCTGTAAATAAATAGCTTTTTTACTAGAACATGGATGTCGGACGTAGTAATTTTTATAAAATCTTTACATTATAGTCATAATAAATAAATAAATAAAGCAAATAATGAAATGTATGTCCCATTTGTATACTGGCGGAAATAATTGCGTACGCACTGACATTTTAAAAATACCATAAATAATTTATAATTTTTTTTAACTTATATATTACAGTTAAAACACGAAATCTGTTAAAACCGAATTTTACTAGCAAATTCTAGTTCTTACAAAGCTCTCTCGATAATTCTAGTTTTAACTAATATAACTCAGTTAAATCTAGAATTAACGCAATGTAATTGATACTACTAGTATTAACTAAAAAGATTATTTAGTTAATTTTGGTTTTGACTGAATTCTCGCACAGTTTTTAGTTAACCCTTCGGCGGGCGCGCAGCGGCCTTTTATGCCACATTTTTACAAATTGACAGAATTCAATATAATTGGTATAGTTGAATGCCAGTGCCCATATAGTTATGCTCGATAGACTAGTATAGGCAACACTTTCTACAAAGATTGTGGACTTTAAAGTGTTGTGTCACTTGTAATTGAAGTTTTGAAGTGAAAAGTACTAAGTTGCGGTACTCTGTGCTGTAGCGCGATTGTCATGTAAGTAAAATTGGTGCCCACCATATTTTTATTTTGGATCATTTTTGCAATGTTGCAAAATTTATATAGTTTTAATTAAATGTGAGAGAGGTTAAAATGTTACTATTGTTATTTTAGGAATAGAAATATGTCAAGAAAATTCTGTATGCGTGATGAATTACAAGATGTTGTAAATCACTTATCTTATATAGAGGACGATGTTGCTAACTTTAGCGAAGGAAGTGAAGTAGATATGGAACCAATACGAGTTCTACATATTTAAAGATGGAGAAACAATTTGGAAAAGTATATCAGTATCTATTTGTGATAGAACAAAGGCAAAAAATATAATGAAAATCTTACCGAGGAACGAAGGTGCACCAAAATATGTGTCAACTGAATTAGAAGCACTTTTTATATTTATAACAAAAGATACGATTGATAATATCGTTACCTGTACCAATTAATATATTGAAAAAGAAAGAAAATGTCTTATACCAATCAAAAAGAGACTGTAAACTAACAACCCGTACTCAAATTCAGGCTCTGTTTGGAGTACTCTTCCTGATTGTAGTAAAAAAAGGAAATCATATGAATGTCTGGAGGTCAAAAGATGGGACTGGAATGCTTTTAATCAGAGCTGTATTTAGCTACAAAAGATTCTTGTTTCATCTTCGTTTTGACGATATTAGAACCAGAAATGAGCGGGAAAAGACTAACAAATTAGCTGCAATCAGAGATTTTTACAAGACTTTTGTAAATAATTGCATGCGTAATTACAGTCTAGGAGAATTTGTAACAATCGATGAAATACTTCATCCATTTCGAGGTGGATGCAGTTTTGTGCAGTACATGCCACAAAAATCAGCGAAATATGGTTTAAAAGTGTATGCTCTTTGTGACAGCAGGACGTTTTATACGTGGAAATTTGAAATATATTGTGGGATACAACTCGATGGACCACACAAGATATCTAATAAGCCATTCGATATAGTACAGAAATTAGTAGATCCTATAAAACATTCTACGAGAAACTTGACTACGGATAATTTCTACACTAGCTATCCTTTAGCTGAGTATCTCCTACAAAATGGAATTACGTTGATACACTGAAAAAAAACAAGAGAGAAATTCCGTCAGAATTCCTTCCACACAAGTCATGTACAGTTGGAAGCTCTCTGTTCGGGTTTCAAGATGAAATGACTCTCATGACATATGTGTCGAAAAAAAATAAGGCTATGCTTTTATTATCAAGTATGGATAATACAGGCGAAATTGATGTGGTAACAAATAAACGAGAAATAATTTTGAATTACAATGGAACAAAAAGCGGAGTCGATATTGTTGATCAAAAAGTGCTTCTTATACGACACAAAGAGTAAGTAGAAGATAGCCTTTTGCAATATTTTTTCGCATGCTTGATATTGTAGGAAGCAATTCAGAGGTCATATTGAATAATACTAGGCATTTAGAAACCCCCCCCTCCCCCAGAAGAAGAAAATTCCTAACTAAATTAGACTTTGATTTGATTGAAGACCATCTAAGAGAGCGAGCTATAATACCGACCCTTCCAAAATATATAATAGAATTTCTTTCAAAATATAGGCAACCAGCTGAGGCACCAGTCAACCAACATCGTACTTGACGATTTCATATATGCAATGCTCACAAAAATACGAAAACAACCGTGACTTGTGATTCATGTCAGAGCTTCGTTTGCAAAGGACATAGCAATAAAAGTGTACGTAGCAATAAATGCTTACATCCCCCAATTTTTTATTACTCATAGAAGAACTTGTTTTATTTATTTTGTGAGAATTAATTTTTATTTAATTTGTGTCCTCATTTCCGTGTTTATTGAATTTTTCTTGTGGTTTTCATATTTGCAGCATAAAATGCCGCAGCGCACCTTCTTTTGAGATTTGGCAGGACGAGCCCGCCGAAGGGTTAAATCTTGAACTGACGGGCTGGACTTATGGTCGCTTTAGGATTGAAATCTGTCATCGTTAGACCTTGATGTTAAGTAAAACTCGTTATTATGTAAACATTCTTTTATTCTTTTTTCCACACTGCAATTTTACAAAGGACGAGTTCTCGAAACTCTGGGCTTCTAAATGAAAACTTCCTCCATCAGTTAACTTACACAGGGAATTAATTTGTATCAAACATTTTGAAGAAACATATTCGGGAAAGAAAAACTTGAAAAACTGATACTTCTAATCTTTCTGAAGCTGTGCCATGTCAGTAGTAATTCAATAGAAATGGTAAAAAAATTATGGTTGAGAGTATGAAAGATCAATAATGGATCAACCACTTCTTAAACCTTTGCGTGGCTTAGTGCAAATTATAACACACAATTTTATTGTAACGACTTTTCATTTCTTTTAACTAAATTAAATTAATGAAATAGTCATATTTAAAACAAAACTTAACTTTAATTCAATTGTAAGCGTAAAATAACTTTAATTAAGTTTAGATATTTGGCAATTATAATTCACGTGTCTAAATGCTTAATACTGGGAAAAACAAAAAAAATGTTCTAAATTAATCCAACCAAAATGTTAAAGAGAAGTAATTGCAAAAAATAAAAGAAAAAGGTTTCAAATTATTAAATAAAATTATGCTGCTGGAAAGAGAAAAGAAAATTATTATTTTTCCGAATTTATGCTGGAACAATAACGATATTTGCCATATATCTTGGGCTTATCATCATAATTTTCCTTTGTTAAACCTTGTGTAGACGAGTTAAAAAGTAACAATTCGATGTTAAAAATCCAATTTTGAAAATAAAAAATGTAGAAAGGAAATTCAAATAATGTGCTGAAGCCGAATTATACGAAAAGCTGTTTCTCAAAAGAATATACAAAAAAGAAAACAATTGCCGTGTCCAAATGAATCCAAAAATTTTTAAAGAAAAATAACGAAATTAACGCAAACCGAAAATAATAAATACGCCAAAAATCTTCTTGCTGAAACTTCCAAATTAAAAACACAGCTATTGACCAGGTATATAGAAGACAAGTATTCCCATTAAAATTTTGACACATTGCATCTGAAAGCTTGTGACGCAATTCTGTGACTTATGTATATACATATTTATAGGAAAGACAGAGAGAGAGTATTGTCTTCTCTGTATCGTACTTTCCTATACATTTCATGATATTACGTCACCTAATGGTGGAACATGGATCGTAATGGGAATTTCTTATATTTCTATATACATAGCTTTTCAATTGATCTCAGCGTCGCCTTTTTATATACCTAAGGGGTAAAAATTACTGTAGTTACTGTAGTTTTCATGATCATTTCAATTATTTTTTAATACATTTGCAAATATTTAGCCATGATATTCTTAAACATATTTCACGTGGAATTGGAATTGAGTGTTTGCTATTAATTTATCTGTCAGACAATTCTGGCAACATTAATTGTATATGTGTAGTAATGCGAATTCTCCATTTTTTAATTCTCCAACATTGATTTGTTCTACTTTCACTTTTGTCTCTTTCCTACTAACGGGTGTAATGAGAAATTAAAAAACTCGCAATTATTTCTTTATTAGCGAAATTCCCAAAATCCAGTTATCGAACTCGTCGTAAAAAACGCCATCGATTGAGTGGTCTATGTACTGACAAATATCAAAATTGAATGATAAATCGCAATTACATTCAAGTGCGTGACATGTCTATTTACCTGCAGTTTTTACGTGTTTTGTTGTTTAGGTGTCTGACAGATGCAGAAAACATCGCTTAATTATGGATGCCTGGCGTAGTTTTCATAGCAAATACAGGAATATGCTAATTTTTCTTTTTATGTCTATAACCACTGACATAAATGAAATTGCTTACATTATTTGACATTATTATGGTTTAACTACATTATTCCGCGGAACTACATATAATAAGTTCTATACAAAATACACCATAGTCCAGTTTCAGTTCAGTGGCTTTCCAAATGAATAAATAGAATAGAAAGAGATGACAATACAGTATTTGTAATCCTTTCTCTGTTCCCCATACCTAATTTTACGGACAGACAGACAAAGATTGCTTAATTTTATTTCTTTGAAAATCAAGTTTAAAAAATATTGATGTTGTAGGAGATAAGCCTCCAAGAATAGAAATAATTTCGAATGCATCTGTAATTTGTTGAACTTCTATGCCTAAACCACAATGTGCATAACCTTGCATATGCAAGCCTTGAAAATATCACGAATGCTTCCTTATGAATCACTAAATTTTGTATAGCAGACTGTCAAATTTGCTTATGCAAAGTACTATCGCGAGCGTACAGACAGAAGGTGACGAAAGGAATTAAAACTTGACGAACGGCTTCTTATTCCTATTGTGGGTTGTTATTATGAAAAGCAATTGCTCGTGTTTTTGCATATGCTAGCATATACACATTGTGGTTAGCCCTTTAATATGAATAGTAAAGCGAAAGTAAAGCTTGAAATTAAGATAATTATCACACCCTTGCCAAAAAAAGTTGACCCATATGAAATAGAAAATGAGGCAGTCATGTTATATAATATGTCAGTGTTTATAACAAAATTAATTAATTAAAGAACTATTTACTAGTTCTTTTGTATTAATTTTGCTACATTCACTTTGTGATTTAACTAGGCAAACCCAAATTCCATTCAATAAATCAATCAGAATAATAATTCTGACAAAATACTCAAAATGCATGCTTGACACTAAGAAGTTACCGCATTGTGCACAAGTCAAGTGACACACTTTAATTGGGCCTCACAAATAATTGAAGAGTTTTGCTACTCACTTAAGTGCAAGTAGG
Organism: Dioctria linearis; assembly: GCA_963930735.1. Classification (NCBI taxonomy): domain Eukaryota; kingdom Metazoa; phylum Arthropoda; class Insecta; order Diptera; family Asilidae; genus Dioctria; species Dioctria linearis. Next base: position 98,284,382 of record OZ005743.1, on the reverse strand, counting down.
TAATTTAGCAACTTTGCTAGAAAGATTAAATTCACGTAACAACTGAAAAAAATTACTAAAGGATAACGTAATTATTACGAGTTAAGAGAACCAAAATATGAACATGCTCAATGGCGCCAGTAATAATTTAATATATTACTACAACTTATTTTTCCATATATTTAACTTGGTGGCATGTCAGAATATTGTTGTTGTATTTTGTAAATTTCGGTGGTGATGGTATTGCTTTGTAATTTTTGTATATTAATTGCTTCCTTAATTAATTCGAATGAGTTTTATTCAATTAACTCCTGTTTTCCTTTTAGCCCCTGAACTATGAAGCATGCATCTATGAATTGCTGGAAGGCAGTCAAAGTAACTTCCAAATGTAAAAAATTTACAAATTTGTCACTGATATTAATGCACTTTTGTTTTTTTAATGGTTGCGTTTTTCTTCTTCTACCAGGAGTATTTGGAGGGAGACATTAACTGCCGCAAGTCATATGCTACACATAACGCGACATTTCAGAAATTATTGTTGAAAATAATACTTTTCCTATTGAAGATCAAACAAATATTTCTAGTAGGTACAGAAAAGGAAAACTTAAACAAAAAAGAAGAATGAATCATTTTACTGAAGAAATCGTCAAAATACTTTAGAGTCATATAAAAATGAAGTTTTTAAGAACAAAGAATTACAAAAGCAATTACATCGAATGAAGACATCTGTAAAAGAGCAAAAGGAAAAATACTGCTTCAACCGGGCAGAAGACAAATAATACTCCTTGCATTATTGATCAAATGTCCTGCATATCAAAAATTCAAAAACTATATGCAAAATGTTTACGAAAATTAAACAAACATGGAATGAGGATAAAAAGTGTGGAGCACGTATAATTATATGGGAGATGATTTATAATTGAACCTACCTTCAAAATCGCCTTTTAAAAAATGGGCTCGTCTGAAGTATTTAAAGCCTGTTATCAATGAATCTGAGTAAGAATACTGAAGTGAGAGTTTATATTTATTTTATTTTAAAATACAACTACAAAATCTAAATTAAATTTCATATAAAGGCAAAAAAGTTAGTTTTAAATTTTATGCAAGAAAACCACTATTAAAATTACTCTAAAAATTATGCAAAGCTACAATTAATTTTAATTCAAATTCAGGCAAAAATCACAATTAAACTCAATTTGAATTCCCAAAAATAATAAAAAAAAATCATTTCATTTTCAAAAGCAATAAGAAAAACTACAAAAAATCAACAGTAATTCACGTACAGGATTTTACTCAAATTGCATGTAAAATTGCACTGTTCACGCATCTAGCAATTTTCCAAATCCATGTTTCCATACAAATTATAATAATAAAATTATAAAATTAAAAAATAATGGAAAAAATAAAAAAAATTACATGCAAAATTTGTTTGTAATAAACGAAAAACTGCTAAAATAATAAACCATAAAATGGAAAAAGTGGTTATAAAATTACAATGTCTCACCTGGGAAATTTAGCGCTTCAAATTACAATTTGTAACCAAAAAAATTTATTTGTCACCATCTTGTTCCTTCGTTGGTAGAGACAGAAAAACTAAAGGCTGAATTAAAATGGACGCAACGGAACGGAGAGAAATTTCAAATTTACACAGCAAAACTGAGGTGAACGCTAGCTGCTTACAATGGACGCATAGTTAATTTAAAGTTGAGCCAAAAGAGACCGATGCAAGTTTATTATGTTCGCTTTATTATTCCATTTGTTCCTTGGGGCTCATTTTTAGCCCGAGGGTTCCTATAAATTGGTTGTCTTCAGAGACACTCTCTGAGTAAACGTGGCTGAAATGTATGTAGCGACTAAGCACTCTTATCACAAATTGTCGATAGGTTGCGTTCTTACAAAACCCTCGAGAGTACTTCACAAGCCATGAAACAGACTCCCTCACTACCACAGCCCCAACGGAGTCCTAACATCCTAAAATATATGCAGCGTTCTTATCTTAAACGGACAAAAGTTTGATTTGAATAGGAAGCTTGCTTTCTTATCTTCTGAACCGAAATTAAATCTTTATACCTTCCTAACAAAATTATTTAAAAAAAAATTATCTGAATCGAATGCTCTCAGCTGAGTAATCATTGTATATGCCGCTGTGCTGTCATAGCATGCCGGCTGCACATGGAATTATTACTCAGCTGAGAGCTAGTGATAGTAAAATGGTAAGGTTACTTTTTAATCAAAACTATTTTATTATTTTGTTAAGTAAGGTATATAGTAAATGTAGCCTTTGGGAAGGTAAGGAACCAAGCTTTAAATCACTGTAAGACTATTTTCATGTATGGATAATAGTTAAGGCTCCATGACATATATAAAGTCAATGTTTAGCACTTTTCCATAAGTATCAATATAGAACATTTTAGAAAACGGACTAAGCACGCACACATAGAGATTTCTGTTTCATGGTTTGGGAAGTATTTTCGAGGGTTTTGGGAATGGTGATAAGCCAGATTTTGCGCAATGAATTTCTGGTTGTGTTGGTAGTCCATTTTTACATGTGTTTACCCGCCATCCCTATTCGAAGCAAAGGAACCTGTAAATTAATACAAGACTATTTTCCTGTATGGATAGTAGTTTAGGCTTCATGACATATATAAAGTCAATGTTTGGCACTTTTTAATAAGTTTCAATATAGAACATTTTAGAGAACGAACTCTCAACGCAATCATATAGATTCCTGCTTTATGGCTTAAAAGGCTATTCTTGAGGGTTACGGTTCTTGACATTAACTCCTCACTGAAAGCCACGAAAGGTGTACGTCTAGGGAGAGTAAAGGCCTAAGATCAATTGCGACGGCGGCAGCAAACGGCAGACTATTGCAGTAATAGAAATAATTTTCTCCAGGCACGTTTTATGGAGAGTGTATTACATATGAATCTGCAGTTGCCGTTGTCCGTCGGCCTCTCTCTGCATCATAATTCAATCTGCACTATATGTGTGTATATGTGTTTAACGGGATGTAATATTTTTTCTAAAATTGACTTAGTAAGGACGTATCATATTATACCGGTGGCGGACATACACAAGGCAGCCATAACTGCACCTTTTGGAATGTGCGAGTTTAGCCGAATGCCATTCGGATTCAAAAATGCTGCCCAAAAATTTCAAAGGTTCATTAATGAAGTTTTAGCTGGTCGTGACTTCGTGTTTGTATACCTGGATGATATTCTCGTGTTTAGTAAAAAACATAAAGAACACATGAAGAATATTTCAGAGCCTTGAAAGTACGATCTGAGAATTAAACCAATAAAGTGTGTATTCGGGGTAAATAAAATCGGCTTCTCAAGCTACTAAATTAACGGATTCGGTATAAGTCCCTCAAAAATTCGCGTTAAGACATTTTTGGATTTTCCCGAACCTAAATCTGTGCGCCAGTGTCTGAGATTCGCTGACGCATTATTGGACACTTATTCCTAGACTCTCAGAAATACTAGTTGCTATGTCACCCATTAAAAAAGGCAAAATTAAAACTTACGACAGATGCCTCTAGTGAGGCATTAGGAGCCATGCTGGAACAAGAAAACGGAAACAACCATGAACCCATAGGATTTTTATCCAAAAAGTTATCGTAGTCAGAAATAAAGTACTCAGCCTACGATCGAGAATTACTGGCTATTTTTATCGCCTTTAAAAATTTCCGCCATTTTCTCGAAGGTCAACAGTTCGCAGTTCACGCAGATCACAAACCATTGGGCCATGCCAAAACCCTCGAGAATACTTCCCAAGCCATGAAACAGAAACCTATATGTGTGCGTGCGTAGTCCGTTTTCAAAAATGTTCTATATTGATACATATGGAAAAGTGCAAAATATTGACTTTAGATATGCTATAGAGCCTAAACTACTATCCATAAAGGAAAATAGTCTTGTATTAATTTAAAGCTTGGTTCCTTACCTTCCCAAAGGCTACACTTCCTATATACCTTACATAACAAAATATTAAAATAGTTTTGATTACAAAGTAATCTTACCATTATACGCTCAACACCTCTCTGCTGAGTGATAATTGCACGTGTGTATGTGCAGCCGTAGTCCGAATCTGTAGGCAGCTACATTCGATATCATCAGCCCACGCCATCCATGACTGCACAGCGACATTTCAATGATTACTCAGCTGAGAATTTTTGTTTGAGGAATCGTAGTGATTTGGTTAAGATAATTTTTTTTTAATAATTTTGTTAGGAAAGGTATGAAAATTTCATTACGGTTCAGAAGATAAGAAAGCAAGCTTAAGATTAACAGAACGCCATTTTTCTGTATGAATAGCAGTTTAGAGAGGGGGAGCTATTCAAATCAAACTTTTGTCAGTTTTACATAAGAACACGGCAAATATTTTAGAATGTAAGGACTACGTTGGGCCTCGCATGTGGTAGGGAGGGCGTCTGTTTCATGGCTTGTGAAGTATTCTCGAGGGTTTTGGCCATGCCGTCAGATCCAAAGCTGATCGCAGCTCAAGACAGGAAAGACAATTAAGCTACATCGCAGAATTCACTTTGGAAATTAAAAACGTGAAGGTCAAAGAAAACATCGTAGCCGATGCACTATCGCGCTACGACGAGTCGGATATATCAGAATTAACCAAGTTTTATCTTGAACACATTATTATCCCTTGTGTTAATACCTCCATACCTGGGTATGTTTGCAATTTTTAGAATGAGAAAATTTATCCAATCTTCGAAATTTTTCATCTATCACATTAGTTATCCTCAAGGGCTCTTATTTGTAGCTAATATATGCTATAAAATTTTGAAAAGTATTCTGTGGTTCGTCAGAAAATAGACCTGAATTATAAATAAACGTTACTAAGCTCAAAGCATACCCAGGTATGTAATATATTTTTTAGGAATAGGGATTGAAAGCAATACAAAAATAGAGTAAATTCTAAAAAAAAAAAAATTTATACAATTTATTACGACATATATTTTTTATATCGGGGGAATTCTGTAGAATGTTCAGCACATACAGGCTTACAGCATATGCACAACATATGTTGTGCAACATTATCACGTGGGTCGGCGCTTACCCTCCTCTTTGCAAATACCGCAGTTACCTTTGACTTTCAGTCTGCCTGTTTGATCCCGTGCTGATGATCCACTCGCCGTGAATATATATGGGATTGGTATTTGGTATCCCATCATGCAGTATGAATTCGATAGCATATCTGGTCCCGAGGTTCCTCATAATGTGTGAATTCGCTGCGCTGATTTGTACAGCTGGCATGGTGAGGGCTTCACCAAGATCTTGCAGAAACGTACGTCTCTTATTTGTTATTTGGTTAGAATTTCCAGAGGAGCCACATCCAAAATATTATAAAAAAAATTTATTTTATACTTAATATAAACACATAGTCCTTGAAACCTCCAAGTTTTGTAAGCCATATGCAACATACCCACTTTTCGGAACAGACCTAATCATAAAATTAAATTCTTAGGAACGGTTTGACTAAATATTTTCCTGATATATAAAGCAAAAAAAATGAAGCAATTCCACAAAGTATGTTATGGGTTCAATAACGTCATTTATTAAAGAAAATGACGAAAAACTCAAAACCAGGGTTCATAAATAACGATTATTATCTAAATTCTCATGGAAAAAATCACACAGAAAAATTTATCCGAGTAACGTCTTTTCAGCACCTACTTGCAGCTATTGACTCGCTCTGTTCATTGCAAGTAAAATTACAAAAAATTTGATCATTAATATAATAATTATAGTAAACCAATTATATTTAATTTTTAATATAAAAGCCGGAAAAAACGGTTTAGATTTACTTACACAGCATTTCACTCCCTGTTTTTAAGTCAGCAATAATCGTTATGAGATCATTAATAATTTTCCCATCATAAATAAAAATCATTACGTAATTTATATTATTCCTGATCACAAATGAAAGTCACATCGCGATTTTTATTTTTCATGATCAAGAATAAAAATCATAAAGTGAAGAACAATTAGCGGAATCGCTCCAGCCGTTCTCAAGTGATGCGATTACAGACGAACATCATTTCACTTTTATTATATAGATTAACTGATAACTCTATCATTCAAAAATAAATATTATATGTCGACTGAAAAAGAAGAAAATCATTTGATGATTTTTATTTGTCGACCAGAAAAATAAAACTCACTTCATTATTTTTATTCGCCACGGTGTTGTTACGTCTTCTACAAGACATAGAGTTAGCTCAGGAGAAGGGGTGGTTCAAAGATGAACTGTGTTGAGCGCCACGTGATTTTTCTGTATGGATGAATCACGAAACCGGGTCTTACCCACTACCTGTATATTGCTAGGAGGAATGTATACAAAAAAACCATGTCAAAGAGAGAATAGACTGGCTCTTATAATATGTGTATTTCAACGTCACTTACAGCTGTTATTTCTTAAGGCGAGATGCCGCGACACAACAAAGAAAACCACACCAGTCAGTCTCACACTACAAAATTATGTCGCCAATAAAACAAAAAAAAGGTCCAGCAACATCGATCGCTGAACACCCGTAAATTATGTACCTCTACACTTGTATATACCTATCATATAGTTATTACCAACAAACGAATAGAGTACTTAACTGCATTTTGCTGCCTTCATTCCCTGGATACTTAGTAGGTAAAGGTGAAGGTTATCCTACAAGTACTTACAAACCGTGATAAAAGTAAAAGTTTTAAATACTGCTCCACAATACAGTCAGCGTTAAATCTTTTAGGTTATATTATACGCGGTAACCTAATACTTACATACTATATAATAATCGAATACTTACATAATACTATGATCTAGCCTCAGACAAAGGCAAAAAAAAAAAGATTTCCAATTGTTATTAAATTTCATCAACCTAAAATCCGTACTATCTGGCTGAGGATTTCATTAGCTTTCACCGGTAGGTGAAAACGGAAAACAACCTCCACTCATAAACAAAACGTTCCAACGTTCAGGCATTAAAGAGAGTTTTACAGCCTGGAGGTCTTTAAGGAGTACCGTTCAATCAAAACAGCATAAAAAAAACTGATTTCTTCAATGAGTTCTTCAGAAGCTTGTCTAAGTGGAATCTCGTTATCATCGGGTGCAATCAACAATTTTATACGAAACAAGGGGAGGGCCGATGGCGCCATTGTATTGGATGTGATGTTAATTAATGCACTAATTCAAATTGATGGTGTGTAATTAGTTAAACTAAGCGTCTATCATATACTCGTTAACAGTTTCGAAAGATGTCACGACGATAACTTTTAGTGGTCAACATTGTTTAAAAATATTTATATCCTGTTCACCTTTTCGCATAGGCTGCCCTGTATCGAACTGGGTTCCTCTTCCTGGGACGGTGAACGCTGTAAATTACTTGGAACCTTCCGCAATAGGAACCTGCCAAACAGCTGACTTGATGTTCAATGAGGACATAAATTGTGCATCTCTCAGCTTATCAAGTGTCACCGAAACGTAGGGTAAGGGATAAGCATCTTTTTTCGTTACCTTATTTAGTTTCCTGAAGTCAACGCAAAAGCGGTAGGTTCCATCTTTCTTTCTAACCATGACTATTGGCGATGCCCACGGACTATTTGATAGCTCAACAATACCCTCCTGAAGCATTTTATCTAGTTCCTCGTTAATTATTTTCTGTATTGCCGGCGAAACAGGATAATATCGTTGTTTGATAGGTGTTGAATCAGTCTGTATGACATGTTCCACCTCATTTGCGCAGCCTAGACCTTTACCCATTTTCCCCTCAGCTCTCTTGATTACCGACTCCAGTTGATCTTTTTCCTCTGAAGATTATTTTGATTGACTGTGCGCCCCACGTTGGGCGCCAGAATTATGTTACGTCTTCTACAAGACATAGAGTTAGCTCAGGAGGAGGGGTGGTTCAAAGAAGAACTGTGTTGAGCGCCACGTGATTTTTCTGTATGGATGAATCACGAAACCGGGTCTTACCCACTACCTGTATATTGCTAGGAGGAATGTATACAAAAAAACCATGTCATAGAGAGAATAGACTGGCTCTTATAATATGTGTATCTCAACGTAACTTATATGGTACTCCTTCTCCTTAACTGCAAACTCCCAAGAATACTTTGCCAAATTTACCGATATGTCCATTACTCTCCAGAAGTCTGCGCCAAATATCATGCTATGAGGTAGCTCGGGAATGACTAAAATATTTAAAACTTTTACCTGATCGCACAATTTCAAAGGTACGCTGACTTCACATAAAACTTTTATTTTATCCCCATTGGCTAACGTTACAGACTGAGCACTGGCATTTCTAAAAGTCAACTTTAAATTCTCTAACAAACTCCATCCAACTCCCCCAATAATTGTACGGGAGGCACCTGAGTCGAGTAACCCAATAATATCCGTACCAAAAATTGATACTGTTAAGAAAGGACGCACATCATCTTTTACATGTGTAAAAATATAATCCACTAACGTGTGTAACGTGTGAACCTTTGCACTACTTGGACTTCCTCTGATTACTGCGGCCCCTAGTGGATTGTCTGAGCTCGAAGCGCCGCTTACACTCGAGCTCGATTCCCGTTTCCCTGACCCTGTACATTCTGGTTTCCAGAGTTATGGACACTAGTGTGATCTGTTCGCTGTAAGTGAACACTCCTACAATTACTACACCTTGGTCTAATAATGCCTGGGGTACCGCAGCCGTAGCACTTCAAGTTGCGCTCACAGAAGTGAGCTATGTGGCCTGCCCCGACACACTTGAAACATTTTATTAACTTTGGTTTTGGGCTATTCTCGTTATTCGACAATACAGAGACGGTAGGGTTTTCTGGAACAATATATGCCAAATCTGGTTCTAATAAACTGGTGTTGCGCTTGGAAGGGGGAGGATTAAACGTTTCGACTGACACGCGCACCGCCTCTAAGCGCCTACCTAGATCGACGAGTTCTTGACTTGTATTATATTCTGTGAGACCCAACTGCGTTTGGTAGAATGGACTCATGTTTCTTTTAAGAATCCGCAGCTGTTGTGCCTCCGTCAGGGGATCCATAAGCCTTGAAAACATACTGGTCATAACTGCCACATATGTCCCAATAGTCTCTTCTTTGCCCTGCGTCCTCCCCTTAATCTCGTCTAGTAGACGTTCATCGTAATCCGCAGGTAAGAATTCTTTCTTCAACTCTACGATCAGATCTGCCCAACTGTGCAGATTACTCTTGTTCGCTCTATACCATACCAGCGCACGTTCGGAAAATAAATCTAAGGCCGATCGATACAGTTGGGATTTACTAACGCCTCTGGCTTCAGCTAATTCTGTGACGTGTTCCAAAAACGAATTAAGCGATTGGCTTTTCTCCCCGGAAAATGTCAGGTTCCACTTATACAATGGCACTCGTGTCTGCGAAGCGCGAATTGTGGCGTTGAGAGATGTGACCAGGTCATCGCCGGAGTCGGAGGTATTCTCATCATGATCTTCGCCTTCTGCCTTACTTTGAAGGGATCCTTACGACAAAATTAGTTCCCCCCTTATTGTCTTCTTTTCTTTTTTGTCTTTTTCTTCCTCGGGTTCAAACCTAGCAAGTCTTCCTAACGCCCATTCTAATTTGGTCAGGATCTTCTTGTACTCCGCCGATCCTATATCCCCACTAAATGATACTAACAATCCATTTATCTCTTCTACCTTCTTAGTTAGAGCGTCTATATCTTCCTCGACTAGAAATGGGTATGGTTCGACAATTAACATCTGGCCCAACTTTTCTGTTTTATGGGCCGCTCGAAGTTGGGCCCGCAAATCCTCTACTTTTCCTGTAGGAAGACCACGGATAGTAAGCTCATAGGCGAGCTCTTCCTGGTTGAGCCTGTTAACCTCCATCTTTGTTAAATAAGTAGAAGAGGAGGATATTTCTTTTGGTAGAGGATCACTGTCAGCTATAAGTACAATGATCACCAAGATATCTTACTCTCGAAGCATATACTACAGGAGCTTATTGGTATTGAAGTAGGAATGGTCGCGTTACCCCAAAAAATTTTTAATCTCCTCCTGTACCGCCGAATTGAGATTCCCAATGAAAAGTTACTCTTTAACGAATCTAATATCGACCTTAAAAACACACGCTACAGCAACCTTCCTTTTGCAGGGATCACTATTAAACGACCCAGTCGTTTACTTGTTTAAAAAAAACGATAATGAAAGGGATGTATATATATACTTGTACCTATATAGATTTCACCAGGAAAACAAAAAAAGAATGTGTCAACGAGGCAAGAAAAAAAAAGAAATCTATTAATGATCCAATCCAATTAAATGGTCTAATGAGTGTTACAATCTCTTTCTACTAAGATGGATGGAAGTAGGCACTAAAGTCGAAATAATTCTTAACATATGGAGTACAAAACACTTTAGCTCACTATGACATTTCAATTACATTTACGCCAAAGCACTACTGATATATACAAAACACCAAGATCCGTATCCCTTGCGATCATTCAACTGGACAGCAGACACCGATTAAAAAAAAACATATATATATATATAATGTCTAAGATAAAGAAAACTTACAAGTACTCTCACCGACTTTTCAATTATTGAAGGCCCCTAAAATACATACAATTAAAAAAAATTAATTCAAACTGAATTGGGACCAGTAGCACCATTGGATAGAAAATAACAAGAGAAAGGAAGACAGCCGAACCAATTCACGATATCTTTCCGACTACTTCTGCGACAGAATTCGGTAGAACTACCACTTACCCGGTTAGAAGTGTGTAACTAATTCCAATATAGTTTCTCCTATTCTTTCTCTTACACGATATGCTGCAAGGAATTCGAAACGATCTCAGTAATTTACACAATTTTAGTGTACGTTCAAAAGAATATTCTTATAAGAATTACGGACGCATGGGTCTGTATAAACGTGACAACAAAATAACCTCTAAAAAAAAAGGTACACATCCAGTGTTCTTTAATGGAAAGCAGCACCAAAACACTGCTATGCCGTGATCGCCTTCAAGAGAATTGAAGGGTACTATTAGCTTAACACTGATTTCATAAATTTCATATAAAAAGGTCTTTGAAGATTATCTGCTAATGAGCTCCGCTTAAGATTTCGTAATTTCCTACCCGTATCTCGTAGCATGAACTTAAACGTTTATGACTTAGTTCCTCTCACCATGATGTGTGAGTAGATGAAGACGTTGTGAATGAATCCTTAATCCGATTTTCAACGAAAGTACTATGTATTTCCAACAAATTCTTAAAGCATTTACTATATATATAAGCTGGTTATCGACCAGATACGATAGTTACCATAAAATTTATTCACTAAACTAAAAGAGCTATAGTAAGTTATGGAGTGGCTTCCACACAAGAACCAATCAATAAAAAAATTGCCTTTTTTTCAATCTCAATCAATGTATTGTTCAGTAAGAGAGGACACCAAGTTTTAAATTAACGCCAATTATTGTATCGGCGGGATCTTCCTTCAACTGATATCGCACAGAAAATCTACTACAGTTCCAAGTTCACTTATAAGAAGGCACCAGCTAACGATTAATTCCAGTTGTGGACACGAATCGTTAATAAAATTAAATTAATGGACCAAATCCCGAAATTCCTGTTCCTTCCACTCGTTATACTTATATATAATTAACTATTTATTTATGTACAAAAATATATATATATATATATATATATATATATATATATATCCGCTACCGAACAAGCTATCGTAATATTGTAGTCTATAATAAGTTTTTGACCAAAACTTTTAATAATATCTCCAAGGCTCTTTACTTAAGGTCATTCTGAAATTATCGAATTGTATATACTTGGTGGCGAAAAGCCCTGCTAATCTACATGCAAGATGTTTGGTTCCATGCCTACTGAACAAATTATAACTCACGAATCTTTTGTTTGTACACGTCCTACTCAACCCTCGAAATTTGGTTTTCCGATTTTCAATTTGATAAGTTTTTGTTCGAACAAAGTGATAATATTCTAAAATGTAATTTTGCATTCAAAAAATTGAGATTCAATCTCGGTTAATGTGTAGTAAGAATTATGTGATCAAAATATTTATAGGTAATAATAGTTATAATATAAATAATTTCCTTAAAATTCATTTGCGTGTATTTTATAATGGCAATAATATATTTCTAAAAAAAAACAATGTATCGGTGGACTTAACCTAGTGCTGGCCCCTTGTGTGCAACGGCATGTACGACGTGTTCAATTCACTCCTATAGCGGTGTTCCACCAAAAAAAAATTATCCAATAAACCGGAACTTGATTTACCACTATATCACTATCACTGAGAAAACTGTTGTACCAACTGGCACTATGCAGTTGCTAGGGTAATATATTTGTGCGGAAATGAGCAATTATTGGTGGTGCAATTGCTATCTCTTATCTTTGTAGGTTATGTTCCTTTAACCACTTTATACTTCTTTATCAGGCCCCACGTTGGGCGCCAAAATTATGTTACGTCTTCTACAAGACATAGAGTTAGCTCAGGAGAAGGGGTGGTTCAAAGAAGAACTGTGTTGAGCGCCACGTGATTTTTCTGTATGGATGAATCACGAAACCGGGTCTTACCCACTACCTGTATATTGCTAGGAGGAATGTATACAAAAAAACCATGTCAAAGAAAGAATAGACTGGCTCTTATAATATGTGTATTTCAACGTAACTTACAGCTGTTATTTCTTAAGGCGAGATGCCGCGACACAACAAAGAAAACCACACCAGTCAGTCTCACACTACAACATTATGTCGCCAATAAAACAAAAAAAAAGGTCCAGCAACATCGATCGCTGAACATCCGTAAATTATGTACCTCTACACTTGTATATACCTATCATATAGTTATTACCAACAAACGAATAGAGTACTTAACTGCGTTCTGCTGCCTTCATTCCCTGGATACTTAGCAGGTACTTTTCTGCCGACTAAAAATGTGGACCGAGTTAGTCCAAAATTCCTTTCTCCTACTTTTCCTTGTTTCCTTTCTTCGTTCTCCTTATAATTTCTTGCGTCCCCGCTGATCAACTTTTCTCGCTTATGGCCAGTTTCACAGTCTGAGTTTAAACCAAATATTTAGTTTAAACTCGACGAATGAGTTTCACAGTTTGGCTTAAACCCCGGTTTAAACTAGAGTTTAAACCGTGCCTTTCCTCGGTTTAAACTCAAGATAATTTTATTTTGACAGTAGCATTGCTTTTTTTGTATCAAGAAAATAATTTCATTATGGATTTAGATTTAGATATTTATAGCGATGAAGAAGATTTTTTTGAGTTAAATTTACAACTCTGGCGACGACTGAGAGTAATTAGAAATCGGCCAAATCATTTTAATTAGTGGGACGACGTTGATTTTTATGCTAGGTTCAGTTTAAGTAAAGAACTTTGTCACTTTGTCTTCGAATCTATTCTTGTCCGTCTTCTTGCGCTCTATTATATATCTCTTTTTTATGCATTAGTGAAGGCAATAGCTCAACTTCACTTATGTTAAAATTTTCATCCTTTTTTAATGTTGGCATATTTAAAATTAGAAAATATAACTACATATTTTTTTATTTTTTATTTCTGATCTGTTTACTTTTTCCGATTGACAGATTGATTCATTGCAAAATTGCTTCACAATGGTGGCGATAACTAATTTAATTCACAATTTAATCAGTACTACCAACGTTACTAAAAGAATGCACTGTGAAACCCGATTTGGTTTAAACTACGTTTAAACTTGGAGGGTGGTTTAAACTAAACCTTGGTTTAAACTCGACTGTGAAACTGGCCATTAGAGGTACACCGTGAATATTTTTAATATCCTTTGTGATATTATTATATGAAACTCGTCTTAACTCTGGCCCGTCTGCACACTTTGATCACTTGATCGAGAAGAAGGAGGAAGTTCTTCCTCCTGTATTTTTTTCTTTTTTTTTCAGATGTCACTGCAGTACCGTCGCCCACTATTACATCGGTTGCGTTCACTCACTGCAATTGTCAAGTGAACTTACAAATGTTGCAATGGTTTCAATGTTTACACGGCACAGTTCATTTCTTTAGTATAAAAGTTGAGTTTATTCTTTTGGTTGGGGTTTTATCTTTCTTTTTTTTTTGTTTATGATTGTAGAATAAATTTTGTTAGTTTTATTTTACAAATAGTTACGGCTTTTTTCTTTTTTTTCACATTAATTATTGTCGGATATATTGTTGACTAATGTAGTGCTTATAATTAGTCCAATTTATTTACTTATTTTCATGTTTAATTGTTTTAAAGCTTGTAATTGTTGTATTATTGGGCTTCGGTTCCACTGGAATATTTACAAATTTTATTGAATATGCTTGGCTTCATTTACACTTGTTTAGGTATTAATTATTTCTCTTGACGTTTTATTTTGATTTGTTTAGCTATTATTATTTTTCTTTTTATTATTTCTCTCAATGTCTTGTTTTGATTTGTTTAAATATTAAAATTTTTGTAATTTCTTTTAGCATTTCATTTTGATTTGGTTTATTATCTCGGTTAGCATTGCTGGAAGGAATCCTGGACTACGTCTTTAGTTTAATTTATTTCTTGGACTAATTGTAGATGTATCTTTAAACTATCACTACCAAGGTGAAGAGCAGCAGGCAGAGCGGTAGCGGTTACATTAGTGAAATCGTTAATCTGGAGTGTGTGACTGATTGGCGTTGATTAAGATTACAAGTTCAAAATTATTATTACAAATTCACTATTATTAGACTAGAATATATGCTTCAATTCTTAATAAAGCTTGGGACTTTTCTTTAAAAATAATTACAGAGTACAATTCAACACTTAATGCTTCGCGATCTATGCATCTCGCCCTCCTACATTATACAACCCAAAAGCTAAGAAAAATGAGGTTATATAATTACATGAACCCTTAACTTAAGTTTACAATCTTCATTTTCGATCATAGGTACCATACCATTCTTGACTACTCCGTAACTGTGAATACAGCACCTGACATTTACATTCTTCGTGTCCGCCTACAATGGAATCCCGTCCGTAACTAATCCGTGACTGCAGGTACAACATCTACCAACGTGAGTTTTCCTCCTTGAGGTTTTGTCTTTGACATCAGTAATGAGGCGGGACATTTGCGGTTTCCTCTTTTCCTGCTCTTTTACAAAATCGCTTAATCGCTTCTCTTTGGTAGGTGATCGTACAGTCTGTGCCTAAAAGAGAGAATAGCTGCAGTATCACAAGTTCGTACAACAATTATTAGCATGGACACAACAGTTAGATGTGCTTTCTTAGCATCTTTTACAGACCGAAGTAAGCCTTCTCGAGACCGTAACAATGTGACTTTTATTTGTGATCAGGAAAAATAAAACTTAGGAAATAATTTTTATTCATGATGGGAAAATTTTTGATCATCTCATAACGATTATTGCTGACTTAAAAATATAAAAATCTTTCATAAGCATTTAACAGAGACTGAAACCCTATGTGAGTAAGGTTTATCCATTTCGTTCAGACTTTTATAGTAAAACTCATATCTTAACTCATTGAACAATGAGTTTTACGATAAAACTTACAACAGTTACGATCCCTGATCAAAACTCTTGTTAATAAATTTTTTTTCAAAAGCTTCTCATATAAGCTGGCACAAAAACATATTCCTACACCGGCCTTAGCAATATGATGAGATGTAAACACTTCTAAAATTAGACCATTTATACCGAAAATCGGGTTCTGAAAAACTTCACTCGCTTTCGCACACAGGTATCCAAGATACTGGTGGCCTCAAATAACAGAACTAAAGGCAGCACAATACAAGAAACCATAACATAACCAGAAATTGAGTCAATGAAATAATATATAGTTAGACACATAATAATAATAGGAATAAAATGAAATTTCCTTTAATAGAGCACATGGAGACTCAAACTGTGTGTAACACCAGTCTCAACAAAGCACATAAGAAGATAACCACCACTGTAGTGTGACTGTAATAAACTCAAACTTAATTTGAGTCTAAAGAAATAAAACACTCTGCGTGTGAAAGCTAAAACTGATCTTTTATTTATTTTATCACATGACTTAAATTCTAAATTATTGCTAACATAACATATATTTACAATTATTGACAATTATTGGATATTTACTCATGCTATACATACTAATTTAATGTTAACGCGGCAAATTTGTGAATTATTATTGACCCGAGGTTAAAAACTTCTACAAAATGCAAAGCTTGCATTTAGTGCCTGCTGGAAAAATGTGTGCCGATTAGGTGACTGGGTTGCGTAAATATTCTTTTTTTAATGTTATCAAAATTACTTTAATATGACAATGTATTTTATGGTATGACGAAAAGATTTCGCTTTGAAATTAAAAAGATGTTCAGTTCTGAACATGCTGGGGGCCACCAGATGCTAAGAATCTGTCAAAACGTTGCTGAATTGAACTGTTTGGGGATGGTTGTTTCGCATGGTGATTGGTACTTCCTTGAAATTTGACGCAAGATCGCAGAACAGTTCTCTTGATACACGTTGAGTACTTATAAAAGAGTATCGCCAGGATTATCAGAATCATCGTACATGTTGCGCCAGTTGAGTGTAAAACTATAGTCTTCTTGAGGATGTCTGATGATACTTCTGGGTTCACACTGTAGCTGAGTATCTGTTCGTAGGGTTGTATTAGAGTTCCGCTTTGAAGTATTGAAGGTGGTTTGTCAAAATCCAGGTTGTGAGATTTGGGAAGAAATTCCTTCATGTAGCTGGTGATGATGTTCCTGGTTTTGTCCAGAGTTGGTTTGAGTATCACTTCCTTGGTTTTTATGTAGCAGTCGTTATTGATATGGATGATGCCGGTAAGGTTTAACAATAACTCTCGTCTTGAGCCCTTACAGATTATTGCAGCAACCCTGGCCTTGTTAGTCATGTACAGCCAGGTGTTCTTCATGATTAGAGCCTTCCATACAGTTCCGTTTAACGTTATAGGACGGAGGTCGCACACTGCCTTTTGATGACGATCGTAAATTTCATCTAGCACACAGGAGGGACTTTCTTCAATGTTGTGCACTATTGTTGGAGTGCAAAGATAAACGTTGTCTTGTGTGCTTGAACAAGCCTTTAGTTCTTGTTCCTCCAAGGTGAAATATGTCTGTTGATTAAAGTTGACAGCGAATGTAGTTGTATCAATGTCAGCTAAGGCAAATTCATTGTTATCTATGATGTGAGGAGTAGGGGTCACGTGTATTAAGTCGTAAAAAGGCCTCTCGATAATGCTTAGGTAGCCATACAATATTACGGTGTTGTTGGCAGTCTTTATTTCCAAACGATCCTGGGGAGTGGCTAATATTATAAAGCTTGATCCAATATCTTGGGATATATTCCGTATTGCCGAATTTATATCGTGAAGGATAATGAAGTTCAACAAGTGCCCTTGATTATGTAAGGCATTGATCCAATGATCGTATTTCTCCTGGATCTCATCGTAATGGTCTTCAGTACTTATGTAGGTGATGATCACTTCTAGGCTGAGCCTGTTATAGTCTGCCTTTAAAATCCATGTGTTCATTTCATTGACTGAAGAGATTACTTTTGATAGCCTGATGTCAAACCTCTTCAGTTTTTCAAGAGCTACGAGGTTTGATTGATTGATTCTTGCATTCAGTAAGAGCATTTGTTGATTTGTAGAGTGCAGGAAGGTTTCCTGATTGCGCTGTAAGATTTCGATGTCATTATAGACTTCATCATTTACCACAAAAATACTGTTTAGTAAATTACCAAGAAGACCCCTTTTCCCTCTGTTTTTTGATTGTGCTCTTTGTAAGATTTCATTGGTTGTTTTCAAAAGATTTTGCCTTCTAGTGGATAAATGTTGAAAAAGCTGCAGGCAGTGTGTAATAGGAGCTAGTTTTTTGGTTTGCTCGCACATACTCTTTATTTGGGCCCAGGTAGTGTCAATATGTTTTTGATCTCTTATTATCTCTTATAGTGGTAATGTTACTTGAAGCCGGAGATTGCCTCGGTTAATTTGAACATTCCCTAGGTCTTCAATATACAGTTCTGTTTTCGGTTGAAGTATTTCGTAGTCTTGAGCGAAGACCACCGCTAACCAATAAAATAATAACAAGGCAGAGTGTAGGAATTTTATTGTCCATGTGCACGGTGCTACTCTCCTCCTCCTTTTCGGTGGAGTTAAGGTTTGGTTATGTTCCTTAGCTGGACCAATTTGGTGAAAATGATCAGGTCTAGACCATAGCTCTTGTTCTGACTGATCTACTGTAAGTCGCTTTCTTGTGGACCTTTTTTTCTTTGAATTCAGGGTCGTCATATTTGTGGCAACATGAGAGGAATCCTCATCCCTTAGTTCGTTTATAGATAATTGACAGATTTTGTTAACTGGGCGTTTTCTGATGTTATTTCTGTATTCTGTAGTTCTAGAATTCGACCCAATGACCATTTTTGTGGTGGTAAATTGCCTTATTTTACTAGGACTAGTTCTTCTATGGATGAACCCTTGTGTTCTGTTTTCCATTTTGTCCGCCGTTGCAAGAGGGTCAAGTATTCTTGTGACCACCTTTTCCTTATATCCTGATATAACCTTGTAACCAATTTCCATCTTTGGTGTAAGTGTTTACATTGACTATCCGGTTCTCTAGGTCTCTGGGGTCGCTAGATTGTTGTCCTATTGGCCTTGAGTTCAAGCAAGCTTCTACCTGGTATAGGACTGTGGTGAACTCTTCATAAATTAGGAGCGTTTCTCCCAAAATACGCTTTAGGTGTCCTTTAACCGATTTTACACCAGCTTCCCAAAGACCTCCAAAATGTGGGCTGGCAGTGGTTCGGTTCCGTCATTGGCCAAATTTTCTGCTACTTGTTTGGTGGAATTGCGTATGATAAGCTCCAAGTTCTTCTCCATTTTGTTCCGAGCTCCGACAAAGCTGGTGCCGTTATCACTATATATCTGTTTACAGTTTCCCCGGTGGGCAACGAATCTCCTGTAAGCTGCCAGGAAGCCAACTGTGGTAAGATCACTTACCAGTTCCAAGTGTACTGCCATTGTTGCCATACAAATGAAAAGAGCTATGTAACCCTTTATGGTTTTGGTGTCTCTCCCTTTAGACATTTTAGTGATAAATGGGCCAGCATAATCAACCCCAGTGTGTGAAAATGGTGGAGATGGGGTTATTCGCACTGCTGGTAGGTTACCCATTACAAGCTGTATGCTTTGTTGACGATGTTTTGTGCAAGTTACACACTTGTGAATTCTTCCTCGTACAACCCGTTTATCATCAATTATCCAAAATTTCATCCGTATGTAGTTCAGGGTAAGCTGCGTGCCTCCATGTAAGGTTTGTTGGTGAGCGTAATCAATGATAAGGTTGGTGACGTGTTGTTTTTGCGGTAGTAATATTTGATGCTTCGTATCAATTGAAAGATCAGAGTTTCCCAGTCTTCCTCTAACCCGCAAAATAGCTTCATTGTCCAGTAATGGGTGTAGCGAAAGCAGCTTCCTGGTTTTCTTCAGCTGTCTTCTTCCTTTTTTGCTTCTTCATATGTAAACGGTTTCAGTTTGTTTGAAGGCCATGCCTGAGGTTGTTGTCTTAGCCATAGTGGACCCTTCCACCAGAGGTTATGCGTAGCCTATTTGTTTGGGGTGGTACCTCTTGATGCAACGCCCGCAGGATTTTCTTGGGAAGATAAGTATCTCCATATACTTGTGTTAAACATGCTCTGTATTTGTCTTACTCTGTTTGCCACAAAGGTGTGCCAATTATTTGGATTTTTTGCTATCCATGTTAGAGTGATTTCAGAGTTGCACCAGGCGAATATCTGAGGTGTGCTTACTTCCAAGTTGTCAACAGTTCACTTGAGTAATTTTGCCAACAACAAAGCGCCACATAGTTCCAACCTAGGTAGCGTGATTTTTTGCTTCAGGGGTGCTACCTTAGTTTTAGGCGCTAGAAGAGTTGTGTGTATTTTACCAAATGCGTCTACTGTTCTTGTGTAAATGACGGCTGCGTATGCCTTCTCAGAGGCATCGCAAAAACCATAAAGCTGCAATACTTGGCCTGTTCTGTGGTTAATCCAACGTGGCATTTTGATCGATTGCAGTTCCTGCATCGCCCCTTTTAGCCTTTTCCATGCCTTTGTAATTTCTGGCGGTGGGGCTTGATCCCAGTCTGTGCCTGTTTGCCATATAGCTTGCATGATGAGCTTGGCTCTTACTATTACTGGGGCTAGCCACCCTAATGGATCGTAGATTGTGGCAATTCTTGACAGTAATATTCGCTTGGTTAGTTTTGAATCTTCCTTATAGAATTTTATTTTGAACTGGAATTCGTCTTGATTCGGATTCCAGTGAATTCCAAGGGTTTTTATAGTATTATCCTTTCCAATTTCTAGGATTCCTTTTTCAACCATGTCTTCTTGCATGTCTTGTAACAGCTCGTGATTATTTGAGGTCCCTTTTCTTAGATTGAATCCACCTTTGCTTAAGAGGGAGATTATCTCATTTTGGAGCAGGCGTGCGTCACTTCGGGTATCTGCACCGGAAAGCATGTCATCCATGTAGAAGTCATTATTTACCACATTCTTTGCTACCGGATAATCATCGCCTTCATCTTCTGCAAGCTGTTTCAAAGCTTTTACCGCTAGGTAAGCTGCAGGAGCTGTTCCATATGTAACTGTGTTCAAAACGAATTCTTGCACTGGTTCTGTCGCAGAATGTCTCCAGAGTATTCGCTGGAAGTTTCGATCTTCTTTAGCTATTTTGATTTGTCTAAAGATCTTTTCTATATCTGCTGTAAAGACATAGCGATGCTTTCTCCATCTTATTAGTATTTGATGTAAGTCTTGTTGTAGTTTTTGACCTTTGTGTAATAAATCGTTCAGACTTATTCCTGTGTTAGTCCTACAGAACTCGTCGAACACTACTCGTAATTATGTCGTACTGCTGTCTTTTTTAAATACTGCGTGATGGGGCAGGTAGAATACTCTGGATATATGTCCTGTGAAGGCATCAGCTGGGCTCATATGACCAAGTTTCAGGTATTGCATTAGAGAGTTATTATATTCGTCGAAGTCATTCGGTGATTTCTTTAATTTCTTCTCTAGTTGTAATAAAAGAGCGAACGCTTTGTTTCTGGAATCGCCCAATTTGTTAACATTATCCTTAAATGGTGAGCGGACAATGTTTCTGCCATCTCTGTCACTGCTATGTGTTTCTTGCAAATGTTGTGCGTATTGATCGGTCACCTGACTAGAGGAGATGTCTTCTTCTATTTCCCACAGTTTTTCGAGCTTTTCGTCTATTTCAGTTGTGGACAGAAAACTTGATACCTTGTTGGTTTTGATGAAGGTATCTGGAGCACGACCAAAGAGAATCCAACCTAACTTTGTGTTTTGTGCCGTAGGTTGCCCTGATATCAGTCCGTCCAGTATTACGTTTGCGTAAACGTCTGCGCCTAGCAGTAAATCTATTGGTTCAGGAATATGATAAGTATCATCTGCCAGTGTAATATTTCCAAACTTTGTTGGATCAATTCGTGTTGTTGGTGCGTCTGGTAGTAACGAATTTAACTTTTGCAATACAAGTGCTTCTGCAGTGTGGCTTGGGCGTTCTGCTTGTTTTAGCTCAATTTGGATAGTTACCTTGCTGGAGGATTTGGCGGACTTAGTATCGCCAACTCCCATTATGGTTGTTTTAATACGTTCCTTGATTAGTTTTAAGATTTTCTCCGCTTCTTCAGTAATGAGCGATACTTGTGAGCCGGGGTCTATCAATGCTCTAAAGGGTATTGATTCATTGAAGATATTTTTTAAATACACCTTGGCAGTGGTTAGTAAAACCTTTGGAAATTTGGTTTTATTGTGTAGAATCGTTACATCTTCTTCAATTGGCTGGTGTGAATTTGAGCTATTCTTCTTATTATATGTGGGTACAGGTCTACTCATACTTTTCTTGGATTGTTCATCGCCTTCATGATCTCTATGAAGCAAGGTGTGGTGCTTTTTGTTGCAGTAATAACACGATTTGTTAGTTCTGCATTTTTCAGTTGCCTTGGGGCCATGCAATTGTTGCACAGATTTTTCTTATTAATGAATGAGTTTCGTTCCCTTACGCTCATTGCCTTAAAATCCATACGCTGATATATGTATTGCATGTTCTTTGTGGCAGAAGATACATGAACGCTTCAATGTTGTGTGAAATGTTCTCTTCTTAATGTTGCTTTGATTTCCTTCAGGTCTGGTCTGCCTTGAACTTTTTATGCAGTCTAAAATCTAGTAACGTTTTTCCAAGAAATTGAATAGCTCCGTCGTTGATGGCATTTCTTTGTGGTTTGCTAGACTTTCTTAAAAAAATTTAAGACTTTCTGCGTCGAGCTTTCTCGTAGCAATACAAACAATCATAGCATCCCATTCATCTGTATTGCAGTTTAAATTCTTTAATGCAGCAAGGCATTCCCTGAATGTGTCATAAAGCATTATTATATCCTCTTGAGATCTGTGCTCGGCTTTCTTTGTTTCTATGATAGTATTGATGTACGTAGTAACTATTTTTCTATTATTGTTAAATCTAGCCTTTATCAGTTGAATGGCAGTATTGTAGTTCTCATTCCTCAGCTGGAGATGACTGATAACCTTCCTTGCTTCACCTTCAAGATGGAAAAGAAAGTACCGCATCTTTTCAACGGTGCTCAGATAGGGGTTGTGATCTATTACTTGGGTAAAGATGTCGATGAACGTCTTCCATTCCTTATAGTTTCCGCTAAACTTAGGTATTTTTATTGGCGGAAGTTTCGGAAAGTTATTTGTGTTGTTCTCATGTAAGTGAGCCATTGGTGGAACTGGCTGCTGTATAGCGCCACTGGGATTGACTGGCCTGGCAGCGGATATTATTGTTTGTGTGTCCAACTCGGGAGTGGTGAAAGAAAGTGTTGGCATGTCTGTTATTGGGTTGATAATCTGCTTTGTAGTGGATGGTGCTGGAGATTTTGGCTCTGTAGCTTTATTTATCGCTTCGTATTTTTCAATGAGCTTGATAGCATCAATGTATATCGCCTTTGTTTTATTAAAAACGTCTTCCTTGAAATACGCGTGATCTTCACTAATGCAGGTCACTATATCTCTGTGCAGTTCATTAAAGCTTTCCCGGTATTCTTCTAGTTGGAGTCGTTTGTCTACCAACTTTTCTGGGATTCTCCGTTCCAGTGGGTCTTTGGTCAGATTGGTCTTGAATCTTTCAATATCTCCAGCTATTTGCTTCTGGGCCTTCAATAGATGCTTCTGGGCCTTGAATGAATCCTCATGCAATGGATCTATTGGCATTTTGATTTTGATCTAAAAACAATTCAAACTTAATTTGAATCTTTTTGTGGCTATCTGAATCTTTTAAGATAGGTTGATGATGCAAAGTGTGGAAATAATTCAAAGATTCTTCAATGGCTCTTGAATTGTTTCTTGCGAAGCTAGTAATGGCTTATTGCTTTTTAATTATAATTCAAAGACTCTTGAATTAATCACGTAGTTATATTGCTGCTGCTTCCTTCCAAAAATAATTCAAAGATTCTTGAATTAAACACGAAGTTGCTGGAAGAACTTTTTAGATTATTATTAAGAAAATAATTCAAGATTTCTTGAATTATTGTTGTTTCTTAAATTACCGCTCGAAGGACCATGTAGTGTGACTGTAATAAACTCAAACTTAATTTGAGTCTAAAGAAATAAAACACTCTGCGTGTGAAAGCTAAAACTGATCTTTTATTCATTTTATCATATGACTTAAATACTAAATTATTGCTAACATAACATATATTTACAATTATTGGCAATTATTGGATATTTACTCATGCTATACATACTAATTTAATGTTAACGCGGCAAATTTGTAAATTATTATTGACCCGAGGTTAATAACTTCTACAAAATGCAAAGCTTGCATTTATTGCCTGCTGGAAAAATATGTGCCGATTAGGTGACTGGGTTGCGTACATATTTTTTTTATGTTATCAAAATTACTTTGTTATGACAATGTATTTTTTGGTATGATGAAATGATTTCGCTATGATATTAAGAAGATGTTCAGTTCTGAACAACCACCAAAAATCGACTTCAAGGAATACGAACAGATACGAAGGAGCAAATGAAAAAGAAGATTAACAGCGAAGGAAAACAAGATAATAGAAATAGTGGGAAAGATCAGAAATACATATATTAAAACTAAGGACAGACATCAAAATAATGGAAGCAGATAAAGGAAAAGTCACAATGGCAATACAAAAGGAACAATAAACACGACTATTAGATGAAATGACCCCAGAAGATTTGGAAAGCGGATTATACAGGGAGATTGAAAATAACGATAACGGTGCACCCCCCAGAAAATTACGATCCAAAATTATTAAATTTCAATTAATCGATCGATTATATTTCAGTTTCAACCAAGCAAGCATGAGAACATAACATTGAAAGCATAACCAACGCTGTGAGCTGTGCCTACATCTATATTTAATTCCAAGTTTATGAAAAGTGGTTTTGTTATGAAGCGCCACTCAATAGTCGGATTACTCATAATAAATCGCAATCATACATCTATTAAAGCGCCATCAAATTAATAAAAGGCATCTATGCTGTAGGTATTCATACATATGTACAGATATGCCTATTTTCATACGAGTATCTCTCACATTTCCCAAGTCATTCATTCTTTTAAGAATACTCAAATTGCAAAACATTTTTGTTCAGTCCTCACACATATATCACAAGATATGTTGTTATCCCACGATGAATATTCTACCAACGTGTCAATTCCCCCGATGCTTTTCCTTGTTGATGAGTATATTTCCTAAAATATAAAATAAAAGAAACACAAAGAACCAAGTTCTGAAACCATAAAAAAAAATACTTATCTGATAATTTTCACATTTCCATCAGAAATGCTCGCCTAAATTAGCTCAAACTAAGTCGGGAAACATCCACTAGAACCCTGGGGAGCTGCAGTTCACCTAAAAGCAATCGAAATTTCCTATCATACAGAAGATAATTCTGGGCAGGGATAACCTGGATTTCCTTTCCCATCATACAGAAGATAATTCTGGTCAGGGATAACCTGAATTTCTTATTATACAGAAGATAATTCTGATCAGGGATAACCTGAGCTTCTTATACAGAAGATAATTCTGATCAGGGATAACCTGAGCTTCACATCCTTTTACACAGAAGATCATTCTGGTCAGAAAAATCTGAGTCTGAATTTTTTCATAGAAGTTTTTTACTTCCTTGTGCCCACACGTACCATAAGACGGACCAGAGACAAATCTGAGGCTGAATCTTTTCATAGAA
The DNA here is from genome assembly GCA_963930735.1 of Dioctria linearis. Classification (NCBI taxonomy): domain Eukaryota; kingdom Metazoa; phylum Arthropoda; class Insecta; order Diptera; family Asilidae; genus Dioctria; species Dioctria linearis. Next base: position 98,259,082 of record OZ005743.1, on the reverse strand, counting down.
GATTTTTACTTCCTTGAGCCCACACGTACCATAATTCGGACCAGAGATAAATCTGAGTGTCTGATTATTTCCTTGTGCCCTCATGCACCAACAAGGCATTTTGCAATTACTAAATATTGAAATTTAATTTGATGACAGTTGCTCAGATCTTCTTCTTCCTTTTTTTTCAGAAGTAAAGCAAGCAAGGAGGTGCATCTTTTTTTTTAATTTTAATTTTTAATTTGTTGAATTTTATAGTGAATTGTACTAGTTTGTAGGTTAACTTTACATTGAATTATTTTATATTGAAACTGAACTGTGATATTAGGTTAAGTAAAATTGAATTTTTGAATAAAAGTTTTATATTTGAATTTTAAAACTGAGTTGTCCATCAGAAACCGGCACTCCCTTCCTTACGTTCGAGACTAGATCTCACAATTTTCTTTTCAAGACAAATTCCTAATATATATCTAAAGCTTAGTTTACACTTAGTCACTTGTATCGGGATTTTTATGAGGCAAAGTACATACAAATGCTCATTCATTTGGTTGTGCCTGACACAAATGCTCATACATTTTGTATATGTATATTTCGCTTGTGGTTTTACTTTTCGCTATACTTTTGCGTTTAGTTCTGAAGTGTAGTTTATCGTGTGTTTAGTTCTGTAGAGCGGGCGGTTGAGTTAAATTAAAAATTATGCCATCATGGTCAAAAGAAAAGACCTTAACCACATCTAATAGAAAAATAAGAAAATGTAATATTTGGGATGACAGGTCAAAACCATTTAAAGACTTAATGAAAAAAAGGATAAGCTAGAGGAAATTGCTCAGGAGTTAACGTGTATGAAAAAAGAAATTGATGATAAGTGGTATAATATAAAAAGTCAATTTAACAGAGAACTCGGAAAAATTAATGTTAGCAAAAATCCGGCTGCGGAACTGATGAAATATATACATCATCATAGGATGCAAATAAACATTTACAACTCTTGCAGACTAGTAATTAAAGTATATCGACAAGCTCCCGTGTAATGTAAACAGAGGACCAGAAATTTCTCAATAAAGATACAAGTCGAAAACGTGGCTATACAAGTGTCGATACCAGTCCAGATACTTGTATTTCGACCAACTGATAATAAATCCATCAGAATTATTGTCAACTCAACAATTTTCCATTCTAAAGCCTTGGTTTCCAATTGCAATTGCGCCGCATTCACTTGAAAACAGAGGCTTTGGCATAATGCGACAACGGACACTGTTTACGTAGAAACAAACCCTCAACACGACACCGATTCTGACCATGTAGTGGCACTGGGCTGTCCTTGACTTACCATAGTGTATGCTTGTTTTAACAATATGTGAAAAAATATGCGCAATGTGCCTAATGTTTGAGCTACAAATTGGGCTCTGTATATTGTTCTTCGTTCTTTCCTATTTTCGTTCGCTTTACTCATATATAGGAAATATAAGCAAAATAGACTATTTCCAATATTCAATTAATATATAAATCGGACAACGTACCCAAAATTATATACTTACGTTAATTTATAAATATTCGCCCCTTTACTAAATCTTGCTGGATCACCAATTATCGGAGAAAATCGATCGATGATCCTAAGTAAAAAGTCTGCCCGTCACTGTAACTTAGGCAGTAGTTTAAAAAACTAAATCAAAAACGAACTACGAGACCCCGACCCCCGGTAAAGTCTCTTGTTCCCCTAATAAAGAATAAAACGGAAAATTAAGAAGTAAATAAACAAATGTTAAGTCAATAAGTCAAAAATAAAAAGCGTAATAAGAAAAATTTTAGTTCTGAGTTTAGAAAGTCAAAATGTCTATAATCGAGGCTGGTGAACTTTTCGCTTAAAATCACCCCCAGTCCTTGCTGCAATTGGAAAACGTAACCTCAAGCAGCTTTAACAACTTGAAAAAATTAGATGAGGTAAAGGTAATATTTGGTAAATATGATGACTAATTTCTTAAATTCATCAGTAATTATAAAAAAATCTTAAAAATTGATACAGCCTTGGAGCGATGGACATGTAAAATATGCATAAATTTAAAAATTATGAGATAAATGCTGAAAATTTGAGAAAAAATATTAAAGAAGAGTATAAACTTTCTAAAGCGGCAATATTACTCCCAGTGAACTCCGCCGGCTGTGAGAGAAGTTTTTCTGCTATGAGGCGGATAAAAACGTTGCTTAGAAGCACAATAGGCCAGATTACATTACAACGCCGACGGCGGCGTGGTCGAGGTCGTCGTCGTCAAACGCCGAACAAAACGCCGGGCAAGTTACATTAACACTGGGCGGCAGCGCCATATCTTAATTTCAGTTGAGTTATTTGCTTGTTATCTCTGCCGGTTTGCAATAAAATTTTAAACAATAATAAAAATCATATTTTCTTTTCCTTCAAATCCACAATTTTTTAATATAAAATCATTTATTTTCAAAAATTTAAATATCGTTTCATTTTGTCATGTTTTTATACCCTAGATGTAATCTATAGGGTATACTAAGTTTGCCATTCCGTTTGTAACGCTCAGAAATAATGATGGTAGAGCAAAATGGATTGGAAACCCTCGCATAAAATTAAAAGTTATTTTGATTTTTGCATGTCCGTCTGTCCGTCCGTCCGTCCGTCCGTGCGCACGATAACTCGAGAACGCGTTCACTTAGAAAGCTGAAATTTTGTACACGGACATTAAAAAAAAAGTTAAATTAAGTTCGAAAATGAGACAAATCGGGCAACTCCTTCGTGGGGTTGCCATACAAAAATTTCGTTTTCCACTATATATTTGGACACTACCTGAGAACACGTCGACATAGAAAGCTGAAATGCGGTACGTTGTGTTTTCATAGTAATATCAAATAAAATTTCAAAAATGGACTAAATCGGGCAACCCCTTTTGGTGTTGCCATATACATTTTTTGTGTTTTTTACATATACTTTGAAAACGATCAGTCCTAGACATTTTTATTGTACTAAAGGCTTCTTCAGAATAAAAAATTCTATAAAATTAGTTGTAATCATTTTTTCTGTCCGACGAGCCGTTCTAGAAATATATGCTAGAAACCAATGCAAAAAATCAAAATTGCTCAAATGGATGACCATACGAAATTTCATACGGGCATTCATCTGGGGTATCATAAGAATTGGTCTTAGACCAATTCTAGTGTTTTCACTTGTTTCATAATAGATTTAGATCTGGCATATTTGCAGCAATGGAGCGCCAGCGTTAAATTTAGGATTAGAGATGGATCGACGACCACGCCGACGACGAAGACGACGTCGGCATGGGTAATGTAATGCATTTCATACAAGCAGTACTGTCTCTCAATATTTTTGACATAAAACGACGACCACGCCGCCGTTGGCGTTGTTAATGTAATCCGGCCAAATGCTTCAAGAACGGTTCTCTCGCATGTCACGTATGTTACTGCTCAATACAGTGAATGCCATTGTTAAAAAAAAATTCAGCTGAAAAGGTATTGAACCGATTTGTAGAAAAAAATAGTAAAATAAAGTTTATTTAATTGGTTTTTGACGATTTTTGTTATGATTATGACGATATTAATTTAGAAGGTAGTGATAGATGGTGACGAATTCAGTTTAAACTATAATGCACTGAGAGAAATTTTCGCTGTGAATAAGCTCTGTTTCATGTGTATCAAGGAAAGTTAGGTGCGATTTTGAGCTTAGCAGCCATTTCCTGGATTTAAGAAAACAAGTTGCTTCGCCTTATTCAAATGACAAATATGAATATAGAAAAATTAGATTAATAGTAGTAAATACATTTTCTCAATTAAAGATTTATTTTAAATGTTCCAAATTAGATAATTTTTGGTATTTATATATTATGTTGACTGCATGTAAAATGATCTTTGTTGTAGCAAGTCAGTTTCGTTGTATAAGCAATAATTTTCTTATAATAAGAAGAATTTTTCTCGTGTTTCTACGCATATTAAGTAATTTTGGTTTCTATTAGATCTACGGTTTTTGGCCGGTAAAAGGAGTTGTCTTCTTTGTGTGAAAGTTTTCTCAGTTCAGTAGATATCATAATGCTAGTAGATTTAAAAAAAATCACATGTATATTGTATTCGATCTAAAAAAACAACGGTATTCAATAAAATAGTTGCTCGATGTAAAGAAACTTGGAGTTGGTGTTAACACTGATTAACGTCTTAGAAACTTTTACACATTTTTGAAAAACAATAGTTGATTGAACGATATTGTTATTCAATTTTTGTGCCAATCTGGCCCCTACCATGCCCACTCCACAACAAAACCCTGGCTACGCCCATGCTACAGGAATAAGCTAGAAGCAATCAGAAAGAATGGACTGAATTTGGTAAGAAGAAACAACCAAAGCAAAACACACCTTAGTTAAGAAGACATTGATATGGCTAGAAAAATAAGAGACTACAAGAATGAAATAAGTATACTACACCCTGTCATAAAAATTCATAAGGAGATACCAAAGTTGAGACCAATTGTATCGAAAATTAGCGCCATAAACACAAAACTTGGAGCAATAGACAGGATGCGACACCTAGACTGCCTAAAAGAAAACCAAAACGTTCAGAACAAGATGGACCTACTGAAGGAAATAAAAGAACTAGAATGGAGCGAAGGACACGTACTCATAACAATGGACATCATGGACATGTATAATAACCTTGAGCTAAAGGAGCTAAAAGAGAGCATTAAGAAAGTAATAGGACCAACACTTAACAAGGAATACAACATGGAGCACCTACTAAACCTCATAGGCTTCGACCAAAACAGGCCAACTATTTCAAGGTGGATAAAAAAACATACAAGCAAATAAAAGGAACCCCAATGGGAGGAAAAACATCGGGAAAATACGCGAGCCTGTATATAGACCTAGCCATGAACAGGATCCGCAAGAAACTCACGAAAATGGGTGTAAAAACACTCAAGATTTACGTGGACGACTTCTTATTATATATAAAGGAACAAAACATAAATGCAGTAAAGAGAACGAAAGAAAAGGAGCTCAATATGGAATTAACTATTGAAAAGGAAAACAATGAAAAAGAGATGAACTACTTTGACATAACGATAATTATGGCAAACCAAGGGTTCAAAAAAAAAATGGTTCAAAAAACCGACTAATCAACTACATGTCCAACCAGTATGGATGGCCGATAGCGATACGATATTCGATATATCGATATTTCCCCCCTTATAATACGGGTAATCCGTATCGATATTTTTATAGTTTAAATATCGATGTATCGATATTTCAGTAGCTGTATTGCTGAAAAAGAAATTTCCGAAATCTGAATTAGTCTTCTTCATTTCAGACTAATTTAGCCGATTTTCAAACCTCATTAGCCGAAAGCCGATTTTGTTTTGGGATTGACGCAAACTTCACTTGGTATTGTCCATCACGTGACCAACGCTTACCCAATCAGAACCAGCGGCTTATATTTTATTGCTTGACCAATAAGAATGCTTCTTTCATATAAGCATCCTTATAAGATCCTAACGCATTTACTTTTACTTGTAAAGCGTATCCGAATGCATTCAAACAGACGCGGAGTGGAGTTATTATTTAATATTTAACAATTTAACGCTTGCTATAGAACCGCGTTATTAATTCAAAATTAGTTAGTGATTTAACGAAACGAATTGTTGCAATAATTGAGCAAACAAACATTCTAAATTGTTGGATCGAAGAAGTATTAAAGTGTAAAAACTAGGAATAAGGTATGAAAAATTCATTTATATGCCGGAGGTCGTCAGACAATCCATCCATTTGTCGGTCGTTGGGAACTGTTTTTTAATAATTTCTAGTGATTAGATAGATATTAATTATAAAATGAAAAATTTAAATCATCAAATGCAAGCATACATCATCAAATATCATTGATTTTAATGCATCGATAAGTGCCATAGACTGGGAGTTAATTAATTTTTCATTTGATTGTGCCACCACTTGAGTGCTATAGCACCATAATTCAAAAATAAGCGACTGGCCTAACGCCAGGGTAATAAGATAACATATTTGGTTATATCAGTAATCAGCTACTTTTAATCACCATTTACAAATTATTCACGGATTTACAATTTACACATTTTTGGAGGAGAAAAACAGTCGCCCAGCCGAGTACACCTACCAGCTACACAGATTTTGTAGACAAAGGTAAATATACATTTAACATATGTTTCAAAAGTATTTTATTCTTAACATTCTTTTATATTGAAAATAAATGAGAAATTTTTTCATTTCAGCTTAACTGATACGGTACGGGAGCAACAAGAATAAAACAAATATTTGTTTACAAATATAAAAAGGTCTACACAAACATAAACAAAGGATAATAGAAGCGAAATTGCCTAAAGGAACGTTCAACGGACAACCACAATAGCTTAGTTAAACAGGTACGTACGTAAAATTATTTAGTCAAAATATATTTCGAATTGCGAGTAACGAGTATCCAAAATAAGTAGTACTGAACCATGATACAAAGATTAACAAGTATGGCCGGAAAATCTGTCAATTGGTTGCTTGCCTTCTTTGGTGACAATTGTCAGAAATTTGTTCGTCTCAATTTCAATTGTCCTTATCACAGTGAAAAAAATTTTCTATTTGGAAATTTCTTTTCATTCCCAGAGCTGAAAAAGTACTTAAGTACAAGTATCGAAGGCCTGAGTACTTCAGCGAAAGTACTTTCTTAGAACCTTTGTACGTTGGCAGTAATATAATGAAGTTTATAGAGTTCAGTTAATAGATTTAATAGAATTAATAAATAAATATCTTTTGAAAACTATAATATGTATACTAATACTAACCAGTGGCTATTATTTATAGTTTTTTTAGTTTTCGGCGCTGCACGTAGAGTAAAACTTTCAACTCTCATTGAATGCTACATTCATAAAAACTATTAGAGGTCCGCCCAAGCACCCATTGTCGCCTCCAATAATGCATAAAAGTTCTAAGGAAAATATTTCCAGTAAATTTCTAAAACAAAATTGAGGCCTTCCCTACATCATGTCTAGGCATCGTCGATTTTATTTTCGAGCGAGACGTTACTGGTTTTTGTTCTATTTGCCCAGTCTTGTTTGTACGTTATTAGTTTGGTTAAGGTTCCGCCTTGACGCGTGAGTGCGATACATGGTTTGACAGTTCTTTGCGTGCTTTAAAACTCAACAAAAAAGGAGTTGCGCTAGAGGTTGTGTTTATTTTTCTACGAAGAGTTATATATTTGTTGGTAGTTAATAGACTTAGAAAGATAAATTTTTTTTGTTTTTAATTCGATGGCCACCTGTATTTATCATGTTGATTTCATTTGCATTTGAAATTGGCACTACAAACAAAGAAATATCAAGAATATATTAATAAATTTTGTTCTTTTAATTCTTTTCTCAAGACTCAAACAAACTATATATTGGATTTTTATATTTATAATATAACATGTAGATGTACTATGTACAATTGAATTGCTTTATTTTCATGTGATATATTTTAATTTATTCATATTGAATAAAAAAATCTATTTTGACGTATGTTTCACTGTTTTTACTCATTTCCTAATAAAATTATTTAAAAAAATTTATCTTAACCAAATGACTACGATTCCTCAAACAAAAATTCTCAGCTGAGTAATCATTGCAATGTCGCTGTGCCGTCATGGGATGCCGTGGGCTGATGATATCGAATGTAGCTGCCTACAGATTCGGACTCCGGCTGCACATACACACATGCAATTATCACTCAGCTGTGAGGTATTGAGCGAAAAATGGTAAGGTTACTTTGCAATCAAAACTATTTTATTATTTTGTTAAGAAAGGGATATAGAAAGTGTAGCCTTTGGGAAGGTAAGGAACCAAGCTTTAAATTAATACAACACTATTTTCCTGTATGGATAGTAGTTTAGGCTCCATGACATATATAAAGTCAATGTTTAGCACTTTTCCATAAGTATCAATATAGAACATTTTAGAAAACGGACTAAGCACGCACACATAGAGATTTCTGTTTCATGGTTTGGGAAGTATTCTCGAGGGCTTTGGGAATGGTGATAAGCCAGATTTTGTGTAATGAATTTCTGGTTGTGTTGGTAGTCCATTTTTACATGTGTTTACCCGCCATCCCTATTCTAAGCAAATGGTCAATTGTGGTTAAAAATGTTCTTTTTCTACTTTATTTTGAAATAATTCACATAATTAATTTATATAAATCTCTGCTTCTATTAACAAAAAAGATAATTTAGATAGTGCAGTTGCCTCAAACAGGATTTCCCTAGGTTGTATTCCAATTTATATTTGCAAGCACTAACCGAACTCTTCATTTCTGGTTTTTTTTATATTATTAAGCCAAACTCAGGGGATACCCTATGATGCAAAGCACAGCATGGCAGGAAGGAGATAGGGAAAGGATTAGGGGATATGAGGAAAGTGGCGGAGGTGTCGATGTATGTCCCCCTTAAACTTCCGCAGATTGTATGCCGGAGGAGAAACAGTAGATGGTAAGCTGTTACACATTCGCACTGTTCGGGATAAAAAAGCATCTCGGAATTTTACTGTACGGCCGAAAGTAATTTGAAGGGTTAAAGGAGTATTGCGTGCAGGAATCATTCTACAAGGGAATAGACTAGATATTCCATTAGAACATTGACCATGCATATAGCGATAAAGGAGCGAAAGGCATCCAACATTGCGGCGGTGCTCGAGTGCGTCGATATGACAAGTTATTGCCAAATCGCCAATGAGCTTGAAGGCTCTCTTTTGGACAATATCCAATGAAGCTAAGGCTGTGCGACCAGCCCCGGCCCATATATGGGAGTTGTATTCCATGCTAGGTCTAATGTAGGACTTGCAGAGGAGCGCTAGATTTGACGGGCTGAAATATTTCTTACACCTTTTCAGAAATCCAAGACATTTCGATGCTTCTTTGGCAACAGAGAAGATGTGATCTGTCCAGTTTAACTTACTGGAAATATTAATGCCAAGAATGCTTAGTGACGGTGAATCAGAAATGAATGCTCCATCAAAAGAAACGGGTGTTTTTTTAATTGATATGAAGATTTTAACAGGCACTAGTGGCACTATAAAACTTTGCACTAAATAAAGTTCAAAGATAAATAGTTTTGAAAAGAATTGATTCGGAACTTGTGTTAAATTTCGCAAAAGAATTTTAAGTTGACTAAATCTGCTCACAAAACAAAATCGCATTTGACAATTCTGCACCCAGCTTTGACAAATCTTTCCTGCAGAATCTCACTTACTCCTATGTATAATCTCCTGCTCTTGACAAATTACGCTCATGTACATGAATTTTACACGATTCAACCATTCCTGTTTGCTCTATATTCTAAGGTTAAAATAGTAGACAAAATCAGAAATAGCCTTAAAGCAGCGAAATACATAGCAGCCTACATAGGAAATAATAGCTCTAAGGATAAAGCAAAATAATAAACCTGGGGGATACAGAGACGAACGCACACTACATAAGGAAATATACCGAAAATGGAAAGGAATCAAGGATAATAGCCACACAAAAAACATAAACGAGTAATAGCAAAACCCTCGAGAATACTTCACAAGCCATGAAACAGACCACCTCCTTACAACATGCGAGGCCCAACGTGGTCCTTACATTCTAAAATATTTGCAGTGTTCTTGTGTAAAAGTGACAAAAGTTTGATTTGAATAGCTCCTCCGCCCTAAACTACTATTCATAAAGAAAAATGGCGTTGTGGTAATCTTAAGCTTGCTTTCTTATCTTCCGAACGGTAATAAAATTTTCATACCTTTCCTAACAAAATTATTTAAAAAAAGTTATCTTAACCAAATGACTACAATTCCTCAAACAAAAATTCTCAGCTGAGTAATCATGTAATGCCGCTGTGCCGTCATGGCATGCCGTGGGCTGATGATATCGAATGTAGCTGCCTACACATGCAATTATCACTCAGCTGAGAAGTATTGAGCGTAAAATGGTAAGGTTACTTTGTAATCAAAACTATTTTATTATTTTGTTAAGTAAGGTACATAGAAAGTGCAGCCTTTGGGACGGTAAGGAACCAAGCTTTAATTTACTAGAAGATTATTTTCCTGTATGGAGAGTAGTTTAGCCTCTATAGCATATATAATGCCAATGTTTAGCATTTTTCCATAAGTATCAATATAGAACATTTTAGAAAACGGACTAAGCATGCACACATATAGATTTTTGTTTCATGGCTTGGGAAGTATTCTCGAGGGTTTTGGTAATAGGCATAAAAGATAAAACAAGGACAGAACAGAAAAGCAGAACAAATCAGGGAAGAGGGTAATAGGAAACCTAGTATAAGAAGTATAGAACAGAAACAGGAACAGGATAGTTGGACAAAAAAGACAAAACACCGAAAACAGAGAAGGAAGCATAGAAAGAAGAGAAACTTAGAAACAGACCAACGAAAACTAGTAAGCAAAGAAAAACAGGGAGGCAATAGTAGACCTAGTATAAGAGCACCAAAAAGAAGCAGAGACAGGATAGGTGAATAAAATAGACAAAACACCAGACACAGAGCTATTAACATAGAAAAAAGGAGAACCAAAATGAACGAACAAAACAAGGAAGCTCGAGACAGGCATATGCACAAAAGGGGCATACACACGCATTCATATGTGCATACATGAAAGCATGGATTTGCGCATACATGAACGCATAAAGAAAGAAAATAGAATAAGGAAAAGGAAGACAATAACAAGTAGAAAGAACAGAAAGGAAAAAAAGGAAAGGTGGGGTATATATGGAGAAAAAAAGGTCAAAAAGTGACACACCAAACAGAAATAGGAACATAGAGAAAGAATAGGAACGAAGACAGAACGAGTGAAAAGTAAACACGGTCAGAAAAACACAAGACAGAAGACGAAACAAGAAAAGTAGGAAGCGAATTAGGGATACCATAATAATAGCATACCAAATAGAAACATGAAGATACAAGCAAATAAACAAAACAGAAAAAATGCAGAATGAGACTAAAACAAGCACGAGAAGAAGCATTGACTAAGTAAAGAGAAAAATAAAAATGAAAATAGAGAAAAAAGAGAAAAAGAAAAAAGAAAAATATTTATAAACTATACGACATTTGAGAGGGGGAAAGGGGGGGAGCAATATCAGCGGCAATGGTGGCAATGCAAAGATAAATTTTTTTAAATAATTTTGTTAGGAAAGGTATGAAAATTTTATTACAGATCGGAAGACAAGAAAGCAGGCTTAAGATTATCGGAACACAATTTATCTGTATGAAAGTAGTTTAGGGCCGAGGAGCTATTCAAATCAAACTTATGTCACCTTTACATAAGAACACTGCAAATATTTTAGAATGTCAGGACTCCGTTGGGCCTCGCATGTGGTAGATAGCGAGGGAGGATGTTTCATGGCTTGTGAAGTATTCTCGAGGGTTTTGATTTAGCCCAAAAATTTTACATAGTTCTTTTAAATTTTTTAGTATGCTACATACATATAAGTCCTAAATACAATTCAATATTATTGGCTAGAGTAGAATATGCCAAAGTATAAGAAATGATTAAAGTGTTTTTCAAAATCTTTGTCAATCACGCTATCATGTATTCCTAACACTGATTATTTATACAAATACTACAGTTCACTTGGTGGCTAAACAAATGAAGAAATTCTTACTGAATGGATTAAAATAATATTACAATCAATTACAAAACACAAATCAAGTAGACGCATCTTACGTAGAGGATTTGCTTGTCAAGACTATAAACATTTACTCGCAAGTAATGTCTTCATTACCAATAATGGAAAAATATCAATAATCATATACATTTATTCTAGCAGCTGAAACAAGTCCAAACCAGCAGAGCAGCGCCCTATTCAGCACTAATGGATCTGCCGGCAGATCTCTTAGTATTCACCGGGTCTTAACACATGGATCTGACAGGAAGGCGATATACTCCCTAACCACTAGGGTGATTAGAATCACTTTCATTGTAGAATTTCATTTGATCTTCAAGTGGAGTTTTCTTGTTGACGTCGAGAAATTGATTTAGAAAACTGTCCTTCGCATTTGATAGATCTAATTCGTGATTTTCATTAAAGGTATCATTTATCAAAGGATTTGGATTGAATTCTAGCTTTTCGAGATATTTTTTCATGTGGGTATGACTTTGGACTTCCAGGGGAAGAGTTGTAACCTTCCGGCCAGTCATATATACCTCTCAGCGTTGTCGCTTCTCGACCACTCAACTCAGCGAGGCAGATGACTGGTCATGGCTACTTTATGTCCCTTTTAAGGTTGTTGAGGGACAATGGAGGTTGATCTTTAGGCGAGCACGGTACAGGCTTTTTGCCGGCTCAAGCTCAGGGCTGGGTTAGGTTCTTGCTCGCTGTTCAACCACCTATTACTGTACCGCTGGAAGATAGAAAGAGGTGGACACAAATAAAAACACAAAAATAAAAAAAAATAAAAAAAAGAAAAGGCTTAAGATAGGAAAGGGAACACCACCCAGAATGGTGGGACACTCTGGCTACTTGCATCACCCGCCACTGCCCTCCTCACACTCCTCGGTGTGCCTGCCAGTTACTTTATCCTCCCGGCATCTCGAGCTTCCCCAAAACCCTAACCAAACCCGACACCAAACGAAAACATGAAACTTAGCACATGGCCATTATTATTTATTTATTTCCCCGAACACGCACAAAAGTATAAATGGTCACACATTTAGTCAAACAGGTAATATATGGGTATTTGTAAATCAATTCATGAACCATCAGCGGGTATATACATAGGTATAGATATATTAAGAAAAAAAAACATTCAGTTACTGCACTAGCCTATATATTAATAATCATGACGCGTATATATATGTAGATATAAAGAAAAAGAAACTACGTTACTATACTAGCGTATATATATTAATATTCAAGCTAATACGTGAGTATGTATATATGTATAAGAATATGTCAAAGAAACATTAAAAAAAAAGCAGAAAAAAAAATCGCTATGAGAGAATTCGCTAATCCAAATTACCCTTACATTAGTGGACTATTCTAGGAATCTAAAATTAAAAAAAACAAAAAAAAAATACAGATCGCTAAGTGGAAGTATGATGGTAGCTTTCATGTATACAAATATATGTATATATAAGTACTAACTATCCGGAAATACTTCGCAAAACAAAAAAACTACTTCATTATAATATAATATTCCGCAAAACAAAAGAAACTACTTCATTATAATATAATATTCCGCAAAACAAAAAAAAACTACGTTAATATACTAATGTACTAATTTAGATTTCTATGGGGAAAAGAAAAACAACAAAAAAAAAAAAATCGCCAAGTTCCGAATTCATTGCTAATATATATATATATATATAAAAAAAAATTGAAATAAACGAACAGAGGAAGAAATATAGAATTAGCCTATAACCCCGAGAAGACAAGGAGACGAAAAAAAAATAAAACAATCTACTCACATTACAATTAATTTGTCGCAAATTTACTTACTTGTCAATCTCCCGGCGATGAAGCGCTTCAGCGGCCTGGTGACTAACGCTGTGAAAACAAATCAACAACAAAAAAAAAATACGGACAAAAAGATAAGAAATTTCTCCTGCTTGCTCTTGGGTTTTTTTTTTTTCTTTTCTCTCCTATCAGTAGATTTTGCTGGTTTCTCCTCCGTTCCGCTGTCAAGCTCCGACGATGATTTTGGATGATGTTTAACCCCAAGAAAATTTTTTTTGGGCGCTCTAGGAGGCGCCAGGTTCAGCCCTATCGATGCTGCGCAAACTTCACTGGCCGATTTCTGTACTTTTGTTTCTTTGTTACTTTGTCCTTTCCCTCCGGCACTGATCCACGCCGTGCAGGCCAAAGACTGTCACCTGATATCTGTACTCAGACCAACAGAAAGAAGAAACCTCACTAAATAAATTTTTCCCGGCAATGAACAAGTAATCACACCTCACCTTAGATTTATCCAAAATTCCCTTCCTTGAGGGCAGAAAAAAAAAAACTTATGCCGTCACTCAGTAACTATCGAGTCACATCCACAATCAAATTTAAAGATAAAAGAAAAAAAATGTAAACTTCTCGTATAAACGTTTCAATATTACCGCATGCACGCACAATTGCTCGATGCCCAGTCTTTATTTAAGGAAATATTATAGTCACTTCTGATTTGATTTTTTTTTTCAAATTCTGTAAGGGCGCACAAGACTCGAAAAACAAAACACAAAACTGGACGAGCTCCCGCGGAAGATCTTTCTTCCATCGAATTGCTTTACAAAGTGGAGTTTCGATCGCCACATACCGAAAAAACGATATGAGGGAAAATTACCCAAGTCCATTGCACCTTATCGGTCAGCACCTTTATTGGGGTGATCGGAAATGCTCGAATTACATTTCTAGTTTTTGTTTAAAAAAAACGTTAAGCGTGCGGTTTATTTTTATTGAGTGTCTCGAGCTTAATTTCCGCTTGGACTCAATTTATTGCCTTTTCCTTGCGAAGAAGAAATAAAATTTCTCTTTCCCATATGCATCTGCAGCAAAAAGAAGAAATAAGAGAATTAGATTTTCTTTACTTGCAACAAGAAAAATTATAGCCGTTACAGGTCAGGTTCGGAAGTTCCAATTCCAAAGAGGAATTCTCCGAGGCTGAGAGAAGACTACGGCTATGGTCCAATCGCATAAATAAGGCCCAACGCGGGGACGCCCCACACCCTGAGATCAAAGAGTCTCATGCTCTACCGACTGAGCTAGCCGGGCATAAGTCTTACGAAAGGATGATATGGTTACCCTGTATGATCAATAGGCAGCGATTATATAAAAAAAAAAAAAAAAGGAATAAGAAAATGGGCTAGACAATCGTAGTAAGCTATTACTGAATCTTTATTCAAGAAACAAAGTGAACACAAATAAAGAAGTATTACACTTTTTATATATTCGACAAATTTAAGGGCGAGATTATTGTCTAACTACTCTATATATATTACTCCTTTCTTTTGCGAGTTGAATACCGATATTTATTTTATAAAATGATTTAGAATATTTGATTGCGATTTGGGATGTTACTGGCGAATGTTGCTCGCGTGATAGACGCCAATAAACTTACCATCCATACTTTCTACTTCGTAGTTCACATTACCATTCTTCTTTCGTATGCGAGCCTTGATGAACTTGTTGGCCAGTTTGGCCGCGAACTTGTCTGCGGCCTTGCTCTGTACGAAATTCCGGACATAGACAATTTGCCCTGGTTTATAAATTATCTGCCGCGCGCGAAGGTTATAGGTGTGAGCGTTTCTCTCGTAAGCTTCCCGGAGATGGTCTTTCACTCGCTCATGTACTAGTGGAATTCTGTAGTTACTTGGTAATACTTCGAAGTTACCTTCTGCCAAGCCATCAATCTGGCGGAGAAGATTGTATGTACCTCCATGTAAGATCATGTGGTATCCGTAAAGTAAGAAATAAGGGGAAAATTTGGTCGACTGGTGTGTTGCGTTTCGCAAAGCGCAAGCCACATCACTTAGCTGGGAATCCCAGTTGGTATGTTCCTCTTGCACATACGACCTAATTGCTGCCACGATGGAGCGATTAACTCTCTCTGCAGCATTGGACTGTGGCGAATATCCTGCAGTCTTTGTGTGGCGAATACCGAAGCGTTCTATCATGCGAGCAAACTCTGTTGAGATAAATTGTGGCCCATTATCAGTATGTATAATCTCAGGTACCCCGTAACAGTGGAATATATTTTCCTCTAGATATTCTATGAGTTGCTTAGTTTTAGCTTGGGGAAAAGCCTTTAGTAGGACAAATTTGGTAAACTGGTCCACAATGACTAGGATGGTGGTATTCCCGCGTTTACTTCTTGGGAGGGGTCCAATATAGTCAATATGCAATCTCTGCCAAGGCCTTTCTACCTCAATCTGGTTTCCCATTTTGGGCCTTAGCCTGCAGTTTGGAGCTTTGGTTTGTTTGCAGACATCGCATTGTAAGATATATGCGCGGACTTGTTGGCGCATGCCTGGCCAAAAATAATATCTTCGCAGTCTATCAAGGGTTTTATGAATTCCGCCATGGGCTGCAGTGGAGCTCTCGTGTTCCCTTCTAATTAAATCTTTGGTGAGCCCTTGAGGAATCCAGAGTTTCCAACTGGGGATGTCGGATAGATCGTTATCACCACCGCCCTCAATACGAATGAAAATGTGCAGTTCAGTGACTTGCAGATTAGGATACTGAGCTGGTGTAGCCGAGATTTTGTCTTTCCAACCTACGTAAGCAGGGTCAGAGAAGTGTGCTGATTTCAGGTCTACCAGGTAATCTAGCTTGCTAAGGTCAGAGATAGTCGCCTCTGCCGAATCAAGATACATTCGAGATAACGCATCCGGCACTACATTTTGGCTTCCTTTTACGTGCTCGATCTCAAAGTCGAATGACTGTAGTTTTAAGCTCCATCGCGCAAGTCGCCCCGTAAGTTCCTTTTGAGTCATTAGCCATTTCAAACTCTGGTGGTCGGTGATGACTGTGAAGTGGAAACCTTCGATGTACGCTCTAAACTTCTTTACGCTCAGTACCGCAGCGAAGCATTCTAGTTCAGTGATACTATAATTTCTCTGGGCAGAATTCAACTTTTGGGACATAAATGCAATTGGCCTTTCGGAATCATCCTCCGACTTTTGAAATAAGACACTGCCTACTCCCATAGTGCTGGCATCACATCTTATATAGAAGGGCTTCGTATAATCTGGATTAGCTAGCAGTGGGGCCGAACATAAGTGTTCTTTTAGTTGTTTAAAGGCTTCTTGAGCCTCCGAAGTCCACTGAAACTTCGCACCCTTCTTCAGAAGCTCTGTGATCGGAGCAGCGATGCTCGAAAAGTTTGGGATAAATCTCCTGTACCATCCAGCCATGCCCAGTAGTCTGCGTGTTTGCCGAACTGTTGATGGGCTAGGAAAATTTACAATTGCAGACACCTTTTCAGGATCGACCCTCAGACCTCCTTCACCAACCACATAGCCAAGGTATTTAATTTCTCGAAGAACGAACTTACTCTTCTCAACGTTTATGGTCAGTCCTGCCTGACGAAGCAGGGAAGCGACTTCCCTCAGTAAGTCCAAATGTTCCTCGAACGTAGTGGAAGTAATGAGTAAGTCATCTAAGTAGACAAATACTCGATCGTGGAATTGATGAGGCACGACCCGGTCCATAAGGCGACACATAGTTTGTGGAGCATTGCATAGACCAAACGGCATGACTTTAAATTGATATAAAGGCCTTCCAGGAACTGTGAATGCAGTCTTATCACGAGCGGACTCTGCGAGTGGTATCTGCCAGAATGCGTCTTTCAGATCTAAGCTTGAGATATATCTGGTTTCTCGGAGGCGACCTAAGAGTCCATCTATCAATGGTAGTGGATAAGCATCTTTCTTGGTAACAGAATTGACCTTGCGAGAATCTAAACATAGTCGCACCTTCCCATTAGATTTTTTCACGAGAACCACTGGAGAGCTCCAGGAGCTCTCACTCTCTTCGATAACGTCCATGGCTAACATTCGGTCCAGTTCTTCATATAACAACTTTTGAACCGCTGGGGATACCGGGTAGTGACGTTGCTTTATTGGTGGAGTATCTCCTACGTCGATGCTGTGTTCCAACAGTTTTGTACGGCCGAGGCCATGCTTCGAAAAGGAAGGAAATTGATGTTTGAGATCTTCCAGTTGGGCATTTTGCTCTGGTGTGAGGGTGTGTTGCGGAGGATGGATCTTTGTGGTCTTATCAATATCCAGGGAGTCTATTACAGCAGGGGTAATGCCAAAAGCATCCCAAAAATCAATTCCTAAGTAAAGTTCCTGTTGTAAGCTGGGCACTAAGTGAAAATGGATGGTTTCTGTTTTCTCAGCATAACGGACGGGCAACTTTACGTGACCAATGATAGAATTCCGTGAGCCATCCGCTGTCCGAACATAAGAATGACTCTGGTTGTAACTAAGATTATTCTTACGCAGAAATTCCAGAGAGTGTTTTCCCAATATGCTTACAGAAGCTCCACTGTCGAGCAAACCAACTGGGCGATGGTCTTCTCCATCACGCTGAATAGCGGCGGATACTGCTTTACGAAGCAGCTTTTTGGATGTAAAGTACTTCCGAGTTCTAAGCTGACGCCGCCGACCTCGACTTGAGGCGATATATCGAGAGCGAATGGATTCCTCCGAAGTTGTTTTGGATGTGTCTATGTAAGATTGGGGAGTTAGTGTTGATTGGGTTGATGTTAAGTGGGAAAGGGATGAAGTGGGTAGCAATGTTGGTAAAGTGTGCACATTCTCTAGCGATGAGCTGCAGGCTCGGTATTGGTGGCTGCTTCCACTCTCCTGGCACTGGGGTAACTGGTCGTATGGCCCGAACGCATGACCCCAGCTCGTTCTGCGTTCGGGGTCTTGTTTACCGCGCGGCCTAAACAGGTCCCACAGTTTGGCTTCAGTACGCCAGGACGTCCGCAACCGTAACAGAATATCCCAAGATGACCCTTTGAACAGTCTTGATATCTGTGGCCTAAGTCTCGGCAGTTCCAACATATATCAAACGAAGCGCGGTTAGCAGTATTTCTCCTTAGCACTGGCGTAAGCGCTGCTACTTGTGGGTCAATGTCATTATCAACGTATTCTGACAAGGGTATTACCTCTTCTAGTTCTTCGACCTGCGCTCTATTTCGGAAAGTACGAGCCATAGTCAGCTGTCGAGGATCGTGCCCAGATCTAGCCCACAATTTCTCTAGCCTCTGGCAGATAATTCTCACCTCTTCCGTTGATCTGAATATTGTCGTGGTAGTGGCACTCTGCAGAGCTGGGTCCATGTTTTCTCGGACAATTTCGAGTAGCTCTCTGTCAGGGAATGGTCTTCGAAGCCGACCGTTAAGTCGTTCTACGTCCAGCAGGAAGTTATTGAACGTTTCTTTCGGGCCTTGTCTTCTTGTTTCAATGGCCCTTCGCGTTTCTCTTTCTGAGACATAGCTCCCGAATCGCTCGAGTAGGGCTGTCTTCATACCCTGCCAACTCGTATCGGGATACTTCCGCTTGTAAACCCAGAACCAGCTTTCAGCCGTACCTGAGAGGAAGTTAGGCAAAATGCCAATTAAACGATCCAGCGGATAGTTATCGTCCTTGGAAAGCATTTCTATTCGGAAGACAAATTCGGTGACGTCAAGTCCCTCTGGGGACCCGTTAAAAGATAATTTCCATTTTGGTAGCCTTGGCTGCCAATTAGGAGAACTTGAAGATTCTGGGCGGCCACTATACTGAAAGTGGGCATTGGGTTGATTCCCGCTAGGGTGTGTTCCGCGATTTTGTTCAGTAGGGAGAAGCGTAGTTGACAAGGGATCACTCTGATTGCCCATGCGCGGCGTCAGGGTTGTATAATTTAATGGATTCGTGGTTGTGCTCAAAAACTGATTAGGAGACCTTCCTAGATCCCCAGCTGTATTTCCGATTATCGACAAAGATGGAAGTGTCACACTTCTTGGGAACTGAATTCGTCGACGGACTGCACCTGTTCCAACATTCGCGGCCTCATCTCCTTCAACATTTGTCTCAAAGCTAGGTGGTGCTGGAGTACTAGTTGCTCCTGCAAGGGCTTGGGGCTTTTGGTTCTCAGAGGCATCCCTACGAGGAGGAATCTTAATTTTCATGAATTCCTTTATAAGCCCGGACATTGCCGATACTTGTTCAGTGGCCTCTTCTGAATGATCTGTCGATGAGCTAGCTAAGCGTATAGCACGCCCACTTAGATGACTCAATCGACATCTCACGCGTTGATAGTCGTCATAAGTTTGGACTTTATTCTCTTTAATTAGACGAGTTAGCAAGTCGAGCTTTTCTTTACAAATCTCAAGCTCACTTCTCGCTTCGGAAGAATCGTGCATAACCGTTGGTGCTCGACCAGGAAACGATGCCTCTAAATCCAATAATTCTCTAAGTTTGGTAGAGGCATCGGGATCAGCTATATCTAGGCCCCTGACCTTATACTCCACATTGCGTTCGTCTTCTAATAGGAATTTGGGATCCATTATTAGTAAATGCGAAAGAGAAACGAGTTACGGATATAAAGATATATATTACAATATGAGGTGAATATGAGATATTTAGGCTACCAAGGAATGCAGTTGAAGTTAATGGAGAGAGAAAAAAAATATATATATATATGTGTATACTAAAATAAAACCAGTAGAAGTAAGATAAAATACAATAATGTATTCGTTGTTTTCGACTGTATTAAGATTGTCTAATCTTGTTACCATACAGATACGATGAGACTATAACTATACCGAATAACCAATAAAGACTAAAGATATACATATAAAAAAAAAACAAAAAAATAAGAAGAATATAATGCTTAGAACGCCAGCAGAGTAAGCTTCGGCTTAACTACTGGTAGGAAAAGAGATATATTAGTGCGTTGAACGAAAGGCAAAAAAAAAAAACAATCAAATAACTTAGAGGAAAAAAAATTAAATTCCAATAAAAATGCGCATATAAGTACAGTTAATTAGAGATAAAAACGTACCAAGATATTGTAAAATAATAAAATTATGACTGCAGATTCTGAGCCAATAAAATAGATGTCCTGGCTCTTCAGCTTCCAACAAATTGTGTACTGATATATTTATATATACCTATTTATATGTATATATAAGGAAAATTCGATAAACTAAAAAAAAAAAAAATTTCTGAACTGAATAGTGGTTAATATTTCTTCGTTTGGTGACCGGCTCATTTAGTTCAGGTTTTAAGGGTTTGATGAGTCAGTGGCGAGTGGTCCAAGGTTTCTCCTATGTAAGAAAAAAGATTCTATAATCGCTATCATCTGCACCAGCGGGGCTAATAGAGAATACTAATCTGCTCAATCTAACAGCCCGCCATGCGGAGTAAGCGATTGGATAATTTTTACAGAGATAATTATTTAACAAATGACAACACATATCAAACATCAAGCAGGGAACCCTTCAAAGGCCACATATCAACTACTTGACGGAAATGTTGTCGACAATCAAATTAGAAAAGGGTGTAATACATGAAAAATAAGAATAGCCTTCTCTAACGAGGTTTTTACAAAATCACTAAGAGTCGCTAATACCAATCGAACCTAAGGGCGAAACCTGCAGTGCGGAATATCCTAACCACTTAGCGAAAGCATTGACACGAGCACTTAGGAATGCAAAAGTGTTAAAGAAGCCAGAGTTAATCTATAAACGAACAAACCTAATAAATTGACGCTGTGATTATAGCGCAACTATATTTAGTTGATATCTTAACTCGTAAAAGTAAACAGCAACAAAACAAATAAAAACATTCGTTTGTAAGCTCTAGAATATTATGCTTAAGATTGGGAGCCATATTTGTAACCTTCCGGCCAGTCATATATACCTCTCAGCGTGGCCGCTTCTCGACCACTCAACTCAGCGAGGCAGATGACTGGTCATGGCTACTTTATGTCCCTTTTAAGGTTGTTGAGGGACAATGGAGGTTGATCTTTAGGTGAGCACGGTACAGGCTTTTTGCCGGCTCAAGCTCAGGGCTGGGTTAGGTTCTTGCTCGCTGTTCAACCACCTATTACTGTACCGCTGGAAGATAGAAAGAGGTGGACACAAATAAAAACACAAAAATAAAAAAAAATAAAAAAAAGAAAAGGCTTAAGATAGGAAAGGGAACACCACCCAGAATGGTGGGACACTCTGGCTACTTGCATCACCCGCCACTGCCCTCCTCACACTCCTCGGTGTGCCTGCCAGTTACTTTATCCTCCCGGCATCTCGAGCTTCCCCAAAACCCTAACCAAACCCGACACCAAACGAAAACATGAAACTTAGCACATGGCCATTATTATTTATTTATTTCCCCGAACACGCACAAAAGTATAAATGGTCACACATTTAGTCAAACAGGTAATATATGGGTATTTGTAAATCAATTCATGAACCATCAGCGGGTATATACATAGGTATAGATATATTAAGAAAAAAAAACATTCAGTTACTGCACTAGCCTATATATTAATAATCATGACGCGTATATATATGTAGATATAAAGAAAAAGAAACTACGTTACTATACTAGCGTATATATATTAATATTCAAGCTAATACGTGAGTATGTATATATGTATAAGAATATGTCAAAGAAACATTAAAAAAAAAGCAGAAAAAAAAAATCGCTATGAGAGAATTCGCTAATCCAAATTACCCTTACATTAGTGGACTATTCTAGGAATCTAAAATTAAAAAAAACAAAAAAAAAATACAGATCGCTAAGTGGAAGTATGATGGTAGCTTACATGTATACAAATATATGTATATATAAGTACTAACTATCCGGAAATACTTCGCAAAACAAAAAAACTACTTCATTATAATATAATATTCCGCAAAACAAAAAAAACTACTTCATTATAATATAATATTCCGCAAAACAAAAAAAAACTACGTTAATATACTAATGTACTAATTTAGATTTCTATGGGGAAAAGAAAAACAACAAAAAAAAAAAAAATCGCCAAGTTCCGAATTCATTGCTAATATATATATATATATATATAAAAAAATTGAAATAAACGAACAGAGGAAGAAATATAGAATTAGCCTATAACCCCGAGAAGACAAGGAGACGAAAAAAAAATAAAACAATCTACTCACATTACAATTAATTTGTCGCAAATTTACTTACTTGTCAATCTCCCGGCGATGAAGCGCTTCAGCGGCCTGGTGACTAACGCTGTGAAAACAAATCAACAACAAAAAAAAAATACGGACAAAAAGATAAGAAATTTCTCCTGCTTGCTCTTGGGTTTTTTTTTTTTCTTTTCTCTCCTATCAGTAGATTTTGCTGGTTTCTCCTCCGTTCCGCTGTCAAGCTCCGACGATGATTTTGGATGATGTTTAACCCCAAGAAAATTTTTTTTGGGCGCTCTAGGAGGCGCCAGGTTCAGCCCTATCGATGCTGCGCAAACTTCACTGGCCGATTTCTGTACTTTTGTTTCTTTGTTACTTTGTCCTTTCCCTCCGGCACTGATCCACGCCGTGCAGGCCAAAGACTGTCACCTGATATCTGTACTCAGACCAACAGAAAGAAGAAACCTCACTAAATAAATTTTTCCCGGCAATGAACAAGTAATCACACCTCACCTTAGATTTATCCAAAATTCCCTTCCTTGAGGGCAGAAAAAAAAAACTTATGCCGTCACTCAGTAACTATCGAGTCACATCCACAATCAAATTTAAAGATAAAAGAAAAAAAATGTAAACTTCTCGTATAAACGTTTCAATATTACCGCATGCACGCACAATTGCTCGATGCCCAGTCTTTATTTAAGGAAATATTATAGTCACTTCTGATTTGATTTTTTTTTTTCAAATTCTGTAAGGGCGCATAAGACTCGAAAAACAAAACACAAAACTGGACGAGCTCCCGCGGAAGATCTTTCTTCCATCGAATTGCTTTACAAAGTGGAGTTTCGATCGCCACATACCGAAAAAAAACGATATGAGGGAAAATTACCCAAGTCCATTGCACCTTATCGGTCAGCACCTTTATTGGAGTGATCGGAAATGCTCGAATTACATTTCTAGTTTTTGTTTAAAAAAAACGTTAAGCGTGCGGTTTATTTTTATTGAGTGTCTCGAGCTTAATTTCCGCTTGGACTCAATTTATTGCCTTTTCCTTGCGAAGAAGAAATAAAATTTCTCTTTCCCATATGCATCTGCAGCAAAAAGAAGAAATAAGAGAATTTGATTTTCTTTACTTGCAACAAGAAAAATTATAGCCGTTACAGAGTGTTCGCCTTTTCATATAATATGGTATTGTTGTAGAACGTACCTTTTAAGAAGGCATATTCTCCTATACATTGACGGGTTAACTGTGAACCAGATGGGAAAACCATAAGTGATAACTGGTCTGATACATTGCTTGAATAGAAGGCTCTTCACACCAACCGAGAGTCCGTTTTGCTTTCTTATTAATTCACTCAGGCAGCCGTAGGCCATATTTGCTTTCTTGATGGCGTACTGCATGTGATCCTTAAATCTAAAAGTTGAGTTTAACTTGGCCCCAAGATACTTCACCGAAGTCTTTTGGGAATTACTGTATTATTTATTATTAACTTTAGCCGTTTGGCCTTGCCACATATAGATGAACCCGTTCTGCAAGATGGTCTACGAAAACATATGAATTCCGAGTTAGACATGTTTAATTTGATGCCACACCTTTCGAAGTATGAGGCCAGCAGCTTAAGATGGAGTTTAACTGTCTTCAGTGCTACAATGGGTTGTAGCGCATCAAACATTTCATAGATGCACATACAAAAGAAAAAAATAAAAACAAGCATAAGCAAGCATTCAAGTTCAATAATTTCATTTACACATATTTTCGTTCATAAATTGAACAATGTGAATTTCGTGAACTTGCAAAGGCTATGCACTTCGGTACAGCACACGTCAGTTTGCTGACACGACATTTCACACCATTCAACCTCAATGAACCCGAATGCTTGAAAAGCTTGGAATGTGCATTGCGGCAAATTCTTGTATGAATTTGCGAATTGTTGATTGCGCTACTCCAGGTCAATAATCTATTTTGCAATGTATTGCAATGAATTGATTATTTGATAGATTTATACGTTAGGTAGGGGTAGCGAATAAAAATATAAATAAGTTGATTCTGAATAAAGAAGGGACAGTACGTTTTAGAGAAGAAAAGTGTTTAACTGTTAATTCCTATCTCTATTAAATTCGGCAGTCTTTGACGCCATACAGTGTGCGGATATCGGCTGAGAATTCTCGCCTGCACTACACCAAGATATTCGGCTGAGCAATCTCGCCAGAAGATAGGGCAGTTTCTGACGCCTTCAGATACTAATATCGGCTGAGCATTCTCGCCTGTACTATACCAAGATATTCGGCTGAGCAATCTCGCCTGAAGATAAGGCAGTCTCTGACGCCTTCAGATAATAATATCGGCTGACCTTTCTCGCCTGAAGCTATAGGCAGCAGCTATCTACAAGTATACATTGGGCGACGGTTAGGTCAAGGCAGCCATCCGGAAGCTTAAGTACATACACTACGTGGCGCCTTGATATAACCATTACAGGGTGAGCTACTAGAATTGTAAACAACCGTATTATCAGCATACGTAAGCTGTCGTAGTCGATTCAGATTTGTCATCACAGTGTTGTTCTCAGTCAACAGAATTGAGAGATCTTTCGGAACGTCAGCGACGTAGAGACTGTACAGAAAAGGTCCACAATGGATCCCTATGGCACGCCTGCTTCTATATCAAATGGCTCTGAGTCCACATTATTGAAGTGAACACATGCCCTTCGGCCGCTTAAAAAGGAGTGTATCATTATTATTAAAAACGTTGGGAAATTAAACATGATTAATTTATATATTAAACCAGTAAACCATATGGTGTCAAACGCCTTGGTAAAATCTAGCATGCATGCGCCCGTCACTTTGTTTTGATTTAACGAATTCGTTATATCATTATGAAACTTGAATATCGCATCCCTAGTTGAATGTTGATTTCGGAAACCAAATTGTTCGTTTGGTATTATATTATTATTGGCGCTATGTCTGAGCAATTCATCCGCCATGATTGTCTCAAAAAGTTTGCACACATTCGATAGCAGTGAGATTGGTCGGAAATTTGTAACGTCAAGGTTATTTTCATTCTTCAGGAGTGGGACGTTTTTAGCGATTTTTCATGACTCAGGAAAATATCCATTATTTATACAGTAATTGAAAATAATAGTCAAATATATGAGAGCCTGATAAGGTAATTTTTTAATTGAGAAATTTGAAATTCTGTCTTGTCCACTGGACTTTTTTGTGTTCAGCTTATCTATATATCCGACTAACTTATCTCTTTCGACAAAAGGATAATTATCATCACTACAATTTTCTGCGGTAAAATTATCGTCAAATTTATAGATACTTTCTATAGATCCGTCGGTATTCTTAATATTATTATAATGGGCATCTACTTTATCGATTACAGCTTTGAAATTGCTGTTCTGATTTGGAATCTCACGTTTCGAGATTTCCTTGAATTGGCCAGCGAAAACGTCCCCCCTACTCATATCTGAATTCAAAGTGACCTGCCCGTTGGTTATTT
Source organism: Dioctria linearis (assembly GCA_963930735.1). Classification (NCBI taxonomy): domain Eukaryota; kingdom Metazoa; phylum Arthropoda; class Insecta; order Diptera; family Asilidae; genus Dioctria; species Dioctria linearis. Next base: position 98,232,963 of record OZ005743.1, on the reverse strand, counting down.
TATTATTTGTTTTTTTTTCATTTATAATTTTGTCTATCTCATTATACATATCTGGACCAGATTTTACATTTTTTAAGCGTTTCTCACACCACTTATTTATAAAAGAGTTTGTATTATGCTTTATTAAAACTGTTAGGCAGTTTATCCTTGATAACAGATATTTATACTCTGGGTTCACTCTATTTAAGTTTTTATGAAAAATTCGCTTTAATTTGCTTTTCCAGTCATTACGTAACTTGTACAATTTAATTAAAAATTTTAGCATCTGTTTATAATTCTTATCACCTTTAGAGATAGGGTTTTTCCTACTCATTTCGCTTACTACTACGATAAACGCAGAGTTGAATTTACTAATGTAGGAATCAGTCTCAGTGTTTGTTAGATTTCTTTGTTTTGGAGGCATACTGCTTGGCAGTCTAAATGACGTAACAGTGCGGAAGACCGTCCAGTTTATATATTTTAATGAGAAATGTTCAGGCTTTTTAACCTGGATCATGTCGATGATGTAATCATTGTCATTGCTTAATAACAATTCAACTGATAAATGATCTGAAATGGTCCGCAGTGTCCGGCAATTACGTTGGGTTGGAGAAGTAAAAGTGTTATCTATAAGATCATTGGACATCAAAAAGAGATCAAAAACTGATGCGGAGCTGGGAAAAGTCCGTGACATTGATGAGATGATTGAGAAGTCGCAAGTGTGCGAGTATGCTTTCAACCATCCCTCCAGTGCTCTTCCATAGAAAGCCATCCTGAATAGTTGTAAGATACACAAGATAAGACAGAAAACCCCAAATTTCACATAAATAGAAGCGCACAGCACAATGAAACCTCAAATTAGATGATAATCATTCCGCTGATTTTTGATGCAGAACAGCCAAAGGATCAACACCTTAAGGAGCAAGTTAGCAAATAAACAATTTCACAAATACGCAAACACATTTTACCGACGACATTTGCTGTATTCGTGCGCTAAAGTGGGAAGTGAAAAGTGTATGTGTGTGGGACATATTGAAAATTGAGTAGTGCTTTGTGTCGTGTATATATTTGTGTAAAAACATATGTACAAACACAGATAGACTTATTAAGAAACAAGTTGAAAGCCGACGGCATTTTGTCACTTCGTGAAAAATTTTAAGAAAAGTGCCAGAAAAAAGACTCAAATGTAGTGAACCTTTAAGACTATTAATAACAGTAATAAAAGTGTTAAAAGTATAAGTGAAAATGACTAGTGAAGAAAACATTTTTAATGCTGTGAAAGCCAACGTCAGAAAAATATAGGGAGTATACCAGTCAACATCATAGAATCTCTCGCAAAAAGAATGCTGCAGGGAAGGAAGCAAGTGTCATTGCGAAGCAAAGAGTCTTCAAATTCATCAAGCTCAACCGACAGCCTGCCCTAGGATATGTCGGAAGATGACACGGAAATGAGCACAGACCAGATCGAATACCAACTAGTAAATAACAAGAGACGAGCACTGAAAGATCCAGCCAAGAACGCGGAATCAGCTAAAATGCTAAGGTAGCTGACTCAAGAAATAGCAGCAATTATTATCAGGCGATGCGAACGGGATACAGACATGTTATCCAGCCAAAGATGAAGCCAGTACAACCAGTGGAAGTAAAAGTAAGCAGACCACCACGGATCATCGCCCACGGACTGAACTACAAGGAGTTCAACAGGACACATTAAAATGGGAAGCGGGAATAAATGCACCATCAAACCAATCACCGAAGAAGACAGGGAAGTCATTTTTAACCTGCTCGCTAATATCAGGGTAGAGTACAACACTTTCACCCCAAAAGAAGGACGAAAAACAACTCTCGTGCTGAAAGGATGCCAGCACACCTTCGACGAAGAAGGGATCAAGCTCGCTCCTGAAGAAAAGCTGCAAGAAGTTAATATAAGGAGCGTCACAAAACTACAGACAACTCGCAGCAAAAAATTGGCCAAGGAGATGGATGCTTTCATCATTGTCTTCGATGCCCAATACAGCATGAGTGAGATTATGAAGGTGGACCGCCTTCTGGACCAGATCGTCCATTGGGAAAAACATCTCACCAAAGGAGTGGCACAATGTAAGCGGTGCCACCGTTTCGGAGATGTCGCCAGCAACTGCGCCCAACACTATCGCTGTGTACTCTTGGGGCGGCATTGCAAAAGAATAGCCCTTAATTCGTTCTTTGCGGAACAAAAACCTAACTTTGTCCTCCTATCAGAGACAAACCTAAACCCTCGCCACAAACTAGTCTTTGAGAAATTCTCAACTACCCCTTCTGACAAAACTGACTCAGCCTTGTGTACTGCAACACTAATTCGGGATGGGCTTAAGTTCGAAGAAATTCAGCTTAGACCCCTCAGTAACATGGAGTGCACGGCAGTGAAGGTCTTCCTCGCCTCTCAAGAAACGCTTCTTCTAATCTCCCTGTACAAGAGGTGCGGTGCACAGTTGGCTCAAATCAGAAGGAATCTTGAGATCCTAAACAATATTTCAAGGCACTTTACCTACACGGTTATTGGAGGAGACCTCAATGCCAGGCATCCCATATGGACTGACCCTATTGAAAATCAAGAGAACCACGATTTCATTGTTGTTTCACCAACTACACCAATATTTTCCCTTTCTGGCTCACACATAGACTTCCTCCTCGTATCCTCAAGCATGATAAGCTTACTACCACAAATCGCAAACGCCATACTCATCAAAGCTCTTCAGATCACCTAGCTATTGAATTATCTATCATCATGAGTTTACCAACATCCTCCACTCTGACTGACGTCTAAGACCGACTAACATCACTCTGCCAAGGAAATCTCCCAGCTAACAGTAGAAATCTCTCAAATTTCGAGACAGACTGCCAAATTGAGCTTTTCACCAGCTGCCTTCAGATGAATATTGATCGTTTCTCCCGAACAACCCCGGTAATGAATTACCAATTCAAGAGCCTTCCCTCATGACTTCAGAATCTATATAAATATAGGCAAAAGCTGCACAAAGTTCTCAACCGCATTTACCATAACCATACTCTCAATACCCAAAGTTCTGCTTATCAGTCCGTTCTTTCTCAAGTCAAGTGCTTGTCAGTGATTATAGATGAGCAAACAAAATTGTTCTGCGATGAACAGTTTAGAAAGAGACTCGGGAAAATAAAACCAGGCCCACAGACCTTTGATAATATTATCAAAGTCTGTTCTAGGAAGTCGAAACTCCCTAAAATCATGACCAGCAGCGAAGGACCTCTATCATTTCCACAGGAAAAGAGCGAGGCCTTTGCAACATTTTTCCAAATCACCCTCAAAGACATCTTAAGCCTCAGAAACCCAACCTTCTCTTTTGAACTAGATAGGTGTGTTAGCACCTTTCTTTGTGCTAACGAATCCATACCAAAAACCTTTTTCGCTGTGGAAAACCCAGCAATCTACCCAGAAGATCAAAACACCTTCACAAAAAAAAAAGCTTTCGATTCAGTTTGGACGGCAGGGCTAATATACAAATTAAATCAATTCGGCTTTGCTCCACACCTAAACAGACTTATCCACAGTTTCCTAACTTCTAGGAAGTTCTATGTGGAGCTTGATGACCACAAATCCTCGCTCAAAACAATCGCAGCAGGAATCCCCCAGGGCTACATATTGGGCCCAATACTCTTCAACTTCTACACCTCGGACCAACCACAAAATGAAACCGGCACAACGCTACTCTTCGCCGATGACGCCCAATCTCGCTGCCCGCTCCGCGGTCAATAAAGACAACCTACACCTCAGCAAGCACGCCTCTTATCACAAAAAGTGGGGGATCAAAATTATCATCCACAAGTCCGAACTTATATGTATTCGGAAACCTAGCACCGAGCGAAACCGCCAAGTTGCTAAATCCAAAAGAATTACGGCCGTGTATAATGGAGGAGCAATAAAGCCCACACATACAGCGAAATATCTAGGAGTAAGTTTCCATGAACACCTACGGTTCAATAACCATGCTAAAGCAACCGTTAGCAAAGCCAATTTCGCGTACAGGATTATAAGCCCTATAATCAGTGTCAGTGACGGACTCACAACCCAGACAAAACTACCCATGTACAAGTAACTAATAAGGCCTGTCATCACTTATTGCTTTCCCATATGGCACACAAACTCCCCCACTTATATGAACCGCCTGAGCAAGCTCGAAAGAAAGATTCTTAGAGCTTGCACAGGACTCCATAGAAGAGCCAACGGAAAATACTACCGCAGCGAAGTATTGTACGAGGCAACCAATATAACTCCTAACAAGGAACATCTGTTCGGTCAAAGCGAAAAACAAGTCGAGAAAATCTCTATCCACTTAAACCCACTCATAAACAACTTGCCGGATCTTCTAATACCGGCAAATTTCAAATACCTGTCACCCTTGCTCTTAGCTAAATCGGATGCTAGAAACATCTACCTCCACGAAGGTAGAATAAGGAGAGAGGAGGAGATTACTACAGGGCGTAATTCCAAATAACGTCAAGAACCCTGGAATGTCTCTCATATAACATGCCAGTATATGAACTTTCCAGTCCTTAACTTCCTAAAGATCCCAAAACATATCCAATCCTCACTCCCTCTCAATCCCTCCCAAATTTAACAACAAACTCTTGCGAGAAAGTCATTAACTACAGCTGATGTGGTGCAGCAGCTGTAAGGAAAAGAACTAACAACATCACGAGAGGTGATCAAAAAGCACACCAAGGATCAAGAAGAAGAAAAAAGCAAAACATCTAATCGAACTGAGGACCAAGATAAGCCCCAGCGCCCTAAAGAAGACAACCTGAAGGATGTGAAAAATCATCTAACAAAATCCAAAGAAGGAAGGCAATGAAGAAATTTGCAAGCGCAAAAGCACTTGACTGGACTTGAATGAAACCTCATTAGTGAAGTGAAAGTCAAAGTGCAAACAACATGTGACACAGTGAAAAGTGAAAATAAGCAAACACACCAGAACAGTGTGCACATACACAGCACCACAATAAGAAGCTTAGACTGAATTGATCAAGTATAAGTATGACATAAGCAATAATAAAGGACATTACAGTGATAGCAGCGGTGAAGAGTCACATAGAAATAAAATAAACGGGTGAGTCATAGAGTAAAGAAATTTAAAATATTTAGAAAACATTTTAGAATAAATAAACGGTTGCGGCACAGGTATACACACAACGGCACAAAGGATAACAGTGATATAAAAAAAAAGGGGGAAAATATTGGGAGATGAATCGGATGTAGAAACAAGAAGAACATGGAACGAGGACACCAGAGAGGAACGCCAAATGTATCTGGAAACACAGAAATGGATTATTTCAAAACCATTAATAAGAGAGTAAAGGGGAGATAAAGGCAAGAAAAACAAATAGAACAAAGAGAAAGAGAAAAACTGGAGGTTTATTATATTATATTATTGCACAACCTATAGATAAGACATGCGCTGACAAAGAAGAGCATAGAATTATATAAAAAATATATAAAAGACAGTAAAAGTAAAAACAAAATAAGAATAGAAATACTTACCACAACAGAATGCACTGAAAAAGAAGAGATGGATATCAAAAAGTGACCACGGAAGAATAAGAATAAAAACACTCAAAAAGCAGAGCACAAAAAGAATAATAGTAGAAACAATGAAAGTATGAAAGAGTAATAGCGTACTGGAGGGCTGATTGGTGGTATTGATGTTTTTGATGGTATCACCACTAGAGAAGCTATTGTGTCGTTGTCGGTGCTATCATTTGTGGTGTTGCTGCCATACTTCGAGGAGAGAACTAAAGGAGGCGACATGTGATGAAAAAAGCGTAGTAACTTTCGTTCTTCTTCTTGTTTTTGTGAGGTGTCAGAGGCTGAGTTAAAAATTGTTGATGCCTTAAATATCACAACACATTAATGGCGCGAAAATTCAAACACATTTCTTATAAACTTCGCACAATCTTCCGCACCACCCACTGACAAGTATATAAATGGACTGACAGTAGTATAGCTATGACAATTCTGGCCCACTTTTTTTGGCCTCCAGGATTTCACCACAGATGGCGCCACCGTCGGTAGGTGGTTTGAGTCCATACTAATGTAGGTTTGTGCCTTGGCTGTATTGGCTTGTATCGTGGATACGCCATTGTGCCTTGGATGCACCATTGTTTCTTGGATGCACCATTGTGTCTTGGATGTACCTTTGAGTCAGCATGCTTTGGGATGTATCATTTGCGCCTAAATGTAGGCTTATGGTTTTGTACTAATATTAGTAATAATTAAAGTTAACGCTAGGAAATTTTTGTTCATATAGATTCTACAAGGTGTTATAGGGGGGTTAGAGGGGGATAACATTTTTGTTAGAAATCCTCAACGGGATATGATTTTCGAGATATTAGCGACATCTGTTTGGGCGCAAACACCTTTTCTGAGTAAGGTACCCTAGCGGCCTTAGCCGGAACTACCAGCATGCCTTGATTTTGCTGTTTTCTTTTATTAGCGGGAGAGTTCTAGATATCAGCATGACGTCACCATGGTTTTGCTGCACCTAAATAAGTTTTCTTAGCAGGGAAGTTGTAGATATCAGCATCATTCGAATTTCACAACATGACATCACCATCAAGAGATTCTAGACGATGTCAGTGAGGGTTCTGGGGTATTTGTATTGAAAAGTCTTATGTTTTATAAACACTTGTTTTTATTTCCAATAAAATTTCTTATTATAAAAGTATTTCTTATAGCACATTGTCCAATATGAATTTGGCAAGATGGCGTATTTGTGTTAATCTCTATTAGTTTTCCACAGTTGTATTCATCTTCGACGTTAATAATGATTTCACCCTCTCCAACTATCTTCTGCATCCAATGAACTTTTTCAGCTCCCTTTACATATATGGTTTTGTTTCGAAGCAGTGGTTCAACTATAGTGTACAGCTTGTGATACGGTATGTAGCCATCATCCCAGCGGAATCCATGAAAATTGTATTGAAGCCATTTTACTTGCCTCTTTTTTGCTGAAGTCAAATCTTTGTATCTGAAAGGTGGTTGAAATATAAAGTGCTGCATCTGGTTTTCATTGTCTAAAATTGCCAGTTCTTTAGTGATAAATTCATTGAGGTTTGTTTTGAATCCTTGGATGTCTACGATGACAGCCATCTTCTTAATTTAACTTTCTAACTTCACTTGTCAGCGGACTGTATTCCACTATTCGATCGTGTAGAAGCCGGTATATTTTCAGATGTCTTGAATTCTAGCCTTATGTCAACATGTCCAGTTTTTATTGTTTCATTTTGATGTGAACAATCAATGACAGCGATCTGTTTTGAACTTCTCCCATGTGAGGAATGGTTGATACTGATGACCATAGTATGATTGTGTAAACTTTATATACATCTCGTACAGCAATGCGTATATATTCAAATCAAATTTGCAGCCGGCGTTCGTTGAGTGCGGTTGCATTTGCTTGCCTTTCCAGATTTTATTATTATCTTTACAATCGCACCGTTGTTTTTCTAGTTATTACTTAATTTCGTGATTATGTCTTTAATCTGCGGAAAATGTGATTCGGTGTGTACTGAAAAAACTAAAATTGTATGCGCATTTTGAAAAAATCTGTTTCATAAGTGTTGCTCTAGACTTGATGATGAGTGCTTAAAAGTTCTAACGCTAAATAAGAGTGTGTTGTGGAAGTGCCCGAATTGCTCTGTTTTACCTTATAATGAGCTCTGTTCAATAATAGCTAATCTAAGTGATGAAATTAAAGATCTCAAAAATCAATTCATGTCACTGAGAAGTGATAGAATAAGGTTCCCAAATCAATCATTACCAGAGGCAGCACAGCAAGAGGTAAACATGAGTTCATCTCGTTCATTACCGACAGCCGTTATCTCTAAACCAAATTTGACAATTGCAACTGAATTACCGCAATGCGAAAATTTTTCATCTGTATCCGCTGAGCACAGTGACCCATCAACTTCTACTCCTACTATAAGGGTTAATGATGCTCTGCCTATTAATGATGCTGCTGATGCTGGAAAATGGTCAACGGTTGCAAGAAAGAAAAAATCGCATAAAAGAGTAATTGGATCTGATTACACTAACAATGATTTGAAAGTTGTTGGTGCTTTGAAATGGTTGCATATTTCTCGACTCCATCCTGACACTTCTGAAGAATCTTTGATTGGTTTTTGCGTTCATCGGCTAAAGGTTACTGTTGATCACTTAACTTGTAAACGTCTTACTAAAAAAGATGTCGACATCAATACTCTAAAGTACGTTACGTTTAAACTTGGGGTACCACAACATCTTGCAGACGACTTACTATGTTCTTCTTTCTGGCCAGCTGGAGTTACGATTCGGTCATTCAAGTTCATTCCAAAAAACGACGAAAAAACACAAAATACTGTGCTCCCCAACTAATACAGCTTGTTGTGTCGTCATTATCTGTGCTATCAGACAAAACGAGTCTGTCTATTTACTATTGTAATGTTGGTGGAATGCGAACTAAATTAAATGCTTTTTACTTGGCTGTAATACAAAATGATTTTGATGTGATTATTCTAACAGAGACTTGGCTTCATAGTGGCATTTATTCTTCTGAACTGTTTAATGAAACTTTTTATAATGTTTATCGGAAAGATCGATCTCAGCAAGACACTGGTCATAATCGGGGTGGTGGAGTATTGATTGCAGTCCGTTCGAGCTTTTAAGGAAATCAATTTATCATGTAGCATTGGTATCATAGATCAGCTTATTGTTTCCTTAAAGATGAAAGGGGAACATAATAATCACTTGTACCTTGGTGTGAGCTATATTCCACCAAAAAGCAGCTTGGAACTATATAAACTGCATATTGACAATGTTTTTGCTATTTCACATTCAATTGATGGAAGTGATTCTATTTGTTACGTTGGCGATTTTAATTTGGGTAATATCTCTTGGACCTGGTCGGATGAGGACAAGAAGTTTTTTCCCTTAAATGTAACGCAAGAATTTGAGTCATACGTAATTGACAATCTCTTTAGCATGAATTTATCGCATGTAAATATCGTTTTTAATTCGTTTAATAAGCTTTTGGATCTTGCTTTTGTTGATATGGAACTATGTACTAGCGTAAAGGAAGTAGAAAATCCATTAATTCCAACTGATTTCCATCATAAACCTATTGAACTATGTTTATCTGCCTACAGTTTGTATACTCTAGTAATACAGCAGTTAAATATTACGATTTCTTAAATACCAACTTTAATGTTTTAAATTAATATTTTAATTCTATTGACTGGTCTGTAGTATATGTTTGTAATGATCTTTGTAATATGTATGATCGGTTCACTGGTATTTTAGTGGATGGTATCAATGCTTTGTTGCCGTCAAAAGAGAGAAAGAACACCTTACACCCTGCTTGGTATAATCGTAGTTTGTTACGTCTAAGGAATGCTAAAAGTAAAGCTCATAAAGCATATAAAAGAAGTGGGAGTAGTGCTGATAGAAATAATTTTTTTCGTCTACGCCGCGAATTTCAATTCTTGCATAGATTTCTGCATAAGCAATATTTATGGGACGTAGAATCCAAGATTAAAAAAAATTCTAAACCATTCTGGACATATATAAATAATAAGCGTTCTGGTACAGGTTATCCCAACTTAATGCATCTTGGAAACAATTCCTCAAATAATATTCAATCTATATGTAATTTGTTTGCTACTTACTTTGAATCCGTTTATAATGATTTTAATATGCCCTCATCAGGTTGTGATTTCTCATATCTCCCATCAATGGTGGACTTGGGTGCGATATCGTTCGGAGAGGAAGATGTTTGGAGAGCCCTTTCTTCTTTAGAAATGAATTATTCCCACGGGACTGACTTGATATCTACTGTACTTCTGAAAATGTGTGCTTCTTCACTCAATTCTCCTTTAACGTATATCTTCAATTCATCTCTGTCTTTTGGATATTTTATTGATAAATGGAAAATTTCTTTTATTACACCTGTTTTCAAAAGTGGCTCAAAACATATGATAGACAATTATCGCCCTATTTCAAAGCTTCACCCAATTCCTAAGTTGTTAGAGTCCTTCGTTACTGAAAAAATTTACGATTCCGTAAAACTCGGGATCTGCGATGAACAACATGGTTTTGTTAAGGGAAAATCTACTAATACTAATTTAATAATTTTTTTTAATAAGGTAATAAATGCTATTGAGTCAGGTAAACAGGCTGATGTGATCTATACAGATTTCACGAAAGCCTCTGATAAGATTAATCATACACTTTTGATTAATAAACTAAGATCACTTGGCTTCCACTCTTCCTTTTTGGGATGGCTTGGTTCATACTTGGTTGGCCGCATACAGTTCGTGAAAATTGGTAACTGCAAGTATCAGGCGATTCATGTGAAGTCAGTCGTACCACAAGGAAGTCATTTGGATCCTATTCTGTTTATTCTTTTCATCAATAATATTATCTCCTGTTTTTCATTTGCTAACTGCCTTCTTTATGCAGATGATTTAAAGCTTTTTATGACTATAAATACCTTTAGTAATTGCATGGAGCTTCAACAGGATTTGAATAGTCTAGAATCCTGGTGTGTAACAAATTCATTCGAACTAAATGCCTCTAAATGCAAAGCTATATCATTTTACCATTTAGCATATCACATATCCTTTCGTTATAGTGTCAGAAATGTTATTCTTGACAGACCTTCAAGTATAACTGATCTAGGTGTAATATTTGATAAGAAGATATCGTTTAAAGAGCATATCGATTATGTTACATCTAAAGCTTTTCAGTTGCTAGGATTTTTAAAGAGGCAGACAGGTGAATCTCAAGATCCTTTAACATTAAAATCACTATATTTTTCATTGGTACGGTCCGTTTTAGAATACGGATCCGTTGGATGGATGCCTACTCAAATAACTCATATTAGACATATTGAGCGGATTCAAAGAAAATTTACACGTTTTGCTGTGTCAAAACTAAATTGGGATCTTACGTTAGACTATAAATCACGTTGCCTTTTATTAGGATTGCATTCCTTACAGTCTAGAAGAGTCATAAGTTCAATAATGCTGGTCCATGATGTACTTAGTTGTAGGATTTCATGTCCAGAACTGCTATCTTTAGTTTCCTTCTATGTGCCTCAAAGATATATTCGTCCTAGACGTTTATTGGTTGTACCCTTTCATAGATCGAACTTTGGTTACCGTGAACCTATCACACAGGCTATTTCTAACTTCAACTTGGTTGATTCATTACATGATTTTAATATATCTAGAGGGAGATTTAAGATAAATATTTTGGAATTTTTCCGTTTAAGCTTTATGGATTTGTAATATAGTTTAGTTTTTAAATAACTTCTGATTTGTTTTGACGAATTCAGTATTATATACATATTTATATTTGTACAAATTCTTGTAATCTGTAGGATTTATTCCGTAGATTGAAATAAACGAAATGAAATGAAATGAAATGAAATGAAATTTCAAATTCAAATCATCATAGGGATATGATTCTAAGTTCAAATGAACTGTAACATCGGTGAGTTTGCAGTGATCAAACTTGCTTACATCTTTGGTTTTATGGTTCCTTCGATCCGTTTGTAATGCTAAGATGATAAATCGAGGTTTCTCCAGTTGAGTGGAGTCTTAACTGACCAGGTTTGATGCGTGGATTGCGGTAGTACTGGATACTCATATATGTCCCAGCTGCGGAATGGTATTCGTATCGGGCGACCTCTCCCGATAATTTTAAATAGTTGCAGCTTTTCATCATCGGATACTGTAACATGCGGGATGCTCCATTGAAGTTTGGTAATTTCAATTTTCACCACATCAGTGGGTGATATAATGGCATTATCGTCTGTCCTGCTCCGGATCAATATGAGTTCATGTTTGGAATTTATCAGAATTTTCTTGTAATCTTCAGCGAATCCCAATAAATATTTCAGAGGTACACAATAGTTAAACAGTCCATTGGCTGGTATAACGGATGAATCTGGTGACCAGCTGCCGTTGAGTAGTATCCTGCTTACATTTGCATTTAGCGATACGTAGTTTTTTAATGTTGTCGCAATCCCAAGATTTCTTGTTCGATCGATTTCCACTGCATTCAATTCATAGCGAATTTCCTCAAAAAGAAATGGTAGAGCGTTGTTAGCTAATTTTGCAGTTGCTGAAACGGCTCCATCCAGCTTTGTGAGCGACCCCTCAATGTAAAGAAAACTCATGCTGGGTAGAAGATTCAAGTCCTGATATTGTACAGAGATACGGATTTCATCGCTGTTTTTAAATGATGTTAGAAATGGTGAAGAGGAGTGATATTCAAATTTAGTAACACTGTTATCAAAGCGAGCGTCTGGTGCAATATCTAGTATTCCTTTATTCATTGTTTCAGCGTTAAGCCTATCGATTGTAAATATGCTGTATTTGCAGGTGTTAATGCAGGTCTTGACCGCTTCAATGTTGTCCGCTGACTAATGATCTTGTCTGCTCCGAACTCGTATTTATCATTATTGTATATCAACATGCTGTGGCTTCAAATGTAACCTGATGGTTATAGTCTCTCCTCTGAAGTTGATTAAGTCATCGTCTTGGTCAAGGAGCTTCAATGTTAGAGAACTTATACGTTTGGTGTTCACAGGCAAATAGATTACATTTTTGGGTACCTCCACTATCTTATACCCAGGACCAACGTTCGGGGAAAACTCGTGGAGAGTACTTGTGTGTTGTTGAACAATGATCCTGATATAATATTACATTCGATGCGTATAGTATTTACTTTAATGATGTTGACTGGCAACTCTGATGTATGCACTATATTAGCAGATAAGTTTCTTCTACTGAATCCTAGCAGAGGAGCTATGGATCTCTGTTTTTCAAAATGTATTTCTTCAGTTGCTTTAACTTCACTCTTCAATGTAACAAAATTTGCATCACTTAAGCACTTCAACACATCTTCTCGCAATTTCTTAATTAATGAAAAACTTTCATTTATTACTGTGATAGACATTTTTAATTTTTTTTTTATTCAACACTAACACTTTGAATCAATTAGATTGACTGGTGCTCCCCAAGAGTTTGCTTGCGCTTTTATAGCAACGGTTTGTAAACATAAATGATCATGCTGCTACAATAATCATTGCGCAGGATGAATTCCAACGTTTGCTTACAGGCTGAGATGATATCGAATTACACGATAAGAAAATCACTCAAATTAATTTGATTATTTTATTCTGCTGGTCGAATTGGCAAATAAGATTGTTTACATGAATGCATACATGAAAATGTGAAAATTTGTTTTCATTCCAATGAAACGTTTCGATCGGTAAAATTCTTGGAACAATACAATTTTTGGCTGCCTACAGGAAGTGTGGTATCAAATTATATGAAAAGAATAAACATGAATCATTTGCTGATATTGCTTAAATTTGTTTACAGCAGGATGTGAAAATTTGTTTACGAATTCCAATGAAACGTTTCGATCAGTAGAATAAACATGAATCATTTGCTGATATTGCTTAAATTTGTTTACAACAGGATGTTTACGAATTCCAATGAAACGTTTCGATCAGTAAAATTCTTGGAATTGGGTTGCTTACAGGAGGTGTGGTATCAAATTACATAAATCATTCAGCTTAATGTGCTGATATTGCAAATTTGCTTTAAACAGGATTAAACTTGATTTGGAATCATGACTATAAATTGAAGACCTGAATCACATTTGCAATCAGTTTTATTTTGGAATTCAAGGAAGCCACAACGACTTAGAGTAAAACAATGGCTGGCGCAATGGAAGATCTAAAGAAGCTGGAACAGTACTCACCAACCCTGAAGACATCCCAAATGGAGCTGGTCCAGAAATATAAGGTCGTTGCAGCAAGGCGATGCAAAACTGCATTTGAAGATCGTGTGGTTCTCGAGTTGGAAAATTACCATCTTTTTCTTCCTTCGAGGTACAGCAGAATTTCAGAGGACTCTTTGAATGAAATAAACACCATGGGAGACTTCTACGTAATCAATAAAGGAGCAATCGGACGTTCATACAAAATTTGTTCAGCATGACGAAAATTTGTACCCAATTAATTATTATAACCGATAAATAAAAGTTAATAATGTGAAACTAGTTTTTTATTATTAATATTTTCTAAATTATTAGTGATAATGAAATTTACGTTTAGTACTAGTGCTCCACAAGTTTATATAATTGAATATGAGGCCAGAAAAGGACCTTGGGAGACATATGCTCTGAATCGCTTTCGTTTCCAAGATAGGATTCATAGAACTTCACTTATATTGCTACCAATTTTGAATATAGAACATAAGGAAAAAGTTTATAACTTAAGATTTAGAAATAAATAATTAATTTGATGTGAATAAATATTGAAATTTAATTTGGTTTGACAAAAATGTTTTCAGCAAAAGAAATTGTATCAATACACCTCACAGCAACCATATTTTTACCTTAAACTTGAAGTTTTCTATTAAATATTTACAGCAAGTGTTGATATTACTTAAATCTGCCAATTACCGATTAGCTAATTGCCAATTAGTAAATATATAATTGCCAATTAGCTAATTGTTTGAACAAATGTCGCTAATATCTCGAAAACCAAAGCCCGTAGAGGATTTGTGATGAAAATTACATTACCCCCCTCCCTATCTTTATTATCCCCCCCACCACTCTAGAATCCATTGGCATGAACAAAAATTTCCCCACACCGCCAAGAATCCATTTCCATGAGCAAAAATAACTTGAAATATTAATACATACGCTAATATCTCGAAAACCAGAGCCCGTAAAGGATTTCTGATGAAAATTACATTACCCCCCTCCCTATCTTTATTATCCCCCCCACCACTCTAGAATCCATTGGCATGAACAAAAATTTCCTACTATTAACTTTAATTATTAGTTCAAAACAAAAAGCCTACATTTAGGCGCTCAAGCCAAATCAATTATTACTAATATTAATTCAAAACCAGGCGCAACACTTGAAAACAACACAAGCCTACATTTAAGCGCACCACACATCCAAAAAGTGAAGCAAAAAACTTCCCAAAACCGTAGCATGCTGCCACGTGTGGGCAAAACTGAAGCAAAAAACTTCCCGAAACCGTAGCATGCTGCCTCGTGTGGGGCAAAAGTGAAACAAAAAACTTCGCTCATCCAAGAGAACCGTAGAACTGGAGCATGCTGGTAGTATCGGCTAATGTCACTAGACTTGTCAGTTCACATACCCCAGAACCCTCACTGACATCTTCTAGAATCTGTTCATGGTGATGTCATGTTGTGAAATTCGAATGATGCTGATATCTACAACTTCCCTGCTAAGAAAACTTATTTAGGTGCAGCAAAACCATGATGACGTCAGGCTGATATCTAGAACTCTCCCGCTAATAAAAGAAAACAGCAAAATCAAGGCATGCTGGTAGTTCCGGCTAAGGCCGCTAGGGTACCTTACTCAAGAAATGGCGTTTGCGCCCAAACGGAGGATTTCTAACAAAAATGTTATCCCCCCTCTGACCCCCGCCCTTATAATTTATTGACGTGAACAAAACTATCCTAGGTAGCTTGAATTATTAATAATGTTAACTATATATGAAAAGGTAAAATCGCTAATATCTCGAAAACCAGAGCCCCTAGAGGATTTCTGATGAAAATTTCGTCCCCCCACCCCTCCCCAACCATCTAGAATCCATTGGCATGAACAAAAATTTCCTAGCGTCAACTTTAATTATTACTAATATTAGTTCAAAACCAAAAGCCTACATTTAGGCGCACCACATATCTATCCAAGAAAGCCGTAGTACCGGGGCATGCTGGTAGTACCGGCTAATGCCGCTAGGGTTCAGTCAAGATCAAATGATACATCCCAGAGCATGCTGGTAGTACCGATTAATCCCGCTAGGGCACAGTCGAGACTCAATGGTGCATTCAAGACACAATGGTGCATCCAAGACACAATGGTGCATCCAACGCACAATGGCGTATCCACGACACAAGCCAATACAGCCAAGGCACAAACCTACATTAGTATAGACTCAAACCACCTAGCGACGGTGGCGCAATCTGTGGTGACATCCTGGAGGCTTAAAAAGTGGGTCAGAACTGTCATAGCTATACTACTACTGACTGATCTCCTCTTTTCATGTGGCATCAGTTTTTATTTCTGAAAATATGCTCTCACTGACGATATATTTAAATTATTTGCGAATTTACTTATATATGCATGTCAGTTGAATTTACCGAATTTACCACAACAGTATTTTTAAAGCATATTCCTCAACACAGCTTGTTGTATCTAAATCTTCGAGCACATATAACTCTTTTTTATATTACTAACATTTAGTCCAACCATTTCCTATAAAAAGTAAATTATCCATTTGTAACTACGTCTCTGCGCCAAAAACACTTCGCGGCTCTTTGTTTACATAAAAGTGACAGTCAAACACCCTGCCAAAATCAAGATGGCGAAAATTTTTGGCTACGCTGCCATACATATGCTTTACTATGGGATGTCGCCTCCTTTATTTCTCTCCTCAAAGCTGCCATAGTGGTTGTAGTTATTGCTGGTGTTGCTGCCATTGGTGTCGTGGTTGTTGCTATTGATGACATTGTCATTGGTGGTATCATTATTGTTGTTGACACAGTGGTATCCATGATGGCGATGATGACGGTGATGGTGATGACGCTATTGGTGGTGGGAATGGCAGTGGTGGCGGAGAAAGTGGTAGCGATAGCGACGGTGATGGTGCTGATGATGATGATGACGCTCGTGGTGGTGGGGTTGATGATGACAGGGCTGATGATGACGATCCGGATGAAATCAAAGATAACAGGTGTTGGTGATATAATTCCACACATCTAGCAAATAAGGAACATTGATAATAGCATTAAGATTAATAATAATAACAATGACCAATGATTAGGTTAAAATAGAGAAATTGCACTGAAAAAGAAGAGCATAAATCCAAATATAATATAAAACCAGTGACGACACATCATAATGACAAAAATGTACTGAAAAGAGGAGCATTAAATAGTAAAAAATAACAACTTTGAGAGCAAGAAACAATAGTGTAGTAAGGTGGTCGTTGATAGTATTGATGCTGATGACATTGTCGTCGCTGTCGGAGGAATTGTGTCGTTTCCATTGCTATAGTTGTCAGTGTAGCTGGTGATACTGCTGGTGTGGTTACTGTTGTTATTGCTGTTATTGTTAGGGTCGTGGCTACCGCTATCTTGTGTCTATCGCTGTTGGTCTCATTTTCATTGGTGGCATCGGGGTTATTGTTGACACGTTGGTATCAATGACGATACTTGTGGTAATGACGATGGCGATGTAGTGGTGGCAAGGGTAGTGATGGCTATGCTGGGGGCAGTGGTGGAGGTGATGATAGTGATGGCATTGGTGGTGATGGTGATGATGGCGGCGGTGCTGACGGAGGAGATGGAGGTGCTAACGGTGGTCGCGGTGGTAATGATGATATTGACAGCATTGATTATCGATTTGTTGAATGAGAAGATAACGTAGGAAAATAATGGAATTATGCTGAAATAGAAGAAAGATAACTAATAGTATACTGATGGAACAGATAGAGTATAGTCGCAACGAAAAAGAAAAGCAAGGATATTAATAAACAATAAACAGAAGAATGAATAACAGAGATAAGAAAACGGAAACACCGAAGAACGATACTACTAATGACCTTTGAGCATAGAAAAGTACCTAGGGTTAGTGCCTTGGTGGGGAGAAAAACGCGCTGAACAGCCGCCCACCAAGAGAAAATAACAAAATGCGTACCAGTAACCTACACTTGCAATCACAAGTATGTTCTTACAGATGAAGGTTGCAGTAATCATGTAATCGGCACACGCGTGATTTATAGTTAGTCAGAATAGTCGTAGAAAACGTGAAAAATGAAGAATAGTTAAAGAAGATGCTGCTGTGCAGGAATCCGCATATAATGTACAAACTGAAGGTTTGATTAGCAAAACTTCAGATGAGTCCCGTGGCTGGGAAGAAAAGTTAAGTATAGCCAAATAGGAGTCTACACGGCACCCCCTTAAAATCTATAACCTCTAAATATTTTTATTTTTATTTTTGTTTGACCATACCGAAATGCAGGATAATGCATATAGCACAGTGCGCTGTTCTGCCTAGAAGGACAGATATATATAATGGCGGGACGCGGGACAGATATATATAATGACAAATCCACAAAAGTGGGACACAGACAAGACAAACTAAAACAGAAATAGCATACAAACATGAAACACACTAAGCACACCATCCACACCGCCTTATGAACCTCACCAAAGTACTGCGGTGGCTAAACTAAGCAACTTACGGCGCTGCATAAGTGGTGGCCCACCTCCCGTACAACGTTTCATCATGCTGCTCCAGGAAGATATCCTAGACACAGATGACAAAAAACTAGCACTTGCAATTTGTTTGCAAAATTTGATAATTTTTTTGCTAAATTTGATTTCTTTTTACAACATTTGATCCCTTAACAATAACTACAGACCACGGAACACAGTTTGAGTCGAAACTTTTTCATGAACTGACCAGATTGTTTGGTAGCTACAGAATCCATACAACGGCCTAACTAGTTTATGGTCAAAGCTTAAGACTCCCGTCAGACCTTTTCGACAGTCCGAATTGTGAAGACGCTAGTCCTGAAGAAACTAATTAAACAATTTTATGAACAAAATTAGTAACTTAAAGCCGACAGACTCCACAAAAGACAATGTCCCGAAATATGTACCAAAAAAATTAGAAGAAACAAACCAAGTCTTTATTAGAGTAATCTCAGAAAAACGAGGCTTAAGAAATCCTTATGAAAGCCCCTTTACAGTGTTATGGAAACGTTAAAGGAAAAAATAAAGATGTTTCCATTGACAGACAGAAACCCGCATTTGTTCTGACAACCGACGCCGTAGATGATATGAGTAGGGTTATTAGATTTAAAAACAAAACTAAATACTGAATTATTCGATTTAAAAGTAAAGAAATAAATGAAATAAACAAAATAACTGAAGTAAACATTAAACGTCCTTTGACTAGAAGGAGGTGCGAGGTATTTAAAATTTGCCGGTATAAGAAGGCCAGACAAGTTGCTTATAAGTGGGTTTGGATGATTTGGTATTTTCTTAACTTACTTGCTCGCAAATTCGAATAGATACTCTTGGATTGGAGTGATGTTGGCTGCCCCGTAAAATACTCTGTTGGTAAAGTATTTTCCATTGGCTTGTCTATGGAGTCTCGCGCAAGCTCTAAGACCAATGCCACACGGGCGCCTTATGCCGCGCTCCCTTTTGCCATGAGAGTGTGTATATATAATGGAACTGTACACACGAGCTCCTCGCGACCAAAAGGCCGCGCTGTAGTCGCGCGAACTAATTTGGTCTAGCATTCTCCCGTCAATACGCGCTAACTGTAGAGCGTTATGGGGACTACTGCTAGGCATCTGCATTGCCACATGAGCTGTCAAATTGTCGCGCGTCATTTGAAAATAGAAGCGAATAGTGCTTGTGATATGAGACAAAGCTTTTAAATTTTGAAGAGGAAAATTGATGTTGATATACTCCAGAAACCAGATCTTTGGGATACGAAACACACAAAGATCAGAATAAAACATACGATAAAAGTTGGTAATAGTAACTTTGAATATTCCTTCATTTTAAGATGCTCCAAAGATAAATGCCTGGTGAAATATCTTTTGCTGCTTAGTGGATGCAAAAATTTCTTTCGCCTTTTGGTTTTTTAAAAGTTTCACAACAGAATATAAAAATTAACCATTATATGGAACAATCATTTTGATCAAAAGTTATAATCAAAATAAATAGTTAAAAAAAAAGGAACATAATTTTCCGGTGAAGGAATAAAGTGACGCTCGTGTGACAACAAAGAGTCTTATATCATGACTCGCGGTCATTTGAAGCTCGTGTGATAACAACGATATTTTCATCATGACACGCGGACAATTGGAGGCGCGATAATTTTGAAGCCTGTGTGACATTGGCCTAAGAGCCTCCCTTTCAAGCTTGCTGAGTCGTTCTATATAAGTGGGAGAAATTATATACCAGATAGGGAAGCAGTAAATGATGCCAGGGCTTATGATTTTTGTTTTTGATGATGCCAAATCTCAGGGATACCCTATAATGCTGTAGCACAGCATTGGTTGTAAAGGAAGAAGGAGTAGGAATTTGGGTATTATTGCATTGAGTCAAGGTGACAGGTATATTACGCTTAAATGTTTAAGACCCATAGCTAAGGAGGAAAAGAGATGATGACAAACTGTTCCACATTCGTATCGTACTGTCTTTCAAGAGTGTGAGGGTGAACTCGGGTTACAGCTTGTATGGTACGCATTGGAAAAATTCTACAAGGGATCAGGCGGGAGATTTCGTTAGTGCAATAGCCATAGAAGTAGCGATAAAAGAGATAGACATCCGACATTATGCCGGTGCTGTAGGGAATAAACAGATTTTTTATATTTAATATTTTCATGTTCTCTGTATCTTTTATATCATCTTATGTATTTTTATATAATTTTTGCCTACATTTTACTCTTTATATATTTGTGTCTTCCGTCTTTCATTTTAACGCGTTTCTGCATTAATCCCTGTAAGGATTTTCAAATCATATTTTTTCTCTTGCTTTTTTTTCTCTCTGCTCTTAAATTAATTTATTTTCCATCTTTCATCTTTTACTTTCATACGTTTCAACATGTATTAAATATAAAAATTTCTTCTTTCTTGTTAATTCATCACAGGACCTGATGATGGGTCAAACCTGACCCGAAACGTTGCATAACAAAATAAAAAATTATATAAAAACGAAATAATACAACTTTTCATACCGGAGAATCCCAAAAAGAATTCTTGAATTACCTCGTAAAATTGATCACCCGGTGAAAAGTTACTACAATTCTAAGATTTTTGGATATTTCAATGCCTAAGATGTTAAGAGATGGAGAGTTTGGGATATCTTCTCCATCTACGGAAATTGCTTGAACGGATGTTGCAGTACGTTTGAGTGATAGCGGACAACATTATGTCTTAGAAGTATTGTTGTAAGATCATGCTTTAGGGAACTGAACAACATGTAGCTTCGTTTGTCAACAATAGCACTGTCACGGTAATAGAAATGAAAGTGAGTGCTAGCAGATCATTGATAAAAATGAGGAAGAGAGTAGGAGAGAGCACAGAACCTTGCGGTACACCGGCATGGATTATAAAACAGTTCAAAGTAACTCGTCCAATAAAACTTGAATTGAATGGCGGGAGAGAAAACTTACAATCCATTTTAAAAAAAGAGGGTCTAGACCTAAAACAGGAAGTTTATCTGCAAGAGCAGGATGGCAGACTCTTTCAAAGGCCTTCGAGATATCTAATACGATGATTTTTTCACCAAAATTGTGGATATATTGCGTCCAACGCTCGGTAAGGAATGTTGGTAAAACTCCAATAGACCGGCCTGTCGAACAGGACAGGTGAAATAGTTTCCGTAGAGACGCAGCGCTTGAGTACCAGGAGCGAAGTACCATCAGGCTTAGCAGCCTTAGACAAATTGAGACTCGCATGCACTTTGAAAGCCTCCCATGTGCGGAATTGCAACGGTCTTTGACTGTAGTTGCATGTGCGTGGAGGTGAAGGAGCTTGCGAAAAAGGTGGTAAGAAAGAACTCGCAGCAAAAAATTTGGCTGCAAACAAATTTTCTTTGTCCTATGATTCCGTGTACACATTCACGTTGTGAATTAGGGGGGGGGGCGGTACCGACAAACTGGTGGAGTCGTTCTCGACTGTTTTGACAAGAGACCAGAAACTCTTAATCCCTTTCGATTAATAATGGTTTTCTGTCAAATTCTTTGGTCAAATTGTAGCTTAGCTCGCTGGATTTATAGGTGTTACGTGCCTCCCTATAGATCTGTCTCAATTCCGCTGAATAGCACATATTCCTGAATTGCAGCTTCCTTGTTTTTTATGGCTGTATAACAGTCATTGCAAAATCAAGATGTATGGTTCGGCTTAATATTTTTGAATTTGTGTGGAATGAAGCTGCGCATCCCGAACCATAAGATGTTGATAATGGTTTCAGAGCACCACTCAACATCTCTCGAGAAAAACACTCATACCTGTCGAACTCTCTCAGGAATTTATTGAATGAAGCCCAATCAGCTTGATCATAATGCCACACCAGTCGCTTTTTACGAAGATGACTAACAGGTTGCAGTATGATATGGAGAATTTGGCCGAAACGAAACAATGATTCGAACTGCCAAGGGGAGACGACACTGACGTTGAGTACTTGCCAGGGTGAGATGTTAGATACAGATCTAATAGATTATCACTATGTTTAATTATATCAGGCAAACGGGTTGGACTTTCAACTGACTGATGCAAGCTAAACGACTCGATAATTAGCTCAACATGTCTCCCCACTGGGCGTGTGTTTGAAGAATATCTGAACCACTGCATGTAATGGACACTGAAATCGCCAGGAAGAACGATTTTGGAAGTAGGGGATTTGGTTAAAGTGTTATCTATATTGCAGGATAAGGAATCAAACGAGCATACAGTGTCAGCGTCAGACATATTGGATCTGCTAACCTTCGCATCCAAACAAGAAATCAGATTCTTAGCAGTGGGTACCGATGAATTACATTTAAAGGAATGCAATTGCACTACTTTGAATGCGGATGGATTGAAAGAAATGGAACAGACTTACCTCAGCTGTACAACTAAAATACAGAGTATAAAAGCCCCTCCCCTTGGCGGTCACGGCAATAATCCGAACGCTCAGAACTTTATAAATCGCATTAAGTGGGGGAAGTACGGCACGCGTCTGCTTTCAATGGCAGTCCAAAATAAGTTTGTTTGTACAACGGGAGTTTATTCTGGGTTGACAGGCCGTCACTGAGGTTTATTATGGAACTAAGTAAACTGTATGCGAAATTGGCTTTGCTAATGGTCGCTTTAGCGTGGTCATTGAATCGTAGAAGTTCATAGACCTTGATACCCATATATTTCGCACTTTGTGTAGGCTTTATTTTTCCTGTATTGTAGATGACCTCTATGGTCTTGGATTTTGCAATTTTGCCGGTTTTGCCCAGAGCAAGGCCTCCGAGTGCAGATCAACTCAGATTCTTGGGCACTTATTTTGATCCCCACTTTCTGTGGTAGGGGTCTAACTTTGAAGGTGAAAGTTGACTAATTGTAGCCAAATTTGGGCAGTGAGATTCGGCATACGTGATGGAGTCATCAGCGTTTGAGAGTGATGTATCATTTTCGCTTAGATGTTGGTCTGACGTATAGAAATTGAGGAGGGTTGGAAGCCTTGGGGACACCATCCTCTGTTGCCTTGAGTGGTGATTTATGTTGCTCCAATTCCACATGGAATTTCCCAGAAGTTAGGAAACTGCGTATTAACATATTGAGGTGTGGAGAGTAACCGAACTGGTTTAAGTTGAAAACAAACCCTGCTGTCCATAGTGAGCCGAATGCTTTTTCGACATAAAAAAAAACAGAATACTGTAACACTTTTACTATTGCTAATAAAATTGCTCCGGCCGAGCGGTAGCGAGGGAGTAATTTTATTCGAGTTTTTTTTGCTATATACGAAGGGGCATAATTTTTGTGAATTTCATCCACTATGCGCTCCACCTATCCGTTACTAGGGCGATGTCCGAGGAGCATTCCGATTTTATTTCACCACAGCTAAGAGGTGGGAAGTATGCGTATCCACTAAAAGCTGCGCACATGCAGAATGACAGCTTCCGCTTTCACTTTCTGTTCGCGAAGGCTCCGCTGGTTGAAGAACGCGACGAAAACAACTGCGAAAGCTTGCAAACGAGATGTAGTTGTGGAAAAGCTCGCAAATTGACGAAAGAATTCTTCGTCAAATTTATGTTAGGTCAACGGCACCAGTGAAAGTGAACCGATATATCAGCTGATCGACTGTTGACACCGAGTCTGATTATCTCTTTGAATAATTAACTAATTAGTTTATTTATTCACTGGTTTGTCTTCTCACGTAACTGGTTCGGTTTGTGTATGAACGTTGGTAATTTTGTTGTTTCGCGTTTGATTCCTGCAATTTTTTGTGAATTATCTAATAGAAATTGTACAAAACTATTAGAAGAAAGTACGCCGGTTCGTTTGCCGTCAAAACATCTTCGGATTTTATTGAGAGTGCTTCCGTGTAACTAATTCGGCTTGTATTTTCTTATGTGTGCCAGAGTTCTAAGTTTCCGGACGAGGTAGGTATCGACCTACAGTAAGACACCGGCGACTATGGAAGTCCACAGAGTGTTTTCGATCAACGCCGGGTTCTACTGTGATCAGTCTCTTAGGAAGTCGGGCTCGGGGGTTCTCTTTTTGATAGCCTGGGAATGGTATTCGGGTTGTCTATTGCGATCTCTCATGAACGCCTCCTAAAATGCCTCCTGAAAGTGGAACTTGGCTCCTGAAACCTTTCTATATTCGTGAAAGCTCTCTATATACTAGGATAAGGTTTTTGATTCCTTTCTTTTTAGGTGCTCGGCCCACTTGCTGGATACAGCACGAGAGACAGGCGGAAATGTGAAATTACTAGATGTATAACGCTGTACTTTCAGAGAGAGTTATAGCTGGAAAGGCGTTTTACGCTAAGAGGATTCTCGTTTAGAGGAGCACTTCTCTGGTTTTTACACGCTACAGTTTCGGAAAAAGTTACAAATGCCACAATAATCTTCGTCGTTTGAAGCGAAATGTAAATAATTACTTCAAATATAACTCTGTAATTTCAAATAGCGTCACAATAATGTTCGTAAATGTGATATCCAAGCAATACTCCCTCAAGTAACCTTATAGATATCGCAGAATTCGGGTGTGGCGGATTGTGATCGTTCTGGTACCTATGCAGTGCCGCCGAAGTGCGATTGGTAAATAGCACTGCTTACAAGGATTTGGGAATCCAAAGCAGGTTTTCAAATTCAATGCGTGAAATCGCTAAATCGTAGTTACTGGATAGGAGAACTTATGCTAATTTTAGGGACTCAAGGTGGTTTTAAAATGCAATGCGTGTAAATACTAAAATGTAGTGATTGGATACAGTAGCTAATACTAATTTTAGGAATTCAAGGTAGTTTTAAAATGCAATTCGTGTAAATACTAAAATGTAGTGATTGGATTCAGTAGCTTATACTAATTTTAGGAATTCAAGGTAGTTCTAAAATGTAGTGATTGGATTCAATAGCTTATACTAATTTTAGGAATTCAATGTAGTCGTAAACTGCAATACGTGCCGAGGTTAAAATGTAGTGCTTAAATCGAACAACTTATACTAAGTTTAGAAATCCAATGTAGTCTTTGTGTACTTAGAGTGCAATACAATGATTCGATGGTATAGATTATGTCGCTTGGAGAATTCGTTGCGCAGTTTGTGAGACAATGAATCTTCACAGCAGCTATGTGCAAGTACTACATCTAATTTCAATTCTAGAATTCAACGTAATTCTAGAATTCCACATTTACTGAGGCTGTCATGCAATGATTCGATCTAATAAATTATATCGCTTTGAGAACTCGATGTGCAGTTTACGAAGCAAAGAGTTTTCACTGTAGTTACGTACAGATACTGTATGTGATTTCAATTCCAGAATTCGATGCACTTCTAGAATTCAACGTTTACTGAGGCTGTAATGCAATGATTTGATCTAATAAATTATATCGCTTTGAGAACTCGATGTGCAGTTTACGAAGCAAAGAGTTTTCACTGTAGTTACGTACAGATACTGTATGCGATTTCAATTCCAGAAGTCGATGTACTTCTGGAATTCAACGTTAACTGAGGCTGTAATGCAATAATTCGATCTAATAAATTATATCGCTTTGAGGACTCGATGTGCAGTTCGTGAAACAAAGAGTTTTCTCAGTAACTGTGTATACATACCGTAGCTGATTTCAATGTCGAGATTCAACGTAATTTATATTTTAATAAAGGTGTTAAAATTTGTTAAATTAATATGCAATATAGATAAAGTTTCATAAAAGAAATAAGACCACTAAAAAAAAAAGTGATGTGAAGCGCTACTTATCCCCTTCATCCAGACAAACGGTACTCCAAATTCCTCTGGGTACCCGGTCCCGTTCCTCGGGCAGTTGCTTGAACCTTCCTAATTTATGTAGGGCAAGATGTTTAACGCGGGTTTTCTTTCTTTTGTTAAAGCAGTTAAGCTTTTTTTAAATTTGATAAAACGGACAGAAACTAAGAGTTTTCGCTGTAGCTACGTACAGATACTGTATGTGGTTTCGATTCCAGAATCCGATGTAATTTTAGAATTCAACGTTTACTGAGGCTGTAATGCAGTGATTTGATCTAATCAATTATGTCGCTTTAAGAACACGAGGTGCAGTTTGTAAAACACAGAGTTTTCTCAGTAACTGTGTACAGCTACTGTAGTTGATTTCAATGTCGAGATTCACGTTATTTATATTTTAATAAAGGTGTTAGAATTTGTTACATATAGATAAAGTTTCCTAAAAGAAATAAAACTACTCAAAAAAATAATGTGAAGCGTTACTTATCCCCTTAATCCAGACAAACGGTACCCCAAATTCCTCTGGTTACCCAGGCCCGTTCCTCGGACAGTTGCTGAAGCCTTCCTAATTTATATAAGGTCAGATGTTTAACGCGGTTTTCTTTCTTTTGTCTTAACTGCTTTATTATAATTTTATAAAAATAACACTTTACAAAAACAAAAAAAGAAGAGAACTTTAATAAAGGAAACAATTTCAGATTCAATTCTAAAAAAAACTTCACTGCTTGACTTTGACTTCTTGTCTTCGTGGTTTCTCTAATCCAACTTGTCTCGTTCTCTTGCTTGTCATCCGGGCGACTTTTCTTTTGGGGCCTGCGTTGCCAGATAAATTAGGGACGGAATTCGCCGCATTGGGGGGCAGCCGCGCCATTTCTTGGGTTTCTTGGGTCCCCGCTCGGATGCATTGCTTCGTTTCCGTCATGGGCGTCGTAGCCAACGCATAGGATTTTAACAAGCCTTTTTTTCTTCATTGCGGGGAGAAACATGGAGATTTCGCAACAATACGATGCATTCGTTCCTATTTAGGGCTCTAGTTGGAGTGTTGTGGTTTAAAACAAAATTGGGTGTCTTGGTGCATATTTTTTTCTTCACAGGTGTATATAGCTTCTTGTTTGATGACTTTCTCAAAAAGCTTTCCCAAGTTTGAGATTAAGGACATGGCCCAGAACTCCTTTTGACGAAGTCTTTTTGGGGATGGAAAGATGCGTCAAATATTCCACTTCTCTGGAAAGCAGCAATTATTTGTGCAATTATTGAAAACGGGTGCTAGAAAGTCAAGAGCTATCGGTGGCAGTTTTTTAATAATTGCATTTGAAATTTTATCGGGGCCATTTGAATTTTTAAAGTATATTGTCTTGGTTAAGGTGCAGAGGGTTGGTGAAGATATTTTGCTCTTCAGGATAGATTGCAGGGTTATCCACGCAGAAAAACCTTTGTGGTATGGAGTCGTTTATATTCAGGAAAGTATTAACACTGTTGTTCACTTCCAGTAAGAAAGTGGGAGTACTAAATATTGAGTTATCCTTATTAGTGTCATGAAAGTATAATGTAAATGAATTACATTTTTCCTGCGGGAGAACTAGCGTGTATTTGTGACCTTATGGAGTTTTGGCTCTCTGGAACAGACTTTATTAATATTTTCAGAAATCTGTGGGCCTGACGGTAAACAGTTTAGTTTGCTGATCGATAATAATCGATAGGCATTTGGCTTTGGAGAGAATAGACTGGTAGACCGCGTTTGAAGTACTATGATAAATACAATGTAAGCAGTCAGTGAAGAGTTCTACTTGGGAGTCTATTTCTGCGTTTGTTAGGTTCCTACTGCTGGGCGGTGGTTTTCTTTGTCTTAGAAAATATTACAGTTTACATCTACCAAAGTGGTGGAAGTGGGTATGACTATCGTGAGTATATGCCCCGACGAATTGGCTTTGATGATATGATATGATATTTTTATTTTTATTTTTGTTTGACCATACCGAAATGCAGGATAATGCATATAGCACAGTGCGCTGTTCTGCCTAGAAGGACAGATATATATAATGGCGGGACGCGGGACAGATATATATAATGACAAATCCACAAAAGTGGGACACAGACAAGACAAACTAAAACAGAAATAGCATACAAACATGAAACACACTAAGCACACCATCCACACCGCCTTATGAACCTCACCAAAGTACTGCGGTGGCTAAACTAAGCAACTTACGGCGCTGCATAAGTGGTGCCCCACCTCCCGTACAACGTTTCATCATGCTGCTCCAGGAAGATATCCTAGACACAGATGACAAAAAACTAGCACTTGCAATTTGTTTGCAAAATTTGATAATTTTTTTGCTAAATTTGATTTCTTTTTACAACATTTGATCCCTTAACAATAACTACAGACCACGGAACGCAGTTTGAGTCGAAACTTTTTCATGAACTGACCAGATTGTTTGGTAGCTACAGAATCCATACAACGGCCTAACTAGTTTATGGTCAAAACTTAAGACTCCCGTCAGACCTTTTCGACAGTCCGAATTGTGAAGACGCTAGTCCTGAAGAAACTAATTAAACAATTTTATGAACAAAATTAGTAACTTAAAGCCGACAGACTCCACAAAAGCCAATATCCCGAAATATGTACCAAAAAAATTAGAAGAAACAAACCAAGTCTTTATTAGAGTAATCTCAGAAAAACGAGGCTTAAGAAATCCTTATGAAAGCCCCTTTACAGTGTTATGGAAACGTTAAAGGAAAAAATAAAGATGTTTCCATTGACAGACAGAAACCCGCATTTGTTCTGACAACCGACGCCGGAGATGATATGAGTAGGGTTATTAGATTTAAAAACAAAACTAAATACTGAATTATTCGATTTAAAAGTAAAGAAATAAATGAAATAAACAAAATAACTGAAGTAAACATTAAACGTCCTTTGACTAGAAGGAGGTGCGAGGTATTTAAAATTTGCCGGTATAAGAAGGCCAGACAAGTTGCTTATAAGTGGGTTTGGATGATTTGGTATTTTCTTAACTTACTTGCTCGCAAATTCGAATAGATACTCTTGGATTGGAGTGATGTTGGCTGCCCCGTAAAATACTCTGTTGGTAAAGTATTTTCCATTGGCTTGTCTATGGAGTCTCGCGCAAGCTCTAAGACCAATGCCACACGGGCGTCTTATGCCGCGCTCCCTTTTGCCATGAGAGTGTGTATATATAATGGAACTGTACACACGAGCTCCTCGCGACCAAAAGGCCGCGCTGTAGTCGCGCGAACTAATTTGGTCTAGCATTCTCCCGTCAATACGCGCTAACTGTAGAGCGTTATGGGGACTACTGCTAGGCATCTGCATTGCCACATGAGCTGTCAAATGGTCGCGCGTCATTTGAAAATAGAAGCGAATAGTGCTTGTGATATGAGACAAAGCTTTTAAATTTTGAAGAGGAAAATTGATGTTGATATACTCCAGAAACCAGATCTTTGGGATACGAAACACACAAAGATCAGAATAAAACATACGATAAAAGTTGGTAATAGTAACTTTGAATATTCCTTCATTTTAAGATGCTCCAAAGATAAATGCCTGGTGAAATATCTTTTGCTGCTTAGTGGATGCAAAAATTTCTTTCGCCTTTTGGTTTTTTAAAAGTTTCACAACAGAATATAAAAATTAACCATTATATGGAACAATCATTTTGATCAAAAGTTATAATCAAAATAAATAGTTAAAAAAAAAGGAACATAATTTTCCGGTGAAGGAATAAAGTGACGCTCGTGTGACAACAAAGAGTCTTATATCATGACTCGCGGTCATTTGAAGCTCGTGTGATAACAACGATATTTTCATCATGACACGCGGACAATTGGAGGCGCGATAATTTTGAAGCCTGTGTGACATTGGCCTAAGAGCCTCCCTTTCAAGCTTTCTGAGTCGTTCTATATAAGTGGGAGAAATTATATACCAGTTAGGGAAGCAGTAAATGATGCCAGGGCTTATGATTTTTGTTTTTGATGATGCCAAATCTCAGGGATACCCTATAATGCTGTAGCACAGCATTGGTTGTAAAGGAAGAAGGAGTAGGAAATTGGGTATTATTGCATTGAGTCAAGGTGACAGGTACATTACGCTTAAATGTTTAAGACCCATAGCTAAGGAGGAAAAGAGATGATGACAAACTGTTCCACATTCGTATCGTACTGTCTTTCAAGAGTGTGAGGGTGAACTCGGGTTACAGCTTGTATGGTACGCATTGGAAAAATTCTACAAGGGATCAGGCGGGAGATTTCGTTAGTGCAATAGCCATAGAAGTAGCGATAAAAGAGATAGACATCCGACATTATGCCGGTGCTGTAGGGAATAAACAGATTTTTTATATTTAATATTTTCATGTTCTCTGTATCTTTTATATCATCTTATGTATTTTTATATAATTTTTGCCTACATTTTACTCTTTATATATTTGTGTCTTCCGTCTTTCATTTTAACGCGTTTCTGCATTAATCCCTGTAAGGATTTTCAAATCATATTTTTTCTCTTGCTTTTTTTTCTCTCTGCTCTTAAATTAATTTATTTTCCATCTTTCATCTTTTACTTTCATACGTTTCAACATGTATTAAATATAAAAATTTCTTCTTTCTTGTTAATTCATCATAGGACCTGATGATGGGTCAAACCTGACCCGAAACGTTGCATAACAAAATAAAAAATTATATAAAAACGAAATAATACAACTTTTCATACCGGAGAATCCCAAAAAGAATTCTTGAATTACCTCGTAAAATTGATCACCCGGTGAAAAGTTACTACAATTCTAAGATTTTTGGATATTTCAATGCCTAAGATGTTAAGAGATGGAGAGTTTGGGATATCTTCTCCATCTACGGAAATTGCTTGAACGGATGTGGCAGTACGTTTGAGTGATAGCGGACAACATTATGTCTTAGAAGTATTGTTGTAAGATCATGCTTTAGGGAACTGAACAACATGTAGCTTCGTTTGTCAACAATAGCACTGTCACGGTAATAGAAATGAAAGGGATTGCTAGCAGATCATTAATAAAAATGAGGAAGAGAGTAGGAGAGAGCACAGAACCTTGCGGTACACCGGCATGGATTATAAAACGGTTCAAAGTAACTCGTCCAATAAAACTTGAATTGAATGGCGGGAGAGAAAACTTACAATCCATTTTAAAAAAAGAGGGTCTAGACCTAAAACAGGAAGTTTATCTGCAAGAGCAGGATGGCAGACTCTTTCAAAGGCCTTCGAGATATCTAATACGATGATTTTTTCACCAAAATTGTGGATATATTGCGTCCAACGCTCGGTAAGGAATGTTGGTAAAACTCCAATAGACCGGCCTGTCGAACAGGACAGGTGAAATAGTTTCCGTAGAGACGCAGCGCTTGAGTACCAGGAGCGAAGTACCATCAGGCTTAGCAGCCTTAGACAAATTGAGACTCGCATGCACTTTGAAAGCCTCCCATGTGCGGAATTGCAACGGTCTTTGACTGTAGTTGCATGTGCGTGGAGGTGAAGGAGCTTGCGAAAAAGGTGGTAAGAAAGAACTCGCAGCAAAAAATTTGGCTGCAAACAAATTTTCTTTGTCCTATGATTCCGTGTACACATTCACGTTGTGAATTAGGGGGGGGGGGGCGGTACCGACAAACTGGTGGAGTCGTTCTCGACTGTTTTGACAAGAGACCAGAAACTCTTAATCCCTTTCGATTAATAATGGTTTTCTGTCAAATGCTTTGGTCAAATTGTAGCTTAGCTCGCTGGATTTATAGGTGTTACGTGCCTCCCTATAGATCTGTCTCAATTCCGCTGAATAGCACATATTCCTGAATTGCAGCTTCCTTGTTTTTTATGGCTGTATAACAGTCATTGCAAAATCAAGATGTATGGTTCGGCTTAATATTTTTGAATTTGTGTGGAATGAAGCTGCGCATCCCGAACCATAAGATGTTGATAATGGTTTCAGAGCACCACTCAACATCTCTCGAGAAAAACACTCATACCTGTCGAACTCTCTCAGGAATTTATTGAATGAAGCCCAATCAGCTTGATCATAATGCCACACCAGTCGCTTTTTACGAAGATGACTAACAGGTTGCAGTATGATATGGAGAATTTGGCCGAAACGAAACAATGATTCGAACTGCCAAGGGGAGACGACACTGACGTTGAGTACTTGCCAAGGTGAGATGTTAGATACAGATCTAATAGATTATCACTATGTTTAATTATATCAGGCAAACGGGTTGGACTTTCAACTGACTGATGTAAGCTAAACGACTCGATAATTAGCTCAACATGTCTCCCCACTGGGCGTGTGTTTGAAGAATATCTGAACCACTGCATGTAATGGACACTGAAATCGCCAGGAAGAACGATTTTGGAAGTAGGGGATTTGGTTAAAGTGTTATCTATATTGCAGGATAAGGAATCAAACGAGCATACAGTGTCAGCGTCAGACATATTGGATCTGCTAACCTTCGCATCTAAACAAGAAATCAGATTCTTAGCAGTGGGTACCGATGAATTACATTTAAAGCAATGCAATTGCACTACTTTGAATGCGGATGGATTGAAAGAAATGGAACAGACTTACCTCAGCTGTACAACTAAAATACAGAGTATAAAAGCCCTTCCCCTTGGCGGTCACGGCAATAATCCGAACGCTCAAAACTTAAATCTCGCGGTGAGATATTTATAAATCGCATTAAGTGGGGGAAGTACGGCACGCGTCTGCTTTCAATGGCAGTCCAAAATCAGTTTGTTTGTACAACGGGAGTTTATTCTGGGTTGACAGGCCGTCACTGAGGTTAATTATGGAACTAAGTAAACTGTATGCGAAATTGGCTTTGCTAATGGTCGCTTTAGCGTGGTCATTGAATCGTAGAAGTTCATAGACCTTGATACCCATATATTTCGCACTTTGTGTAGGCTTTATTTTTCCTGTATTGTAGATGACCTCTATGGTCTTGGATTTTGCAATTTTGCCGGTTTTGCCCAGAGCAAGGCCTCCGAGTGCAGATCAACTCAGATTCTTGGGCATTTATTTTGATCCCCACTTTCTGTGGTAGGGGTCTAACTTTTGAAGGTGAAAGTTGACTAATTGTAGCCAAATTTGGGCAATGAGATTCGGCATACGTGATGGAGTCATCAGCGTTTGAGAGTGATGTATCATTTTCGCTTAGATGTTGGTCTGACGTATAGAAATTGAAGAGGGTTGGAAGCCTTGGGGACACCATCCTCTGTTACCTTGAGTGGTGATTTATGTTGCTCCAATTCCACATGGAATTTCCCAGAAGTTAGGAAACTGCGTATTAACATATTGAGGTGTGGAGAGTAACCGAACTGGTTTAAGTTGAAAACAAACGCTGCTGTCCATAGTGAGCCGAATGCTTTTTCGACATAAAAAAACAGAATACTGTAACACTTTTACTATTGCTAATAAAATTGCTCCGGCCGAGAGGTAGCGAGGGAGTTTTTTTTTCTATATATGAAGGGGCATAATTTCTGTGAATTTCATCCACTATGCGCTCCACCTATCCGTTACTAGGACGATGTCCGAGGAGCATTCCGATTTTATTTCACCACTGCTAAGAGGTGGGAAGTATGCGTCTCCACTAAAAGCTGCGCACATGCAGAATGACAGCTTCCGCTTTCACTTTCTGTTCGCGAAGGCTCCGCTGGTTGAAGAACGCGACGAAAACAACTGCGAAAGCTTGCAAACGAGATG
Organism: Dioctria linearis; assembly: GCA_963930735.1. Lineage (NCBI taxonomy): Eukaryota > Metazoa > Arthropoda > Insecta > Diptera > Asilidae > Dioctria > Dioctria linearis. Next base: position 98,199,166 of record OZ005743.1, on the reverse strand, counting down.
TAGTTGTGGAAAAGCTCGCAAATTGACGAAAGAATTCTTCGTCAAATTTATGTAAGGTCAACGGCACCATTGACAGTGAAAGGGAACCGATATATCAGCTGATCGACTGTTGACACCGAGTCTGATTATCTCTTTCAATAATTAACTAATTAGTTTATTTATTCACTGGTTTGTCTTCTCACGTAACTGGTTCGGTTTGTGTATGAACGTTGGTAATTTTGTTGTTTCGCGTTGGATTCCTGCAATTTTTTGTGGATTATCTAATAGAAATTGTACAAAACTATTAGAAGAAAGTACGCCGGTTCGTTTGCCGTGAAAACATCTTCGGATTTTATTGAGAGTGCTTCCGTGTAACTAATTCGGCTTGTATTTTCATATGTGTGCCAGAGTTCTAAGTTTCCGGACGAGGTAGGTATCGACCTACAGTAAGACAGCGGCGACTATGGAAGTCCACAGAGTGTTTTCGATCAACGCCGGGTTCTACTGTGACCAGTCTCTTAGGAAGTCGGGCTCGGGGGATCTCTTTTTGATAGCCTGGGAATGGTATTCGGGTTGTCTATTGCGATCTCTCATGAACGCCTCCTAAAATTCCTCCTGAAAATGAAACTTGGCTCCTGAATCCTTTCTATATTCGTGAAAGTTCTCTATATACTAGGATCAGGTTTTTGATTCTTTTCTTTGTAGGTGCTCGGCCCACTTGCTGGATACAGCACGAGAGACGGGCGAAAATGTGAAATTACTAGATGTATAACGCTGTACTTTCAGAGAGAGTTATAGTTGGAAAGGCGTCACAATAATTTTCGTAAATGTGATATCTAAGCAATACTCCCTCAAGTAACCTTATAGATATCGCAGAATTCGGGTGTGGCTGATAGTGATCGTTCTGGTACCTATGCAGTGCCGCCGAAGTGCGGTTGGTAATTAGCACTGCTTACAAGGATTTGGGAATCCAAAGCAGGTTTTCAAATTCAATGCGTGAAATCGCTAAATCGTAGTTACTGGATAGGAGAACTTATGCAAATTTTAGGGATTCAAGGTGGTTTTAAAATGCAATGCGTGTAAATACTAAAATGTAGTGATTGGATACAGTAGCTAATACTAATTTTAGGAATTCAAGGTAGTTTTAAAATGCAATTCGTATAAATACTAAAATGTAGTGATTGGATTCAGTAGCTTATACTAATTTTAGGAATTCAAGGTAGTTCTAAAATGCAATGCGTGTAAATACTAAAATGTAGTGATTGGATTCAGTAGCTTATACTAATTTTACGAATTCAAGGTAGTTTTAAAATGCAATGCGTGTAAATACTAAAATGTATTGATTGGATTCAATAGCTTATACTAATTTTAGGAATTCAATGTAGTCGTTAACTGCAATACGCGCCGAGGTTAAAATGTAGTGCTTAAATAGAACAACTTATACTAAGTTTAGAAATCCAATGTAGTCTTTGTGTACTTAGAGTGCAATACAATGATTCGATGGTATAGATTATGTCGCTTGGAGAATTCGTTGCGCAGTTTGTGAGACAATGAATCTTCACAGTAGCTATGTGCAAGTACTACATCTAATTTCAATTCTAGAATTCGACGTAATTCTAGAATTCCACATTTACTGAGGCTGTAATGCAATGATTTGATCTAATAAATTATATCGCTTTGAGAACTCGATGTGCAGTTTACGAAGCAAAGAGTTTTCACTGTAGTTACGTACAGATACTGTATGTTATTTCAATTCCAGAATTCGATGCACTTCTAGAATTCAATGTTTACTGAGGCTGTCATGCAATTATTTGATCTAATAAACTATGTCGCTTTGAGGATTCGATGTGCAGATTGTGAACCAAAGAGCTTTCGCTGTAATTACGTACAGATACTGTATGCGATTTCAATTCCAGAACTCGATGTACTTCTAGAATTTAACGTTTACTGATGCTGTAATGCAATGATTTGATCTAATAATTTATGTCGCTGTACTGTATGCGATTTCAATTCCAGAACTCGATGTACTTCTAGAATTCAACGTTAACTGAGGCTGTAATGCATTAATTCGATCTAATAAATTATATCGCTTTGAGGACTCGATGTGCAGTTTGTAAAACACAGAGTTTTCTCAGTAACTGTGTACAGCTACTGTAGTTGATTTCAATGTCGAGATTCACGTAATTTATATTTTAATAAAGGTGTTAGAATTTGTTACATATAGATAAAGTTTCCTAAAAGAAATAAAACTACTCAAAAAAATAATGTGAAGCGTTACTTATCCCCTTAATCCAGACAAACGGTACCCCAAATTCCTCTGGTTACCCAGTCCCGTTCCTCGAACAGTTGCTGGAACCTTCCTAATTTATATAAGGTCAGATGTTTAACGCGGTTTTCTTTCTTTTGTCTTAACTGATTTATTATAATTTTATAAAAATAACACTTTACAAAAACAAAAAAAGAAGAGAACTTTAATAAAGGAAACAATTTCAGATTCAATTCTAAAAAAAACTTCACTGCTTGACTTTGACTTCTTGTCTTCGTGGTTTCTCTAATCCAACTTGTCTCGTTCTCTTGCTTGTCATCCGGGCGACTTTTCTTTTGGGGCCTGCGTTGCCAGATAAATTAGGGACGGAATTCGCCGCATTGGGGGGCAACCGCGCCATCTCTTGGGTTTCTTGGGTCCCCGCTCGGATGTATTGCTTCGTTTCCGTCATGGGCGTCGTAGCCAACGCATAGGAGATAAGCAAGCCTTTTTTTCTTCATTGGGAGAAGAAACATGGAGATTTCGCAACATTGCCCCCCTCTACAGACTCGAAGTTCCGACCGAGTATCTGTAACGGGAAGAATAAAACACATTTTGAGAGCCGTATCTAGATCTGTCTCCAAGAAAGAGAAAAGCGAAGGGTTTAAACTTATGCGTAAATAAGTGTCCGGTTTGGGTAGAATGGTGTTTGCATCTTGACAGGGTATTCCTGTAGTCCGCCGATTCTCTGCTTATGAAGTATCCCATCTCTCAACGGTACCAGTTACCTGCTAAAGAATATATTAGTATGGTTCTCTGATAATTTATTGAAACTGAGGTTCAAATTCTTGTCGTCGTATAATAAGTTTACGTGTTTAAGCTTGAGGTGATTGTGGAGGCCTCTACTCTCCCGGGATTTACAAAGACTGACGACAGCTCTGTGTCACCGTAGGGCGGTCCACTGATCGGGGAGGTTCGGTTTCGTCGCCGAGTCCGGGGGGAGTGGGACAAGGAAAGGATTTCAGCAGGTAGGTCTTTCATGCCCATATCTCTCAACTCCGTTCCTATTTGCTCTATCTTACATTATTCTATTGTTTAGTTTTGATTGGCCGATGTCCCGGTCGTAAGCGAGGGTAGAAACCCAAAATGTTCCAAGTTATGTATATATGGCTCAAAATATTCGCATGGAGCTGTTTGGTTGTGCGTAGATAAGGTAGAACACACAGGTTTGGCACTTCTCTGGTTTTTTTGTTTTTTTAAATCGAAAAAAGAAAACTGGGGGTCTTCAGCATGCTGCCTACTCGCCTATGTAAAAAAAAAAATTGTTTTTTGTTTTTTTTTTTTAGATTGCACATCATCGTCATCAGCTTTTGTTGTGCTGGCTCAGAACTACGTTCTGTTTACCATTAATTAAGCTGCTCTTTTTATCGGTTTTCCTTGATTTAGAATCCTCTGCATCAGCTTTTGTTGTCCTGGCTCAGAACTACGTTCTGTTTACCATTCGGTTAAGCAGCTCTATGTATCGGTTTTCCTTGATTTAGAATCCTCATCATCAGCTTTTGTTGTCCTGGCTCAGAACTACGTTCTGTTTACCATTCGGTTAAGCTGCTCTTGTGTATCATTTCTGGCTGACGTATCCTCGGGATTGTATATCCCGCTAGCTACCCAGAGAGAAGTTTCGTCTAGTATTTCACATTTAACTAAAGAACATGAATCGGTCTGGCTTCCGAGTTGAAGGCTCATCCAACCATCCAATTATGCTGCGTCTGGTGTATCATTTCTGGCTAACGTATCCTCGGGATTGTGTATCCCGCTAGCTACACAGAGAGAAGTTTCGTCTAGTATTTCACATTTAACTAAAGAACATGAATCGGTCTGGCTTCCGAGTTGAAGGCTCATCCAACCATCCAATTATGCTGCGTCTGGTGTATCATTTCTGGCTGACGTATCCTCGGGATTGTGTATCACGCTAGCTACACAGAGAGAAGTTTCGCGTAGTATTTCATATTTAACTAAAGAACATGAATCGGTCTGGCTACCGAGTTGAAGGCTCAACCAACCATCCAATTATGCTGCGTCTGATTGGTTGGGGTTGCTACCATTTGTAAATGGGCGTCCGGTCAGTGGAGATTCCAGGGAGACAGCGTGCTTACATTGCCACCTATTTATCGACGCGAAAAGCTGCTCTTTGTTGCTGTTTTTCGACCTTACGTTTCTTGGACTCGCCCCGGATCAGGACTCAACCAATCAAATTAAAAAAACATTGGTTATGCTCGCGTATTTTCGAGTTGGAAGCCTACCCCTGTTCGCGAGGTTCGAGACTGCGTAGTAATCGGTTCGACTATGCCTTGCAATGATTTTCCTAAACCTTTCCCTGGCTCGAAACCGTTCTTAATTAGGATTCTAGAGATTATAGCTTTCGAATGTCTGGCCCATGGGGCGATATCGGTAATTTCTAATTGATTTTGATTAATGGACACCGCGTCGGCTTGGAAAGTGTTACTATCGGAATTATCTTCAGAGTTAAACTTAGCTAACCGATCTATATGAAGTACTCTCCTTGTCTTACCCCCCGGGAACTCAACTCTATACAGCACATCGTTTAAACGAGACAGGACAGTACCTGGGCCTTCCCAATCTCTTTGAAGCTTACGGCTTTTTCCTTTACGTCGTTTAGTGTTGTATATCCAGACTTTTTCGTTTTCTACGAAGGTAAAGGGTTGGGCCCTGAGGTTATACTGTGTTTTCATGTGAAACGAGGACAAAGTTAAGTTTTTCCTAGCCAATGAGTGAACCCTTTCGAGGGTTTGGACTAATTTTTCCACGTATTCCGCTGGGGCGCTAGTGAGGTTATTGTGTGTATGGCCATAAGGGATGTCAAGTGGGATTCTTAGTTCGCGACCGAAGTTGAGCTGTGCAGGCGTGAATTGGGTACCTTCGTGTATGGAAGAACGGTAGGCTAACAGGGCTAAGGGGAGGTATTTGTCCCAGTTGGTTTGACTCCTATCGACGAATTTGGCTAAATAGTCGACGAGGGTGCGGTTAAATCTCTCAACCATGCCATCGGATTGGGGATACTAGGCCGTTGTTTGGGTCTTTTTGATTCCGAAACGTTTTAATACGCTTTGAAACACATCCCGAATCTGGAGAGCACATTCTCTATTAGTCCGTCAGCCACAGTTTCTGCTCTCTGATCCGGTGTTGCGAAAACTTCTGGCCACTTGGTGAAGTAATCCATGATTATTAGCGCGTATTTATTTCCTCTTTCAGTTTTCGGTAATGGGCCTAAAACGTCGATCGCAATTCTTTCGAATGGCGCGCCTGCGTTAAAGGTTTGCAGCTTCCCACGGGTTTTCCTAGAAGGACCTCTTTTTGCATGACATAGTTGGCATTTAGCACACCATATCTCGACGTCGCTTTGCAACATGGGCCAAAACCAACGTTCTTTCACTTTTTCGGTTGTTTTTCTCACGCCGAAATGCCCCCCTTCTGGTTTGTTGTGTAGATCGAGGAGGATTTTGTGAATGTGGCCAGGAGGTGCTACTTTTACAAGGGTCTCGCCCTTTTTTCCATATCTGACTAAGTGTAAGACTTTATCCACCACTCGCAGAGACTCCCATTTTGCCCAGAAGCTCTTCAAATAAGGACTTTCGGAAACTATTTGTTCTCGGGTCGGTCTTTGGTTACTTCCGATCCAAGATTTAACAGTTTGAAGGGCGAGATCTTGGTCCTGTTCAGCAGCGAAATCAATGGTGGCTTCAACGCGTACCAGGTTTATTGAACGCTCCTGTTACCTTTGTTCTTTCTGGTCACAGTGAACGCATTCCTGACAGGGACGTCGCGATAAAGCATCTGCGTTTAGATGCTTTTGACCGGCGCGATGCTCAATGAGGAGGTCATACTGCTGTAGCCGTTCTAACCATGTTGCTATCTGACGGTCGGGCTCTTTAAAATTTAGAGGCCAACGAAGTGACGCATGATCCGTTCGGATCCTGAACGGCCTACCAAATAGGTAATGATGAAAATAAGCTGTTACTCTCACTACGGCTAAGAGCTCCTTGCGAGTCACGCAGTAGTTTCACTCTGCTCTATCCAGTGTTTTGGAGTAATATTCTAAGACTTTCTCGCTGTTGTATTGCATTTGGCTAAGTACGGCTCCTATTCCATTCTGACTGGCGTCCGTATCCAATATAAACTCGCCCTCTGTCTGGGGGAATGGGAGGAGAGGTTAGTCGAAGCTTTAGGTGCTCAAAGGCATCTTGTTGTCTCTCCTCCCATTGGAATTTCCGTTTATCCTCGGTTAATTCTGAAAGCGGTTTTGCAATAGTTGAAAAATCGAGGACGAACCTTCGATAATATGACGCTAAACCAAGAAAACTTCGCGCATCTCTCTTGGTTTTAGGAATAGGCCAGGACTCGATAGCCTTTGTCTTTTCGGGATCTGTTTCTAGACCTTCTGCGGACACTACATGACCCAAATACTTTACCTCCCGATGAAGTAGATGGCACTTTTTCGGGCTGAGCTTTAGATTGGCGGTACGTGGTCGTTGGAATACTAATTTAAGTTTTCTGAAATGTTCTTCTAGATCTCTATCGTGTACGATGATATCGTCTAGATAAACGAGAGCTTTTTCTGGTCCTAGAGGTCTGAAAACACCATCCATCAAGCGTTCGGACGTAGCTGGACCATTACAGAGCCCGAAAGGCATCACATTGAACTCCCACAGACCAGTGCCAGTTGTAAAGGCAGTTTTCTCTTTATGACTTTCCCCCATTTACACCTGCCAATATCCACTTTGTAGGTCAAAGGTGCAGAACCATTTGGATCCTGTAAAGAACATAAGGGTATCGTCGATGCGGGGAAGTGGATATGAGTCCTTTTTAGTGATGTCGTTTAGACGTCGATAGTCAACGCAGAACCTCGTAGTCCCGTCCTTTTTCTTTACGAGGACTACCGGTGAAGCCCAGGGGCTCGTGGAAGGCCGAATAACGCCGTTGTCTTCCATTTCACTCACCATCTGTTTCACTTCCGCTCGTTTCGCTAAAGGCACCCTTCTCGCAGGTATTTTAAAGGGTGGCGCCTCCCCGGTATCTCTGTGATGTTTCGTCACTTTTGTACGGCCACTATATCCTGGACCAGTGAAAAATATATCTCGGTACTCTTCTAAAACATCAATGAGCTTCAGCTTCTCTTCGTTGGCTAAGCCATCGTCGCGATCGTTGAGAATTATTCCGAGTGCATCCTGTCCTACATCACAGGTGGGTGCAAGCGCGTTTAAAATGGAGACGGGCTCGACAGATCCGACTAAAGTGCCTCGTGAGATGAAGACTTCTTTCTCAGACAGATTTACTAATCTTAAAGGAATATTTTTCGAACTGGATTCCACTAGGAAACGAGCACAAAGTACCCCATAAGGCAGCTCGGACCCGCATTCGGAGTCTATTAATAAGCACGAGTCTTCGAATCGTATCTTCTTTCTGTTCATTGGCAGAATTGATTCACTACGAGGAGCCAATAAGACATTTTCAGATAGGAAAACTTTTGTACCTCGATACTTGGGTTCAACAAGAGCAACAGCTATTTGACTTAATTGAAGGATACTTGGTTCGAAATCTAATTGACACAGATTCTGGTCCAGGAAATCTACGCCGAGAATACACACAGGCTCTATATTGGCTACCAACACTGTGTGTGGGAACCTGTGGTTCTCTAAACGGATCTCTACTGCCAGTTTACCCAGGACTTCAATAGTATCTCCTGTCACGCTCCTGACCTCGACATTCGAATTTTTTAGTTCCGTAAGTGACGATTGGTTCAGGAAAATCGGATGTACGATAGAAATTGTCGCGCCAGTGTCCAAAATAAAATTGCAAGGCTTATGGTTTAGCAGCCCTTCAACAGTGAGGCTATTGGTTGATGGACCTATAGCCGAAATTGTAACTTCTAGTTTAGTAGGCTCTGCGGAACCGGGTTTATACAAAGTTTTCTCGTGGATGCCTTCTGCAATCTGTTGAGACAATTTAGCGTTAGCCGGAGGGATTGCCAGGTCTTCGTTTATGTATCTCTGTACTGGGGGCGTTAGAACACTCATCGACTCGCACCCCACTGAGCCGACGTTGAGGGGTTTCCCTGGTTTACATGTGTTGAATTAGGAACCTCGACATGCTATGCAGTCTTAAAAGATGAGCTCTTGAGCTCTCGGGCAATCTCGGTGCTTGCGATTCCGGAGGAGGTCGAAAATTTCTTCTATGTCGCCTACGTCGACTGTTATAATGTTGGGCAGGGGATACTTGTGCCAAGTGGACTCTCGTATTCCTTCCAACATTGGTATCGGTGGCCAACTCTTGCGCTGCACTCACTGCCTCGTGAAGAGTCCTTGGGCCTCGCACTTTAACCAATGTCCTCACCTCATCATCGCGCAGTCCCCGCAAGAAACGCTGAGTCACCATTCTATCGACAATGCTTGTCAGACAGGACGGAAACGCGGCTGTAGCCAGTCTTTGCAATTCTAGTGCAAAGTTGGAGAAGTTTTCTCTGAGACCCTGCACCCTACTAGCGAATTGTACCTGGCTAGAATAAGAATCGGATCCGAATCGTTGCTCTAACAAAGCAAGTAATTCTCCATATTGCATGCGGTGCCCCGCCGGAAAAGCGCTGAGCACAGACAGGGCATTACCTCTTAACTGGGTTGCCAGGGCTTCGGCCTTCTGTTGTTCTGACCACTGACTATTTTGAGCAACGATCTCGAATTGGACGCGATAATCAGACCACGAGACGGTACCATCATAAGGAGAGAGGTTACAGGTAAGACCTGGCGACCCGGATTCAGTGTTCAAAGTTGCCTGTATCATTGGTTTCTGGGTGACGTTTGTGTCAGCCGACTGGTCAGAGATGTGATTCGATTGTTGGGTGAAATTGTAGTGAGGCAGTTTTCCAGAATTCGGTTTCTGACTATTAGGGGGCACCTGATTGAAAGCAGGGTAGGTTTGGCCAATGTATGGATACGCAGAACTTTGATAAAACCCGGAAGGTCGTGGATATTGATCTACGTATGGAGTGAAGCCCCAGCTATTTCGATTACTCCAATTAGCAGCTGTCGGAAGAGGGTAGTTAAACATTTGACTTGTCGGAGCAGAAAATATAGGCGTGTGCGTAGACGTGGACACTGTAGAGTGGCAGCTATTTGTAGGCATCGTGAAGAAATTTAGGTTTCTCGCTTGATTAGGAGAAGAAGCGGAGATCGACGCCGTCGAAGTTGATGTTGAAGTCGTCGTACTTGTGGAAGACGAGGTATGAGCCGCAGGGGACAGTTCTTCAAATACGCAGTTCACGAATTGGGTTCCGCTTAGGGTCTTATCCAAATCCTCAACTTTCTTTGCCAGCTTAGCTACCTGATCATTGATACCCGATTCTATCACAGCCATGGACGCAGCTTGTTCCGATCTCATTTCATCTTTAATTTCGTTAACTACACTTTTGACTAAGGTCGTCGCAATGGCCTTTATTTCCTCTTTTAGTTCGCGAAGTTGCTCGGCGTCCATCGTGCCCACCACTATTAGTGTAAAGTAAAAAAAATATTAACACCAGCACAACCCAACAGTCGATAACGTCTATCCCAAACTCTCACGTGGTTGTAAAACTCAAGTGGAAATAAAAAAAAAAGAGTTAAAATTGACGAATGAAGGGTGTATAATGTAACCGAGAAAACAGAAGAGCTACTCTTCACGACTCGAATGATAATAATTAGACTTAATTATAATGCGATGCAATAAAAAAAATATTTAGAATACTCGAAGGTAAATCGTACGTTTTGACGAATCACATAAGAATTAATAAAATAGATTTTAAGTAAAGAAATACTCAAAACAAGAGTAAAATAAACGTTTGACGCTAAAAGTGCATGAGAAGAAGAAAATTCATTTTATCAGAGGAAAAATGTGTATTTACAAATAATTAAAAGAAAGAGAAAAATATCGGGTTATGTTGGCAGATTTTTTTTTTATTTTATTATTAACAACAAGATCAAGGTAAAAATATTATTTAGTTGAAATAAAGTGTATGCAATTATAAAGAAATAAAAATATTGAAATTTGATCTCATACAAGTATAAAAAAGAAAACAAGCTATACTAAACCTATGAACAAAAGAAATATCACGTGGGAGAAATATCTGTAGGGATATTTTCTAAGTACCCCACACTTGACACCAAATGTAACACTTTAACTATTGCTAATAAAATTGCTCCGGCCGAGCGGTAGCGAGGGAGTAATTTTATTCGAGTTTTTTTTGCTATATACCAAAGGGCGTAATTTTTGTGAATTTCATCCACTATGCGCTCCACCTATCCGTTACTAGGACGATGTCCGGGGAGCATTCCGATTTTATTTCACCACAGCTAAGAGGTGGGAAGTATGCGTCTCCACTAAAAGCTGCGCACATGCAGAATGACAGCTTCCGCTTTCACTTTCTGTTCGCGAAGGCTCCGCTGGTTGAAGAACGCAACGAAAACAACTGCGAAAGCTTGCAAACGAGATGTAGTTGTGGAAAAGCTCGCAAATTGACGAAAGAATTCTTCGTCAAATCTATGTAAGGTCAACGGCACCATTGACAGTGAAAGGGAACCGATATATCAGCTGATCGACTGTTGACACCGAGTCTGATTATCTCTTTGAATAATTAACTAATTAGTTTATTTATTCACTGGTTTGTCTTCTCACGTAACTGGTTCGGTTTGTGTATGAACGTTGGTAATTTTGTTGTTTCGCGTTTGATTCCTGCAATTTTTTGTGAATTATCTAATAGAAATTGTACAAAACTATTAGAAGAAAGTACGCCGGTTCGTTTGCCGTGAAAACATCTTCGGATTTTATTGAGAGTGCTTCCGTGTAACTAATTCGGCTTGTATTTTCTTATGTGTGCCAGAGTTCTAAGTTTCCGGACGAGGTAGGTATCGACCTACAGTAAGACAGCGGCGACTATGGAAGTCCACAGAGTGTTTTCGATCAACGCCGGGTTCTACTGTGATCAGTCTCTTAGGAAGTCGGGCTCGGGGTTCTCTTTTTGATGGGAATGGTACTCGGGTTGTCTATTGCGATCTCTCATGAACGCCTCCTAAAATGCCTGCTGAAAGTGGAACTTGGCTCCTGAAACCTTTCTATATTCGTGAAAGCTCTCTATATACTAGGATAAGGTTTTTGATTCCTTTCTTTTTAGGTGCTCGGCCCACTTGCTGGATACAGCACGAGAGACGGGCGGAAATGTGAAATTACTAGATGTATAACGCTGTACTTTCAGAGAGAGTTATAGCTGGAAAGGCGTTTTACGCTAAGAGGATTCTCGTTTAGAGGAGCACTTCTCTGGTTTTTACACGCTACAGTTTCGGAAAAAGTTACAAATGCCACAATAATCTTCGTCGTTTGAAGCGAAATGTAAATAATTACTTCAAATATAACTCTGTAATTTCAAATAGCGTCACAATAATTTTCGTAAATGTGATATCCAAGCAATACTCCCTCAAGTAACCTTATAGATATCGCAGAATTCGTGTGTGGCGGATTGTGATCGTTCTGGTACCTATGCAGTGCCGCCGAAGTGCGATTGGTAAATAGCACTGCTTACAAGGATTTGGGAATCCAAAGCAGGTTTTCAAATTCAATGCGTGAAATCGCTAAATCGTAGTTACTGGATAGGAGAACTTATGCTAATTTTAGGGACTCAAGGTGGTTTTAAAATGCAATTCGTGTAAATACTAAAATGTAGTGATTGGATTCAGTAGCTTATACTAATTTTAGGAATTCAATGTAGTCGTAAACTGCAATACGCGCCGAGGTTAAAATGTAGTGCTTAAATCGAACAACTTATACTAAGTTTAGAAATCCAATGTAGTCTTTGTGTACTTAGAGTGCAACACAATGATTCGATGGTATAGATTATGTCGCTTGGAGAATTCGTTGCGCAGTTTGTGAGACAATGAATCTTCACAGTAGCTATGTGCAAGTACTACATCTAATTTCAATTCTAGAATTCAACGTAATTCTAGAATTCCACATTTACTGAGGCTGTCATGCAATGATTCGATCTAATAAATTATATCGCTTTGAGAACTCGATGTGCAGTTTACGAAGCAAAGAGTTTTCACTGTAGTTACGTACAGATACTGTATGTGATTCCAATTCCAGAATTCGATGCACTTCTAGAATTCAACGTTTACTGAGGCTGTAATGCAATGATTTGATCTAATAAATTATATCGCTTTGAGAACTCGATGTGCAGTTTACGAAGCAAAGAGTTTTCACTGTAGTTACGTACAGATACTGTATGCGATTTCAATTCCAGAACTCGATGTACTTCTGGAATTCAACGTTAACTGAGGCTGTAATGCAATAATTCGATCTAATAAATTATATCGCTTTGAGGACTCGATGTGCAGTTCGTGAAACAAAGAGTTTTCTCAGTAACTGTGTATACATACCGTAGCTGATTTCAATGTCGAGATTCAACGTAATATATATTTTAATAAAGGTGTTAAAATTTGTTAAATTAATATGCAATATAGATAAAGTTTCATAAAAGAAATAACACCACTAAAAAAAAAGTGATGTGAAGCGCTACTTATCCCCTTCATCCAGACAAACGGTACTCCAAATTCCTCTGGGTACCCGGTCCCGTTCCTCGGGCAGTTGCTTGAACCTTCCTAATTTATGTAGGGCAAGATGTTTAACGCGGTTTTTCTTTCTTTTGTTAAAGCAGTTAAGCTTTATTAAAATTTGATAAAACGGACAGAAACTAAGAGTTTTCGCTGTAGCTACGTACAGATACTGTATGTGGTTTCAATTCCAGAATCCGATGTAATTTTAGAATTCAACGTTTACTGAGGCTGTAATGCAGTGATTTGATCTAATCAATTATATCGCTTTAAGAGCTCGAGGTGCAGTTTGTAAAACACAGAGTTTTCTCAGTAACTGTGTACAGCTACTGTAGTTGATTTCAATGTCGAGATTCACGTAATTTATATTTTAATAAAGGTGTTAGAATTTGTTACATATAGATAAAGTTTCCTAAAAGAAATAAAACTTCTCAAAAAAATAATGTGAAGCGCTTCTTATCCCCTTAATCCAGACAAACGGTACCCCAAATTCCTCTGGTTACCCAGTCCCGTTCCTCGGACAGTTGCTGGAACCTTCCTAATTTATATAAGGTCAGATGTTTAACGCGGTTTTCTTTCTTTTGTCTTAACTGCTTTATTATAATTTTATAAAAGTAACACTTTACAAAAACAAAAAAAGAAGAGAACTTTAATAAAGAAAACAATTTCAGATTCAATTCTAAAAAAAACTTCACTGCTTGACTTTGACTTCTTGTCTTCGTGGTTTCTCTAATCCAACTTGTCTCGTTCTCTTGCTTGTCATCCGGGCGACTTTTCTTTTGGGGCCTGCGTTGCCAGATAAATTAGGGACGGAATTCGCCGCATTGGGGGGCAGCCGCGCCATCTCTTGGGTTTCTTGGGTCCCCGCTCGGATGCATTGCTTCGTTTCCGTCATGGGCGTCGTAGCCAACGCATAGGATTTTAACAAGCCTTTTTTTTTCTTCATTGCGGGGAGAAACATGGAGATTTCGCAACAATACGATGCATTCGTTCCTATTTAGGGCTCTAGTTGGAGTGTTGTGGTTTAAAACAAAATTGGGAGTCTTGGTGCATATTTTTTTCTTCAGAGATGTATATAGCTTCTTGTTTGATGACTTTCTCAAAAAGCTTTCCCAAGTTTGAGATTAAGGACATGGCCCAGAACTCCTTTTGACGAAGTCTTTTTGGGGATGGAAAGATGCGTCAAATATTCCACTTTTCTGGAAAGCAGCAATTATTTGTGCAATTATTGAAAACGGGTGCTAGAAAGTCAAGAGCTATCGGTGGCAGTTTTTTAATAATTGCATTTGAAATTTTATCGGGGCCATTTGAATTTTTAAAGTATATTGTCTTGGTTAAGGTGCAGAGGGTTGGTGAAGATATTTTGCTCTTCAGGATAGATTGCAGGGTTATCCACGCAGAAAAACCTTTGTGGTAAGGAGTCATTTATATTCAGGAAAGTATTAACACTGTTGTTCACTTCCAGTAAGAAAGTGGGAGTACTAAATATTGAGTTATCCTTATTAGTGTCATGAAAGTATAATGTAAATGAATTACATTTTTCCTGCGGGAGAACTAGCGTATATTCGTGACCTTATGGAGTTTTGGCTCTCTGGAACAGACTTTATTAATATTTTCAGAAATCTGTGGGCCTGACGGTAAACAGTTTAGTTTGCTGATCGATAATAATCGATAGGCATTTGGCTTTGGAGAGAATAGACTGGTAGACCGCGTTTGAAGTACTATGATAAATACAATGTAAGCAGTCAGTGAAGAGTTCTACTTGGGAGTCTATTTCTGCGTTTGTTAGGTTCCTACTGCTGGGCGGTGGTTTTCTTGATACAGATCGTCAACCTGTCTTAGAAATTATTTCAGTTTACATCTACCAAAGTGGTGGAAGTGGGTGTGACTATCGTGAGTATATGCCCCGACGAATTGGCTTTGATGATTGGTTCGATTGCTAGATGATTTACTGATGAGTTACTGATTTGTGGAAGTAGGTTAATCATACTTGAAGAAACAAGGTACAAGTCTATTTTGAAACCTGATCTGGGGAGGGTTGGAGTGGTTGGTGAAACTACAATAAAATTATGGTTATCTGGATTTGAGCCAGTTTGCAATGGTTCTGCCGGATGAACTTTCCAGGGGTCATTCCACATTGGATGCCTGGCGTTGAGATCTCCTCCATTAACCGTATACCTGTAGTCTTTGGAGATATTGTTAAGAATGCCAAGGTTTCCTTTTATCTGCGCGGCCGGAGCACTGCATCTATTATAAAGGGAAATGAGAAGAAGTGTTTCTTGCGAGGCGAGAAAGATTTTCGCTGCTGTGCATTCCATGTTGCACATTGGTCTGAATTTCACTTGTTCAAATTTAATCCCATCGCGAACTAAGATGGCCTCCCATTTCATCTGAACCTGTGGTCGAGAACTTTTTGAAAGTTTGTTTGTGAGAAAGATTGAGATGTGTCTCTGAAAGGAGGACAAAGTTATACTTTTGTTCCCCGAGGAACCAATTTTAGGCTATTCTCTTGTTATGCAATTATCTTCAATTTGCTTATGATCCTAGACATAAGCTAAAAGCAAATCGAATATAAGTACTTTGACGCTGTGCGAGCGAAGACAGTTTCCAATATTGGAGGATAAATTTATTAATTTTACGCATGAGTATGAAAAGATCACACCCGAAAAGAGCTTTGGTTTTTTGAGAGCTTAAGTTATCTGCCTCAATTTGTGCGGGCCTTGGGGCTTGTATTGCCTCAAGGAATTAAGTTGCCCTTGGGGCAGCTTTTACGGTTACAGTGGACAAACCGGCCATATGTTTCCCAGCTGATTCGTTGCATGCTGTTTTAAACTCGGATATCTTATATCTTTGAAGTTTTTTGTCCAATGCAGTTTTGACATCCTCTTCATCGAAGGTATGCTGGACTTCTTTCAGCAAAGAGTTGTCTTCCTTTAATCGTTTCGGGTGAAGGTGTATGACTCCACATTGACTTCATTTAGAACCTTCAATAATGCCATCTTATCTTCTTCTGTGGAGGGTGAAAAAGTGCACTTGTTGCCACTACTCATCTTTATAAAGAACTTGGGTCTGGTTTCCAAGATACTTAGCGTGTTATTAAAAACCTTGTAATTCAGTCCATGTGTTATTATTGGTGGTCATCTGTTTGACTCTGGTCTAGGTGGCTTTTGTTTTGTTTGTAATACAAATCTGTTTTCGGTATCCAGTGACTGATAATAATTATTGGGAGTCCTTGGGTCATTTGCTGGCTAAGTATTTTTAGTCATATTTCGGTAGTTGGTGGGTTTTTACGCGGTCTTCGCTTCCGTTAAATCAACTGATAGACACTCTCTACAGTTTCAGTACTTGACTCATCCTCAGACATAAATTCCGATTCAGCCGTTTCATTCGTTGTACTGCTTCCTGACGATTCTTGATGTTTTTCCTGCAGTATTTTTTAGTAAGGACTCGAATGATATCACGCGGAATATTGGTGATGTTTCCAGTCGTGGCTTTGTGTTGTACATCTATTTTTATACAGTCAGTACATGTACAAACGACACAAAGTACTAAGCGGTCGTCTCTTTCACACACATAGCTCACAATCACGCACGAAATATATTTTAAGGTAGGAATATTAAAAAAAAAACCAAATCTTTAAAGATCTAAAATAAAAAAATATTTATTACGTTAGGAAAGATTTATTATGTTTACACGCTTCAGCGGAGTTCTTAAGACTAAATACAATTAGGAAAAATATCTTCTCACAAATTTCTAGTTCATTATTCTGTTCATTGCAATTTTGCTGACATTATCATTTTGTTCTACATTACAGGAAACCGTCTGTGGGAATCCGGACTTTTTAGTTTCTCAAATGTGATAAGAAATGAAATATGATCCCTGTTCACGTTTTGTACCAGGTGAGTTTGATTTAATGATTTCATTAATATCTGCTGACGTAACTGACGTGTGCACGGAATGTCGTCGCCAAATATGTGAATTGCAATTTTGCACTGATGTTGTCGCTGTCTCTAAGTGTTGATCCTCTGGCGTTACAACATGAACTCTTAAGAGAACGATGCCTTCTCTCCAGCGCCTTTTTATAAACCATCAGCAGCCATTTTTTTCTCACAATGAATAACCATAATTGAAATTTTTTACCAGATTTTACTTGAATTTTCACATAACTCTTTCCAATTTATTCCATATATGACTTGTCGTCTTCATCTTGAATTCTTCGAAAAATTATTATATTTGCAATATTTACCTATTTTTGCATAATTTTGTAAAATTCTCTTGTGGAACGTAATTGAATTTCCCGCAAAAAAATAACTTGGCATGATGTGTCAAATATTGTAAAAATATAAAGTTGACAGTTCGCGGCTGAAAGTTGCGATTGCGTGCGTGTTCTTAATTTCGTGGTTCCATGAATTGTTGTGAATAATTACCAGATAAGTTTGTCTTTTTAATGCTTAATTTGGACAAGTTGTGTCAATAAAATTTGCTCATTTGTAAAACTTAACACAAAGTTAAAATTGCCATGAGCTGTAATGGCTATAATCAGCGATGTAAAGGACTCAAATTTTGACTCAACTCATCGCTTAACTCAAGTAGTGAGTCCGTTCAATCATTGAGTCCGCTCAGCAGTTGAACGGTGGTTAATCGCTCGATATTTGACCGGACTCAATGGTTGAGCGGACTCAATGGTTGAGCGGACTCAATGGTTGAGCGGACTCAATCTTGAGCGGCCCCACTGTTTGAGTGGACCTGAGCGGACACAAGTCATGAGCGGACTCAAGTCATGAGCGGACTCAAGTCATGACCGGACTCAAGTCATGAGCGGACTCATTGCTTGAGCGGACTCATTGCTTGAGCGGACTCATCATTTGAGTTGAGCGCACTTAAATCATGTTTTAAATAACATAGAGATAATCTGATTTAATTAAAATTGAAACTGAAACTGAAATTTCAATCAAATAAGAAAAGCTTACAAAAAAGTCACTCATTACATTATATTGATTCAGCTTTTGCTAATTTTCTTAGCCAACATTTCTATTCCTCTGCATGTCCGTCCGTCCGTCCGTCTATGCGCACGATAACTCGAGAACGCGTATCCCTAGAGAGCTGAAATTTTGTACACGGACTTTTAAAAAAAAAGTAAAATTAGGTTCAAAATGAGACAAATCGGGCAACTGCCTCATGGGGTTGCCATACAAAACTTTCGTTTTCCACTATATGTATATTTGGACACTGCCTGAGAACGCATCCATATACAGAGCTGAAATTTATTACATGGTGTTTCTATTGTACTAGCAAATAAAATTTGAAAAATGGACTAAATCGGGCAACTCCTTCTTGGGGTTTTTTACGTATACAGAGAAAACGATCAGTCCTAGACATTTTTATTGTACTAAAAACCTCTTCAGAATACGAAATCCGTTTTAGAAATATATGCGAAAAGCCACTTCAAAATTCAAACTTGCACAGAAGGGTTACAATACGAAATTTTATAAGGGCATTCATCTAGGGTATCACAAGAATTGGTCTTAGACCAATTCTAGCTTTTTTACTTGTTTTTATACTCTTGTTGATGCGGTATGATTAGAAGCAACGATTGTATCAAAAGCGAATGTATTAAAGGAAGGCAAGCTGTACATTTATTTAACGTAGTTGCTATCAAATAAGGGTGACAGTACTATTCACATGAAGATAAAATTCAGGAATTAGTAGATGATGGGTTAACAAGAGATATTGAACTTCAAATAAATTTGCATGTTTATACTACGTTGATCATATTGTAATAGTTAATTTGTCATCAGCTATTATTCTTCCACTCAAACATAAATGCCAAAAAATTATATTCGAGTAGCTTCAAATATTGGATTAAATGTAAAAGCAATTATGTGTGAGTGTCCAATGGCTCTACCCACCCGTAGGATTGAGCAATTTTTTACAAGCTACTGAAGAAAAAATATATAAGATCTGTCCATTCCAGGCAAACATTTATTTCTGCCTTAAATAATTTTATTATATTTACATATATATTCTATTTATATAATTTTGTAATTCATTGCGGAATAAAATGTACTTATCTTTGGTCTAGCTTAGTCTTTTAAGGTTGCACTCTAAAAAATTTTTTGTAAAATTACTATTTCCGTACAGTAAAATTACACTAATCATGAAAATCAATGGCGAAATTACCTTTTTTAATAATTTTCAATTATTGGTAATTTTACTAATGTTTTCGGTTGATTTTTACTAAATATCCAGAAAATTTACTTTGAGTCAGCAAATTTACAAATGCCATGGTAAATATAAGCGGTTACCACTGTAATATGACTCTAGCATCGGAATAATGCTTTATAAGTATTAATATTAAAACAAACAAAAAACTGAAGAAAACTAATAATGCAGTAATTTTGTTGTGGTACGTGTAGTAATTTTGCTGTGGTAACTGTAGCAACTGGCAAAAACCCACGCTACTGCATGATCTGATGTGTATGTACGCGTTGAAGTTTGGTAATATTCCGACATTATTGAAAACAATACTAGAAGTGAAAAAAAGAATGTGACCAAAATTCCCTCGTTTTTAAGTCCACCAAATATTATTATAATTAGATCCACTTAAACAACAGCTATGTGGCAGGGTTTTAAATATCTTTCTCTAGCCCTATCTAACTATGCCTCAGATTTGGGAGAAATATGTGCATGGTTTATTACTCATAATAGAAACAGATTATAAGTTCTATATTAGAAAAATCCTAGTATCGGTAGAACAAGCGATTATTGCTGTGTCGATTTTGTTCGTTATTTATTTTTCCCGCTGTTGCTAGTTAAAGTATTGTTGCACGTTTAGTACCAGATCTAGTGCGTGCTAAAAATTGTAGCAAGATGTTTGATTTAACAACAAAAGCTGAACAGAATTTATTGCGCCCTTGTACACCGAAGTCAGATATCTACCATTAAGTACCTATAGTTCCCAAACTACAGTAAAAATAGATGGTTTAATGGAAAAAAGTAGAGGAAAGATAAATTGCTAATTTAGCAAAATTCTTCATGGTTAAGTAATGTAGGATCAGAAAAGAGAAACCTAAGATCTGGCAATGCTTATTTGTCTGCTCAGTTCTAGCACTCCATTTGTGTTTAATCTTGTACATACTCAAGATAGTTTTAGTTTGAGTTTGTAAGCAGCAGCCGACCAGTCAAGACCAGGGAAAGTTAAATGTGAAAAGAATAAAGAGCCAGCATTGTTAAGTAAAAGTATTGTGTTGTTTCAATAAACCCCTAGACAACAGAAAGTGGAACCCTACAAGTGGGAGCTCGTCCGGAATTCTTTGGAATAATATCCTAGAATAAACAAATAATCAAGCGTGGCGTCAATTTCCATTAAGCATCCGAAGCCACGCCTCAACACCATCACACATATATAAGTAGCGGAACCGTCATCACGGTGTAGAGTGCTAGATTTTACGACAGACTCCGACAAACTCAACCAGCAGCTGTATTGCGGTACAGCAAAACCCTCGAGAATACTTCCCAAGCCATGAAACAGAAATCTATATGTGTGCGTTCGGAGTCCGTACTCTAAAATGCTCTATATTGATGCTTATGGAAAAGTGCCAAACATTGACTTTATATATGCCATAGAGCCTAAACTACTATCCATACAGGAAAATAGTCATCTAGTAATTTAAAGCTTGATTCCTTACCTTACCAAAGGCTACACTTGCTATATACCTTACTTAACAAAATAATTAAATAGTTTTGATTACAAAGTAACCTTACCATTTTACGCTCAATACCTCTCCAGCTGAGTGATAATTGCATGTGTGTATGTGCAGCCGGAGTCCGAATCTGTAGGTAGCTACATTCAAAATCATCAGCCCACGGCATCCCATGACGGCACAGCGACATTACAATGATTACTCAGCTGAGAATTTTTGTTTGAGGAATCGTAGTCATTTGGTTAAGATTAATTTTTTTAAATAATTTTGTTAGAAAAGGTATGAAAATTTTATTACGGCTCGCAAGATAAGAAAGCAAGCTTAAGATTATCACAACACCATTTTTCTGTATGAATAGTAGTTTAGGGCGGAGGAGCTATTCAAATCAAACTTTTGTCAGTTTTACATAAGAACACGGCAAATATTTTAGTATGTAAGGACTACGTCAGGCCTCGCATGTGGCAGGGAGGGAGGCTGTTTCATGGCTTGTGAAGTATTCTCGAAGGTTTTGGGTACAGGGAAGCGCATCAGTGCACCAGTGTAATGAATGACGTAATCGCAATAACGACTACGCCTGGGTATTGCTTCTTGGCAAACGTTATGTTTGTGTTGCTACTGAGTGCGGATACAGAGGAATAGAGCTGTGTCGCTATTCATGTATCAAACCAAGTGGCTGACCAAGTGTCTTGCTGTTGTGTTGTGCAGAGACAGAATGGTTAGTGTGTAAGCAAAATCTCGTTAAGGAATTGTGCCATACACTCATATCTATTCTGTTCTAAGAAGGGCTTCACCATTTATGTGGACAGTGTTTCTCAACATATGTCAGCAAGAATAGTATGTGCAGTACTTGTCAAAAAGGGCAAAAATAAATTGATAAAAATACTGACGAGGTAATTTCAACGTTTTCAATTAAATTAAAAATATTTTACACACATTATTTCATTTTAAATAAAACAAATTAAGTGAGTTAGGAACGAAAATAAATATTTTGAAGTACAGTAAGTTTACGTAAGTCATATAGTTCTTGAATTTAAATAATAAAGTTTTAATTTCATTCTTTTGTCATAATCAATAATAAATCGACTTCTAAATTTGAAATTAAAATCATATAATAAAGTGGTAATCCAATAAAATTTATTCAAAAAATAAAATTACTCATCTGTAGTATCGTATTTAAGTTAGTATAGTTAAAACCTGCTGCATAGGGTGTATGTGAAACCAATTTCAAATTTCGTCAACTAAATAATTTTAAATAATACTATAGTATTCTTATATATTTTTATATATTATACAAATATCGTTTTGTTAATAATTTAACTTACAGTCTATTATAAAATTCTTGCAATTACTAAATTTTACTCATACTGTGTAAGGAGTGCTCGAACAAGATGAATGAGCAAGTTATTGAAAAATTGGGCGTTAAAGAACTTAAGAAAAAATTAAAGGAATTAAATATGTCAACATCAGGAAATAAAAAAGACTTACAGCAGAGACTGGTCCTGCATTCGGTGCTTCAGAATGACGAAAACCAAAATATTACCGTCATACAACGTGAGTCCACGAATACAGACCATCAAACAGGTCAACATTATTTTAAACATCAGAGCGAGGAATTTAGTGATCAGTTTAGAGATGAGATTTACGACATGCATAAGTTGCCTACAATCACTTCCACACCACGCGCTCACGAAGTATCATCTTTTACATTCAGAGATATAGAGGAAAGCGTAATTGCATTTACAGGAGAGAAAAATCAGTCCGTCAAAAAATGGGTTGATGAGTTTGAGGACATAAGTTCGCTTGTCAATTGGAACAGTTTGCAAAAGTATATCTACGCTAAGCGCTTGATTACTGGATCAGCGAAATTGTTCGTAAATGGTTCACACAATATTCGGAATTGGGAAACGCTTAAAAATGCTTTAATAAAGGAATTTAGTGTTTCAATAAATTCAGCTGAAGTTCATCGACAACTGCGAAATCGTCGTAAACAGTATAAACGAAACGCTGCGGGAATATTTATATAAAATGATAGAAATAGTGAGTCCAATCAATTTGGATGAGGAATTATTAATCGAGTACATCATCGATGGTATTAAATATGATAAAATTAATAAAATTGTCTTATATGAGGCAAAAACAATTGAAGAACTGAAGGTTAGACTCAGAATCTACGAAAAGTTGAAAGGTGCTAATCAAGACTCATCAAATTATCGAGAGCACAGACAAGTTAAATCAGTTACTAATATAGAAAAACGTGAAAAACCAAAATCATGTTTTAAATGTGGTGATATATCACACCTGTGAAACAATTGCCCTATTAAATCTAAGCGATATAAGTGCTTTAAATGCAATACTTATGGACATCGATCATTTGAATGTAAAATGCAGGCTGGACAAGGTGCTAAATTGAAACTAGAACCGACAGTAAACCTCGCGCACAGTAGAAATAAAATGATGAAAACAATCAGTATTCAAGGTGAATTAGTTCAAGCCTTGGTAGATACAGGGTGTGATCTAACTATTTGCAGACAGGATTTCTTTAATAAATTAGATGGCGTTAACCTCATACCAACTACAATTATGTTGAGTGGTTTAGGAAATCATGAATTTGCAACAGTAGGATTTTTCAAAACAAAATTAGAAGTCGATAAAATTCAGTTTGATATAACCTGTCATGTGATCCCAGAGAAAGACATGCAGTTCACCGTGATAATTGGTAATGACTTATTACAGCATGCAGTTTTATTAGTAGATCAGGAAGGAATTCATTTCAGTCGAAAGAAAATAAATCCAACAACAAATTTTGCTAATGAGTTTCAATCGGTAAGTTTAGATGAAACACCTGAACTCCGTTCCGAGTTCCAATCTGTTTGCTGCCTCGGTGAGTTTAAGGAAAGCTTAGAATCAACAGTAGAGGTAAAGTTCAATCATGTACCTGTAAATAAAAGAGCAGAGATCGTCAATTTGATTGAAGGGTATAAACCTCAACAAAAATTCGATTCTCCCATTGAAATGTCAATCATTCTTAAGGATGAGACACCGATATACGAAAGACCACGTCGAATGTCTGCTGATGATAAAAAGGAGGTCGAGTGTCAAATAACCATCTGGTTGCAGAACGGAATAATACAGCCAAGTAATTCTGAGTTCGCAAGTCCAGTGCTATTAGTATCTAAAAAGGATGGAACTAAGCGATTGTGCTGTGATTATAGAAGAATTAACCAGCAAATAGTGAAGGATCATTTCCCAATGCCTCTAATAGACGACGTCCTTGATCAACTGCGAGAAGCTAAAGTTTTTACGACATTAGATCTTGTTAATGGCTTTTTTCACGTACCAATAGCGGAGAATTCCAGAAAGTACACATCATTCATTGTACATAATGGCCAATACGAATTCTTGAAAGAACCATTTGGGATTTGTAATTCTCCATCAGTGTTCACTCGTTTCATTTCAGTTATTCTTAGAGAATTAGTCAGAGACGGAATTCTACTCACCGATATGGACGATCTAGTTATCCCTGCTGAAAATTATGATGAAGCTTTAGTGCGATTAAACAGAGTATTGGAGGTAGCCAGTTCCAACGGATTGAATATCAAGTGGGGAAAATGTCAAGTCATGCAGAGCAGAATTGAATTTCTGGGATACATTATAGAAAATGGAACTATACGACCTTCCTTAGAGAAAACTAAGGCGGTAGTTAATTTTGTTATACCAAAGGACAGAGTAACGTTACAGAGATTTTTGGGACTAACATCGTACTTCCGTCGATTTATAGCTGACTATGCAATTCTTGCAAAGCCGTTAAGCGATTTGTTAAAGAAAGATTCGATATTTAGAATGGGCTCTGAGCAAGAAAGTGCATTTAAAACGCTGAAGGGAATGTTGGCTGGAGCGCCAGTCCTCAGCCTATTCGATCAGAATGCCTATACCGAGATCCATGCCGACGCGAGTAAAGATGGGTTCGGAGCAATTCTATTGCAGAGAGATAACGATGGTCAACAACTACATCCCGTACAGTATATGAGACGAAAGACAAGTCCGTCAGAACAACGCTATCACTCATATGAACTGGAAGTACTCGCTATTGTACAGGCCCTTAAGAAATGGAGAATTTATATTTTAGGCAAGAAAATTAAAATAGTGACTGACTGCAATGCCTTCGCTATGACAATGAAGAAAAGAGATGTCCCGCTGAGAGTAGCAAGGTGGGCTATGTTTTTACAAGATTTTAATTATGAGATTGAGCATAGGTCAGGTACAAAGATGAGACACGTTGATGCGTTAAGTAGAGTTGCTACGCCTATCGTCGATACAACAACCCACCGCATCCAACAGGCACAGCTGGATGACGACTATTTGAAGGCCATAAGGAAAATATTAGAAACATCTGAATATAAAGATTTCTATGTAAGAAATGGAATTTTGCTCAAGGACATTACAAAAGAACTAGTTGTAATCCCTACGTCGATGGAAGAAGAGATTATAAGATCAGCACATCGACAAGGACACTTTTCATCTATGAAAACCGAAGAGTTAATTAAGAGAAATTATTTCATCACTGACCTGAAACCTAAGGTAATGCAATCTGTTAAGAATTGTGTCCAATGCATTATGGCAGAACGCAAGGCTGGAAAACAAGAAGGGTTCTTAGCACCCATAGATAAAGAAGAAAGACCCCTTCAAACATATCATATAGACCACATTGGTCCTATGGAGGAGACAAAGAAAAAATATAACCACATTTTAGTTATAGTGGATGCTTTCTCCAAATTTGTGTGGCTATATCCCACTAAAAGTACGTCAAGCGGAGAAGTATTGAAACAATCTGCTATTTTTGGGAATTCAAGAAGAATAATATCAGATCGGGGCACAGCTTTTACGGCTAAGTTGTTCAAAGATTATTGTGATGAAGAAAATATCCAGCATTTACTTATTACTACCGGAGTTCCGCGAGGAAACGGACAGGTGGAGAGGATGAATGGTATTTTGATCCCGCTACTTACAAAATTGTCAATCGAAGAACCAAAAGCGTGGTATAAGCATGTTAACCGAGTGCAACAGTTGATAAATAACACGCCGACAAGAAGTACGAAATTCGCACCTTTCAGAATATTGACCGGATTGGCCATGAGAATACAAAATTCACCTGACTTACGATCTATCTTGGAAGAAAATAACTTGTCGGAATATCAACAGGAACGAGACCATTTACGGCAGCGAGCGAAGGAATCCGTTGTGAAAATTCAAAAGGAGAATTATAGAGCATATAATAAGAAGAGGAAGGCTGCTAGCGTCTATACCCCAAATGAGTTAGTCGCAGTGAAAAGAACCCAATTTGGTGCTGGGTTAAAATTAAAGCCGAAATATCTGGGGCCATATAAAATAGTTAAGGCTCAGAAGCATGATCGTTATGTGGTGGAGAAAGTTGGTGATCATGAAGGACCGAGAATCACGTCCGCCGCCGCTGATGGGATGAAAAGGTGGAGTAGATCATTCGAGTCAAATGATCCGTCAGGAGGGCCGAATGTAGGATCAGAAAAGCGAAACCTAAGATCTGGCAATACTTATTTGTCTGCTCAGTTCTAGCACTCCATTTGTGTTTAATCTTGTACATACTCAAGATAGTTTTAGTTTGAGTTTGTAAGCAGCAGTCGACCAGTCAAGTCCAGGGAAAGTTAAATGTGAAAAGAAGCGAAGTCTGAATAAAGAGCCAGCATTGTTTAGTAAAAGTATTGTGTTGTTTCAATAAACCCCTAGACAACAGAAAGTGGAACCCTACAGTAATTTTACTTAAAACGAGTAAGGAGCGTTTACTTTCTGAAAGGATACTTTTGTGTAGTAGTTTTGCTAGCCAAATAATTGAATTATACATACTAAAGGTAGTGCAGTCCAATTATATCAGGCAACTGCGATAGCTCTGTATTTTGTAGAAAATTTCTTCGAAAATGTTTTTGAGTATGGAATGCTATTCTTAATGCTTTGCATGTGATTTGTACTAGCTTTATCAACAGCCTTTATAATTAACGTCTTCTGATGCAATTTTTCAAGATTTATATCATTGACAAGGTGCCATGGGCGGATCCAGCTAGGGGGCGCGGGGGGCGCCCCCCCCCCCCCCCCCTGAAGCACTATAGAAAAATTGCAGTAGATATTCTCCATTTTTCCGAACAAAATGATTCATGATTGCTGCGCAACATATATTTATGAAAACATTATTATTCGTAATTGGAGAAATTCAGTGAAGCTCTACAATGGCAAACAAATTATTTTTTATTGTTGTAGTGAATTATTACATTTAAAGCAATAGATTTGCTTTAAAATAAATATTTCGTTAAATGCAATAGTTTTACTAGAATACTTACAAAGAGCAAACATTAAATAAAAACAAATTAAAGTCAAACTTTCTTAACTTTTCCATGAAGCTATATACGTACAAGGTGTGTATTGCATTTGTTCTGCCACTGATATTTTAAATAGACGTAGTAATGTACGTAGCGCTTGAATTCCTGCATTTTGCAAAGTTACAATTTATGAGATATTCGTTAATTTGAACACAATACATATTGGAAGTTTGGTTACTGCCCAAAGTGCTAATCTACGGAAATTCTTTCATAAATATGCTCTTGGATACCTTTTGGAAGTGGCAACACTAATCACGATATATTCGAAGGAAAAATGAAAGAAAATTCCATGAAATCGCATAGAAAAAGTCCACAAAACGGTCGATGAGAAGAGCAGAAGACTATTTTGTTGATTTTTGTTATAAAATTCCGTGGAATATTATTTGGCTTTTCTTTCTTCTGTTTGCTTTTATATGCTCTATTTCTTTTAGTCAAGTAAGTAGAGTTTAGTTATAGGGCTCCTGCACTTTTACAAAGGAGAATTATAACTAGAGTGATGAGTGATAAAGAGGTTCTAACTTTTAAGAATTGAACATTTTAGCAGTATTATTATTTATTTTAGTGTTTTATAAGATTGTGTTTGGCTGTGAAACAAATGTCAATATTTTGAATATATGTATAAGACGAAAAGTTTTCTGTTTTTGTAATATGGAGCGTTTTATAATTAAGAAAAAGCGAATTGACAATGAAAATTCCGAACAACAAGGTTCGCTTCCTGTTGCTGTTGAGGCCGAGGTTGAAGCGAATATAATGCCAGCAGCATTATCACAGGCTAGTATTTTAATTTTGCGTGTTACTTTTAATAGTGATTCTGTTCCTAATTTCGGTAAATATAATATGACAATGTGGTAGGATGTTTGCAATATGAGTCGAAATAGTAAATTTGCGAGGTTTATTTATTGTTCGTGATGTATTTATATAAGTACCAATTACACGATAGTCATTTTTTTAGTTGATAAAAATATTTTTACCATGAAAATATCATACGATAAACAATATTATTATCTATTGATCTCGCTTTATTTGATCAGTTTGTTGTGTCCGCAAGTTTTCTTTTATTTTATATTTAAATTTCATACTCTGCGCAGGCATCCGGTAAGAAATTTCAAGAATCATGGGAGGGAATATATAATTTAATTTATCTAGTATCGGAAAATTAAGTACTCGGCCGTCTTCACGATATAAAGGCATATTTTTAAGCTGTTTAGTAGAAATTTTAAATATAGATGTGCTACAGTATTATTAATATAGGGTTCACACCTGTGCTAGTTGAGACGGACAAAGTTCTGTTCGTGTAACTTCATGATACTACGACTTACTTCGTGATAAAAAAGGTCTGACTCCGTGATAATATTATTAGAATATTTAATTCCATGTTATTGTGTGATAATACTTTTTATTTGGGAAGTATGTAGGTATATACTCAAGAATATTATTATTTTGTTAACATAATAAATAAACACGTGAGCTTTGTGTGGTTATGAATAAATTTGTGAGCATACATATATTTATTTAGAAGTGGACACTCATGTGCTTACATGAAATTGCGCACACGAGTTGAAAATGGGCGGTCAGAAATTTTGTGTGCGCACATAAGTGCATGTTTCCTTACTTATTTATTTTTCCCGCGGACGGGAATCGAACCTACACTTGTTAGAATCGGTCAATGATGGAGAAATAAGAATTTTAAGAACTTTTATTTTTAATGATTCTAAATCAAATTTATAAATACAAGAAGAAAAAACAACCGCCTCGTCCGGGATTTGAAACCGGGACGGCAAGAAGGAAAATCATCTGTCTCGTTAGCTCAGTGGTAAGAGCAGTCGCCCGGCAAGCGGAAGGTCCCGGTTTCAAATCCCGGAAGAGGCGGTTGTTTTTTCTTCTTGTATTTATAAATTTGATTTAGAATCATTAAAAATAAAAGTTCTTAAAATTCTTATTTCTCCATCATTGACCGATTCTAACAAGTGTAGGTTCGATTCCCGTCCGCGGGAAAAATAAATAAAATTGAGTTTTCAATTTATTTGTGCGCTTTCATCGTTACTGGTTAATGCCAGCTGAAAGCAAAACGTGGCTTAGTAGGCTAGTTACAAATTTGATAAATGCAAGAAGGAAAATCATCTGTCTCGTTAGCTCAGTGGTAAGAGCAGTCGCCCGGCAAGCGGAAGGTCCCGGTTTCAAATCCCGGACGAGGCGGTTGTTTTTTCTTCTTGTATTTATAAATTTGATTTAGAATCATTAAAAATAAAAGTTCTTAAAATTCTTATTTCTGCATCGTTTCCTTACTCTCTTAAATTCCGCATTAAAATTACACTGCTATACAAAAATAAATAAAAACTTAAGAATGCTCAAATTCGTAACGGTACCACATGAATTCTAAAACCAAATTGAAAAATACAAAACATTGTTCCTCTATCTGTTATTTTTGAAAAAAATGTAACGAGCTACAGGTTTCTAAACTGAAACAAAACTTTTTCCTAAGATCTAAGCGATAGGCTCTTCGATATCACAAAAAATTGTGAAGTCATAAACCAATAATGGTAATATTTGATCTCTGTTACATTTTGTTATGACGAAATTACACCTGCTCGTCTCTTTGTCATCAAAATACCTTACTCTGGAGCCGAGCCTCTCTATTCACTACATTGAAAATTCAATATTTTTGACAAAAATTTTTACTCTGTTTACTAGAGTTTAGTATAAAGGGAAAAAATAATTTTAAATTAAGGTTTCTTGCTACTTTCATTTTCTGTCTTCGCAGGTTAATGTTGCCACCACCTCTAATTTTCATATCCTACCACCATCCCATGATGTTGGTACCTACATTGGAAGTATGTCTACCTTAAATATGCATGATTCTGCAAAATATAATCTGTTGGAAAATCATTGGACTCCTCAAAAAGGATATATCTTTCCTGCATCTAGTCATCTTAAACGTGGTCGTCAAGAGCAAAGACGTGTAAATATGTGTCATTTTGAAAAATACCCCTGGCTTGTATTATCCGAGTACAAAAAAGGACTTTTTTGCAAATATTGCGCTATTTTCTGCTACCTGACATTAGCTGGAGGGTAGCAAACGGTGCCGTTAAAAATGTTGGTTACTGAACCTCTACAAAAATATGCGAAGCTCACCGGAAAAGATGGAGATTTAGAAAAACATGATTCAACAGCCTACCACAAAAAAGCCGAAATTGATGGTAAATTATTTATAACCACTTTTGAAAATCCCCAAAATGACGTCAGAAATCTTTTGAATGAAAGTAGGAAAGCACAAGTGTTAGAAAATCGTTCACGACTCGTTCCAATAATAAAGACGATAATATTGCATGGTCGTCAAAATATCGCATTGGGGGGCCACAGGGATGATGGCAGCCTATTCGAATCATTATTGCGATTTCGGATTGACAGTAGTGATACCCAATTAGAAGAGCATTTAAAATCAGCTGGATCGAATGCTACTTATATTAGCAAAACAACAGCTAATGAATTAATTAAGTGCTGTGGGGAAGAGATCTTACACATTATAAAAACAAGAATAGCTGCAGCAAAGTATTATAGGCATAATTTTTGATGAAACTACGGATATGTCACATACTTCTCAATTAAGTCTTTGCTTACGCTATGTGCATGATGGCACTATAAGAGAGGACTTTGTCGGTTTTCTCGATCTTCACGAAACTAGTTATTCTAGCAAGGAAATTCTCTGTGAACCTATCATCACAGGAGAAATCATGGGACAAACTATTTTAAAATTTACGAACGATTTGGGATTGAATGTCGTAAATTGTGTAGGGATTGGATGTGACTGATATAGCGTAAACGTATCACAAGTACGAAGTGCAGCATCAGACATACGAAAACAAGCTATGTATAGCTGTCTTTCCGTATGTAAGAATCATGCACTGAATCTGTCCATTTCGAAGTGCAGTAAGGTCCAGAGCGTGAAAAATTCAGTTGGACAAATTCAAGAAGTTGGCGAGTTTTTTAACAAGATTACTGCGAAACCCATTGGATTGAAAGGCATGAATCTGTTTTGGAATTCCAGGAAGATTTGCCCAAAATAGCTGAAGCTCTTGAAATTGTTTCACATTGGAACGATCATGCAGGCGCAGCAAAGGCAAACTGTTTGTTTTATGGAATTTCTAATTGCAACTTTATTATTACGATTTTCAGTTTGAGTGACATTTTAAGTGCTACTTTAATACTTAGTAAGTATCTACAGACAGAAAATATAGACATTTCTACTGCCAAAGATAAAATAACTCAGGCCATAGAGGTTTTAAAAGCCAAGAGAAAAAAGTCGAATGAGTTTTTCTCTATCATATTTAGAAATGCTAAATAGGTTATGGATGATATGGACATTGATTATCGAATACCGCGATTGACAGAAAAACAATCTAACCGCACAAACTATCCCAGCAATTCTACTGATGAAAAGGAAAATATAGTTTCATATTGGGAAAAATCGGTATACATCCCTATATTAAACTTCATAAACACAGATCTGAAGGATCGATTTCGTGACGATTCAATTGAATGTTACTCTTTGAACTTTTTAGTTCCTATAAATCTTGATCAAATCTCTAACCTACAGATGTTGGAAGCCAAAATCCAACCGATTTGTGACAAATACTCGACTTTAATATCGGAAAATAAAGATTTCATGGTGATGAAAGTAATTAATGAAATATTTTTATTAAAGAAAAGCATAAATTATGATAAATTCAAACAGTATAATAACGCTACAGAAGCATATACTGACTGTGACGATCAAAGCTATCCACTTATGAAAGAGTTGTTGAAAATTTTGCTAAGTCTACCAATTTCTGCAGCAAGTGCAGAGCGGACCTTCTCAGCTTTAAGAAGACTGAAATCGTGGATGAGAACACGGATGAATGAAGATCGGTTAACGGGACCTGCTCTCCTACATGTTCATCGAGATATAAATATAGACATTGAAAAAGTCATAAATAGATTTTCTGGTTTGAAGAACAGAAAACTTGAGTTTGTTGTATGAATTAACTAGCATTCGCATTGTTAAATAAAAGTATTCGCATTTCAGTGCTCTATATAATTAATAGTATTATAATTAAAATACGCTTTCTGTGTTTATTTTTAGATATATTCTGTAGTTTATATAAGAAAATCACAATATATATAAATAGTGTGCTATTTTTTCCAACTATTTATAAATTTCCTATTTTTACTAAATAAAATGGATGATTTGGAAAATTTTTTCAAACCAAAAGAATATAAATAATTTAACACCTCGTTTGACTTTCCAGAATGGCAAATTTCTTCGTTGCGAGTGGTAGTCACTCATTTATTTGTTCGTTCCGTATCTTTAAAATGATAAGTTTTGTGCATTTGAAACTTTTGATCTTAAACCTTTTCAGACCAGACCTGCGCCCCCCCCCCCTCACAAGAATTCTGGATCCGCCACTGCAAGGTGCCTACTACATCAGTTGGTAAATTTTTTATTATGTTCTCTCAGCTTCTTTCTTTTAGTGACAAATTTATGTATTTAGTTGGTCCATCTTTGTAAGATGATATTAGAAGTTCTGATGTTTTACAAAAAATCATGTAAAGAAAAAGTTTGAGATGAAGAAAAATGTAGAATGAAGCAGAAGGTGTATATAACGCTTCAGAAGGTAAATACCTCTACTATTTCCAATTCTTTTATTTTATTTAGTTACGGCTGATTGTTTTGCTCAAAGTTTATTGCCATTCTTCTCAAAAGTTAGCATTTGTCATTATAAGCTACAAAGTTGTACCAAATACCATCACACTTTAAAATGTCAACATTGAGTAATTTAAAATATAGCGCGGTAGCTCGTAGTAGTGCACAAAACTGTTCTAATGAATTATTTTGTAAAATTCATTTATAATCAAAATAGTAATTATGAGTACACAGTAATTTAATAAAATAATAAAACACACTTCTAAAGTATTAATCCAAAACACTTCTGAAAGGATACTATCGCAAAACGTAAGTTGGGTATTATGAAGACTCTCAAAATCACAATTTTTCAACGTTTACTCTTTCCAATTAAAATATAGAAATTTCATTTTCAATTTCATTTAAATCTGCAAAATTTCAGCACTCTAACTAAACGAATTCTCGATTTATCGTGAAGACGAAAAGACATAAGACAGTAATGCATCAAACATCTAAAGATATGTACAAAGCAAAAATTTAAAAAAAAAAAATCTAAGAGAGAAATATTAAAAAGAGAAAAAGCACCCAAACATGCCAGTTCATTGAACGAATAACAATCAGCGCTAAAATGAATAAATGAGCGTATCGTGTCGCGTCAGCAGTTTCGTTGCCGCAATGAATGTAATATGATTAACATAATTTCGTTACGGAAATAAGAAATTATGTGAACATACAAAGCAAGGTTAAAGGAGCGTTTACAATGACAGAGTAGAGTGGAGTCCCCAGATTGCATTTTCTCTCCTTTATTCAAACTTGCACTCTAATATGTGTTCTTCGCGCTTTCTACCAGAGTGAATTTTACAGAGTAGCGTCAGATTGGAACAATTCCTAATCTCACGTTGGTAGCTTCGAAACCTTTCAACATTTGTTTCGAAACACTAGTTTCTAACAGATGTCGCACTGATATTTGCAAGCTTTAACTAATGAAAATTATTAAATTATAACAAAAAAACAAAAAACTAATATTTTTTATAAGAAATTAAAAATGTATTTAGTATTTTTATGATACAATTTTAACAAAATAAAGTCAATTTAGAATTAAAATTTTCTTATGTTCGAATTGGGTTATCAATGGAATATAGATGGCAGTCATTTCGAAAGTGCCCGTAATAAATGTTATCATTTTGTATAGAGTAATTTAACACCATTTACTTAACTAAATTATACGGATCGATAAACTGTGTTCTGTTGAAATATATTTCAAATGTAAACACATGATAATCTGTCACCCAATTTTCATATGATTTCGAAAATCAGAATGAAGCTTACTCTCTATTGTGCATGCCCGCTACTCTGTTAAAAGCTCACTCCACTCTACTCTGTCATTGTAAATGCTCACACACCTGACTGCAGCACACGTCAATTTGCTGACGCGACATTCTGCACCGTTTATGTGCTGCAATGAACTTAGTGAACCCGCATGTTTGGAATGCCTGGAATGTATGTCAACTAATTGTTGGCAATACTTAAGGTCAATAACTGATACATGGCGAATTTGTGTAGCAATGTGATGACATGTAAATTTCTTTAAATCTTTGTCTTTATGCATTAAGTAGGGATAAGAATTAATAGTAATTGAATTATATAAATAGGTGGTTCAGACAATAAAAAATATCTTAGTAGTATCTTGCGCTTGAATTTAGAATTTCATTTATATTGGCAGCATTGCCTTAATCCGCTTCTCCTAAGATCACTTCGACAGTCTTTGATGCCATATAACGGCTGAGTTCACCTCGCCCACACTCAGAGCACTAAGGCAGTCTTTGACGCCACACGTCAGTTACAATTATAGGCTGAGCTTAATGCCCAATCTACAATGCATGATTAAACTACGTCGTCAAAACGATATGGATGTTTGTGTTTGCTTCCCACTCTTGCATTTGAAAATTTATGCTTGCAAAAATTTCCGTTCTCTCTCATTCATTTGACGATATGAGCACGAGCTTATGTGTAGTAGTAGCTGAAAAGGACCCGAGAACCATCATCATACGGCAATCCTGATTTAGTTCGACACAGCAAATAATAAGATTAAAATAATAAATAAATCATTACAAGATGGACGGACGAACGAATAGACAGGCAGAGGGACAGACGGGCATGTAAAATTTAAAATAACTTTAGTAAAAAGCGTGTGTTTCCTATTAATTGCAAACGGAATAACAAACCTAGGATTTCGTCTGCTAAGTATAAAATTATAATTCCAATTACAAGAAGTCCTTAATTAATTTAGACTAAAATCGCCACAGAGAATTTTAGGAAAACAACAGACGAGATGGCCTAAATTATCCGTGAATAATCTGATAATGCCACCGATGGAATTTGCTTAGCCGCCAGTCGATGATCACTAACTTCTCAGTGCAAAACATGTGCAACATTTTCATCATTTCTGTTGAGAGTTGGGAGTAAGTTAAGTTTTATACCTGTGTTATAGGTCACGCACCCCGTGCTCCAAAAGAGAGAGCTTACGTAGCTGTTTATTAAATATAACATTAATAGTTTACTATTTTTTTTTATATATCAATACAGATATATGTTTTTTTTATATCAACATAACCTTAATTACTCTCGAATTTGACGTTAAACATTTCCTAACTGAACTCTCCGGCGATTGAAATGCGAACTCCTCCAGCTTTGAACTTCGAAAAAGCTTATCAATTTTCATGTTGTTTTCTCACGACGTTGAAACGCACGTGAGAAAATGCAGAAAAAAGATTTTCATACAGTGCGACGTGCATGAAGAAAGTGAAATGGGACTGAAGTAATTAAGGCAATATAAGTATATACTGTCCTACGAAGAAGTAGACACTGTATATAAGTAGGCATTCCGTGAGAATGGAATGTGTGTCGTGTTAATGAATAAGTTTTTACTTTTTAGGGTCGAATCCCCGGCTGTATAAGACATTGGGCACCTGAATCACAACACCTGTGAGTATGTTTGCAATGAGAAAAAGGTTAATGGCATTCCTCCGTATTTCGGAACAGAATTGTTCACATGTCCTCTTTTTCCCGTACACTTTCGAAGTACTATTCTTCGACTTATCACTTTCGCAGTGTAATCTTTTGATAATCTTTGGGAAATAATACAAAAACAAACAAATGAACTCAAAGATCCACAACAGCAAAATGGAATGCTGATATACCGCAAACGGTAGTAGCAGAACAATCACGTAAGCAGTCATTTACCAACTACGTTACCAAAATAAAGCACTGTGCATCAAAAATAACGGGAAGAATTCCTCAGGCACCAAACCCGCTGCACGCCATATATTTGGGGCTAAAATAATGGCAAAAAAACCCAGTGTGAGCAAACCATATATTTAGTACCTACATATTGATAACATATTATATTCAACAGAATTTTCCAATTAATTTAGAAAAACGGAGCCCGTGCGAATTATTGGGAGCTAAATTTACTATTTGTTTTATTATTCGTTGGGATAAATTGAATAAATTGCAGTTTTTTTCTGTAGTGCGTTTATAGGGGAACATCAAAAAATTAATACAATAGTTAATCACGGAATCACTCGCTAATTAATTAGCACAAACTATAACGACAAATTTCCTTTAGATAGCTTACATAATGCTAACATCCTAACAGCCCTTAACATCGAGTAGCCTTTTAGACTAAACAGAATTTTCATATAAAAATGTCCTTAAACTTTAATCAACAGTTATGTTAAATTTATCGAACAAATTGCTTGAAAATTAATTTTATCCTATTCGGTGGAGACACTTTAACTATAGCGCTCTCAGGCATAACTACAATATTACCGTAACTATACAGCCTCCCAATCCCTAATTAGTGTTGCTATGAGGGTGCCTGATTTTGTCTTTCAATAATAATGTATGTCGCTTTAGCTATTTCCAGAAATCTGAGCTATCATAAAATAATAATCAACCCTCTCTGGTCGTGTACCGTGATTCCACAAAGGATTCAAAAACTGCTTTAGCACGCCCTAAAACCATTTAGATATCGCATTATCCCCTGTAATGATAAATTTGCTTAGGATGAGAACGACAGCCAGGAACATATTTCCAGCGACAGTACTAGTATATAACGCATAAATCCCGATTACCCTTATCAGGGTGTCAGTTGAATCCAATTTCAACTGACTTTACATAATAAATTCCTCATAAGAAGCGAAGGGTTGAAATCGCCCATGAATTACATAGATACATCTTTATGACTCCAGCCGGGCAGAGGACACGTACCTACTTAGTCTTGTCGGTTAAACGTTCCTGTACTTCCGTGTTCCTGAACTGCGGAGGTATAGTAACAAGTCCGTAAATTTAACAAATGAAACCTGGCCATGGAAAGGGCTTATTCTTTTTTGTTGAAGATGGAAATTTATGCATACGAAATTCATGTTTGTGAAATGTCACAGCTAATATGTGTCCAGTCTCCAGAGTACACAGAATACAGTGTTTTTGTTTAGTTTTGTTATTAAGAGGCAAATTAAGTTTTCTTAGCCTTGCTTCGGTTGGGTCTGCTGCGACAGCAAGGACTAGAAATGTTTCAACACAGAATATATAAATATTCTACTCACACCTATCCAGGCGACTCTATTTACGGTATCTATGGTGACCGCACGACAACGTTCCGGTCGGATTATTGAATCTTTCTTCCCCGATGTAATTTATGTGCATGTACAAAAATCCAATTATGTGCTATGTTGGGACTGGTTAGGTGGACTTTCAGAAGCAGAAAATCGCACAATGCAAAGTAGATTTTGACCATACACCATTTTGTGAAAGGCAGAATAGACAATGCTGAGCTAATTGAGTTGATTTAAAGTTTCAAACTTTCTCACCGATCCATTCTCTTCAGTGAAGTATGCTGTTAGTTTTACGAATTAATTAAGAACTCATAAGTAGTTATTCTACTAATTGGCAACGTTCGAAAGTTTCATATAATTGTAGGGAGTTTAATTTAATATTTGGATAACATGAACACGAAAGAGAACTGATGCAATGGTGGCACACATGCACTCGCTTCAATATATTTTTCACACTGTAGCTTCAAGAATAAAAGCACAATAATAACATTCCTCTTGTGGGAAATTTTTCACTTTATAATGGAATAAAAAAGTCACACTATCTAGATTGGGGTCGCATTTTCAATCAATTTTCTAATCACCTTTATATCTATTATCTCTAAATAACAATCCCAATTGGAGAAATTATATATATGTAACAATTATATTTTGCAACAGGATGTGATGAGAAAATTGATTCCCAGTATCTGCAAATTACCTGTAAAGTGATGGCGAGATCTACATTTGAGTCCCGAAGGTATTGATACCGCAATCTGCGTATAATTCCTCCTATATGACTGATATCATAGCAGATTGAACCTTTAGGAAAAGAAGTACGGAGAACAAAGCAGTTCGGAAATTAAAGAAAATAACCTACAGAACGATCCAGTCCAAAGGATCGTACAACTTTCTAAAGCAAGTTCCAAATTTGCTGCCCGACAAGCCTCGCCTTACGGAACGGGTCTGTAATTAGAACCTAAGTCAAACATGAATATTTAAGTTAATTTATTTAAGAAATTATTTACATACATTTAAGATGCCTTTAAGGTGGACACGGTTTTGCATGGTAAATTTATTGTTGTCTTCTGTAGAGAAAGAAATACAATACTTAATAAGGTTTCTAAATTTTAAAGAATTCAAAAGAATATTTACTGGTCCAGTATGGAGTACTTGAAACCTCCAGCAGGTAAAATCACAACTCCCATCCCAACTAACATTTTGTGCCTTAATGTTTCAGAATTCATATTTTACGCCCCATCGTTGATTCGAAAATGTTTTGTCGCCTTTCCCAAATGGTAAGATGCCTTAATGGGCCCACAACAAAAGTTATGAATACGTATATATGCCCCCAAATGTTTCTATATAGTAAAAGTGCCTACAAGGGTACCATTGCTTCATTGTTTCTTCCCATTTTGGAATAGTTACCCAAATATTTCCTTTTGTTGTTCCTTTAAGTCATAGTTTGTAGGTCACGAAAACGTAAATGTGCCCAGAAAAGTTTCTCAATAAGAAAGTTACAATTTTTATTTTGGACATGTTTTAGTTTAGTTTATTTAATTGAACAACTACACAATTAAATCTATCAATTTATAATTATGTGTAGGAACTACGAACATTCGAAAAATGAAACTTAATACTTAATAATACACTAATATTTATACATATTTAATTAAGCTAATTTTGAATTAATACATGTTATGTATGCTAAGTAGTAAATAAAGAAATTACATTATTGACTAAAGAATATTGCATGTTTTACTATTGAAAAAAGTTATATAATAAGGATCGGAAATTACGTCCATTGCTGCTTCTCTTTATGTTATTTGGGAGAGCGTTCCACAGTCTCGCAGATTGTACCAAAAATTGGCGTTCAGTAGTCCGATATTTGAAACTCGGCTGAATTAAATTAAGTGTTCTTGATGATTGTACAAAATTAAATTTATTAAATAAGTAAATGGGCTTCTGGCTATAAATTATATTCCGCAGAAACAGTAGTATTCTTACTCCCAAATACGACTTAAGTGTACATCCAAAGATTGACTTTATATATGGAGAGACATGGTCATAGCGCTTCAAACCAAATATATAACGAATGGCAGAATTAAAAGCAACATTTA
Organism: Dioctria linearis; assembly: GCA_963930735.1. Taxonomy (NCBI): domain Eukaryota; kingdom Metazoa; phylum Arthropoda; class Insecta; order Diptera; family Asilidae; genus Dioctria; species Dioctria linearis. The sequence goes on along the minus strand of OZ005743.1, from coordinate 98,159,818 downwards.
ACTTTCTCCAGGTGGTAGAATTGAGTGCATAAAAGATCTCACATCCATACGATATGAGAGGCACTACAAGTGATTTTACTAAAAACATGCGGGTATTTTGAGGAGTATATACTGCAGATGCTGAGAGCTTGCGGAGGGTAGTAAAAACTCTGCAAATAACAGAGGTAATATAAGCACTCCAGCTTAAAGTTTGGTTGAATACTATACCCAAGTTATTAACTGATTTGCTATATGGGATAACCTCATCAATAATCTTCAAAGCAGGGAAAAATGATGCATCAAGCTCAACTTTAAATATAACTATTGAGGCGGACTTTGAAGCGTTAATATTTAGCTTATTCTGCAGTGCCCAAGAATGTATGTGCATAAGATCGGTATTGGCACAGTGTGCTGCATCTTCAATAGATTCCAGTGCCTTAGAGATATAAAGTTGAAAGTCGTCAGCATACTTGTGAAATTTACAATACTTGACTACCAAGGTTAAGTCATTAATGAACATAGTGAACAGTAATGGGCCTAAGATTGATCCTTGAGGAACCCCTGCAAGAACTGGAAGAAAATGAGAAGCTTTATTTCCACTAACAACTCGCTGCTGGTGACCACTAAGGTAAGACATTATAAGCTTACAGCCGGATGAGGAAAAATTGAAGTGAGCTACGAGTTTATTAAACAAAACTATATGGTCCACACTGTCAAAAGCCTTAGAGAAGTCCAGCAGTACAAGTATTGTCGCCATATTATAATCAATTGAATTACGAATGTCATCGGATATTTTAATCAAAGCGGTTGTGCAACTATGCTTAGCTCTGAAGCCAGATTGATATTCGGATATCAGGTTATTATTTTCAATATAACATATGATTTGGTTATGCAGTACTTTCTCGAATACCTTAGAGAAGAATGGAAGAATAGAGATAGGACGGTATGCTAATGAAGATTTTTTAGGAATTGGTATTATCTTAGCTAATTTCCATTTTTTGGGAAAGCATGAAGAAGTTATTATAGCATTTAAGTTGTATGTAAGATACGGTAGCAAAATAGGTAGAATGGTTTTAACGAATATAGGATGTATGCGATCGAGACCCATTGCATTCGATCTTATATCAATATCTGCCGCATATACCTCCTGTTCAGTCATATGCACAAAGGAAAACCCCTCAGCAGGAATATTACGAATGAATTCAGCATATCTACTATTAAATACATGTTCACTGCCCGAACTAGATGTTGAAATAAAGCTTTGATTCAGTACATTAAGATCAACATTCACGTCAAAAGGCTTAGATTTCCCAACGCCAATATCTTTAAGGTTCATCCAAAGTTTCTTAGTGGAAACTCTGTCATCACACTTGGACCTATAATAAGAGATCTTGGAATGTAAGAATTCTTTGTTTACGGCATTACGCAGAGATCGAAAAACTTTCCAGCATTCACTGGTGCGAAATCGTTTCCACCTACGGTAAGCAAAATTTCGTTGAGAAATAAGACTTTCAATTCTTCCAGTAAACCATGGACAGCAGGGATTAATTATAATTCGAGTTTTGATTGGAACGTATTTATCGAAAAGATATTCAATGAAATTCTCAATACAACTAACTTGAACATCAACTGATGTGAGTGAATAAATAATATCCCAATCAAGCTCGGGAGCTTCATTTAAAAGGCTATCATGATCAACACATCTGCAATCTCGGTATGAAAAAAACTGATTAGTAGGGGAAACAGGCTCTAAATCGTAAGCAAGAAAAATTAGATCATGTCTAGAAAAACTAGGAACAGAGATTTGATTAAAAAAAATAGCAGCTTCTTTGTTAGCAACGATAAATAAATCAAGCAGGGTAGAGGAAGTAGATGTAAAATATGTTGGAGTAGTAGTGTTAACGAAATCTAATCCATATGCTTGTATCATATTAGTCAACGCAGTGGCTGTAGTACTGCATCCAAGTAGATCTGCATTAAAGTCGCCAGAAATAATTATATGTGAGTATAGATGTCCAAATGCATTAAGGACAGCTTCCAAAGTGGCAGTATTGGAAACATTCGGACGGTTTGTACACAGAGCCAATCAAGCATTTAGCAGAGTTAACCTGAATTTCAACAAATATATACTAAATTTCAGAATTAGGATCAGATTGAGTCACTAAACGAGCATGTAGCGAATTCTTAATAAAAACAGCAACTCCACCTCCCATTCTTGTAGTACGATCATTACGAAAAGTTGCAAACTGATGAAGGTCTACCAATTCATCACATATATGCGGCTTCAACCATGTCTCCGAGATACAAATAACATCTAAGGAGCAATTGGAGAAAATATTTCTAAATTCGTCAATTTTGGGAAACAAGCTTTGAGCATTAAGATGACAAACCTTAGAGACCATTTCTTTTGTTACACAGATAATTTAACATAATTTTAGTATTATCGTACAACCCGGGAGAAAGGGAAACGCATGAACTCACCATTGGATAACTAATTAAGGATTATTTAAGTAAGCATGATAAATAGCAGCAACGACCGCAATCGATATATAGAAATACAAACTGGTTATTAAATTTGAGTTAATTAAGTAAACAATGATCCAGAATTTTAACAGCATAAATAATAAAAAATAAAAAGAGAGATAAAAAGAGCATACACAAAAGCAATTATAAAATTTTAAGCAATATATTATAAAAATTTTCAAAATATTACACTTTATATCAAGATCAATCATCATTATACTATATTCAATGTACCTAAGAAGCCGATCGCTGCAAATCTTTACTTTATACAAAACAAAATTCGCAGAAAAATAAAATAATTAAATAAATAAATAAATGAACAGAATTATATACATAATAAAAACACCACAGAGTAAGAAGGCACGCAATTATGGTCATGAATCAGTTCGATTATTCATTGGTAGATATATGAAATTTATTAAATTGAGCGATGCTGGTAATCACAACGACATTATCTCCATGATTTTTTTGTACATGAGCACGGCCATTAACAGTGAAAACACTCACAATCTTCTTCAAATGCTTAAGGCGTAACGCTTTGCGATATATTGCATAGTTACATTTAGTAAGGCTTTCATGAATATATATGCGACTAGTTGAGTCTAGACCAACATCACGCAGCATTAATGGTCTCTTGCAGTCTTTAAATTTCATTAATACACCCTTTAAAATAATATTTTTATCGTGCGGTGAGCGGCACTTGATAATAATAGAGGTGTCACCACTATCAGCAACTTTTGACTTCACACGAAATATATTGGTTATATCAGGAGCACTAATATTAATTGCAGAGCACAGCTTATCGAAAATTTCACGCAAGTTTTCATTTCCCGTTTTGGGAATACCATTTATGTAGAATGATATCCGAGGCAATTTGATGACGTTCAAGAGCATCGACTCTATTTGACAAGCTAATCCAAGACGAATTGAGTTCATTTAATTTAAATTCAACTTTGTCTGCAAGTACTGCGGTCAAATTTCTGTGCACGTCGCTAGTAATCTGTTCGTGGAGCTCTTTTAATTGCCGCTGGAAGTCGTTTCGAAAACTGTCCAGTTTTTTACCCAGATCAGCGATCATCAGATGAAGACCTCAGCTATCTCTGTTAGTACACACAGATGCATTAGAGCTGCTACCATCAGAAGTACTCAATGCATTAATCGCTGTTATAGGTGTAGATGGTTTACCGCTTCCCTGTTTCTTGTTTCGTGTCTCCACACCGGCACCAACCATAGTTAACAAGCACAACAAATAAAAAAATTGCAGATTATGAATTTAAGAATAAAAGATAATACTGCACTTATAACAAATTCGAGTTAATAATACTCGGATTAAGACTTATTTAACCAGATTTAAAACTTTAAAAAGAGATAATAACCGAGCAAAATTAAGAAATCTGCAGACGATCTGATAAGCACGTCTAGCTTGCAGAGCACATCTCACACAAAACCCGTATTAGTGATGGGTCGGTCGCGAACGATTCTGTCGTTTTAACCGGGTCAGTACACTGACTCAAAAGACCAGAGTCACCATTTCAAAATCATATCAGTCAATGAACTGATCTTAAACTTTTTATTTACAGGGCTATGCATCCAGCTAGATTTTTAGTTTATATTTTTCACATTGAAATAAAACTTTTACATCTAGTTCACATTGTACGAGTATATACTCCACCCGCGACTATGTTTCGACAGCGTTAAAAACTACAAAAAGTTACTACTAAGCATTGAGAAAGATATCCTTTCTGAATTAATTTTTATTGCTACTAGTGCCTCAACTGCCAACTCTGTTGCCAAATCGTGGTCTGGGCATTTACCTTCCTTCTGCACATGCACAAGGGTGTAACGCAGTGTCAAGCCGATGCCAGTTTTTGAGAAACATGATGGATAATCTTTCTAGTTTACAATATTATTATATATTTTCTTGCTCTAACTGCAACGATCGGCTTGGAATTTTAAGTTTCGTCATACACGAACTCATACTTAAAGCTAACTAATGTGGATTTGTGTTATAGATTTGTAATTTTCATGTCCTTAGAAGGGTTTTTCTTAAGGAAAAGTTATTTCTATGCCTTAAGAATGAAATAATTTAATCCAAATACAAAAATTTCTGCAGCACTAAAGACTGATTTAATCATTCAGAAAATGCAGCAATTTTTCATTTATTAAATGCTTGCAACCAACCGGGTTACCTTGCCATGACACATTTCAGCAGTTGATCAGTCACAAAAGCACAATTTTGATTCTGATTGCTTAACACCCAGTGATATATCAGTCGCGAACGGCTGCAAAATTGATAAACTAACCGCAGTTTTGGCTATGAGCGTTGCTCTGACATGAACGATTCGGTGGGGTAGGTAATTTTAGGGTATTATATGATTATTCCAGACTGACTCAAATGACCCAAATGACCGAATCTTTTACATGAGTCACTTATACCAATAAACTCGTATGACCAGAGTCACCAAAATGACCGATTTTGCCTAGTACGAATCAGGTGTATAGCTGTCATTCGCAAACTATGAAGTCATACTGTACTTTGAAAAAGCTTTTAAGAGTACTTCGCGAAAACGGATTCGATTACATACCGAGAGATAGTAGAATATTATTAGGTGCTCCCGAGTATATTTCAAATACCACAAATATTGGAAATGAAGTTACTGGCATAATGGACTGAAAAAGAGTATAACAAATATGTTATCACAAATTGAATGCCCCAAAATGTCTCTTTAATTATTACTATTGATGGTTGGTCCATTGAATCTAGCTTAAAGAGCGAATTTTGAACGATTCTTTGAGCCATTCATGAAGAACCTACATAACCTGCCAGTTTTGTTGTTAGAATTTAGTACGGGGAAAAGAAGCCTATCTTAAATGATTTTTTTAATGCATTTGTGGAAGAAACGTCTTGAATATTGTAAGAGAATCCGTTTGAAAATTACATGCTTTGTTTGCAAGAGCATTTGTTAAAGGTTTGTGTGTATGTTAGGTGAACTTGATGACAGCCAAATATATAGTCACTGAATAGGCACTCTTACTTTGTTGGTACATTTGACGGCACACAGTGAAAATAGTTCGACACATACCATATATCGGCACTGACTAGAGATTCTGACTATGTGGGCACATCTGCCGGCACGAAGTTGTATATAAAGAAACGTATGTAGGCACCAAATAGAAACATTACCTGACGGTTTTAAGCGCAAGCTATAAATTGGAAACAATGCCTATAGATTATCCCTAATGGTCACAAATTATATGAATTGCCTTGTTGGGAGCATTTGATCTATAAAATGTAACAAAATGGCATACCACTTTAATCTATCACTATTTTGAAATTAACAACTGATAATTTTTTCTAAAAAATTATTCGCTGAATTTTGAAAAAAATTATAAATTTATATTATTAAAGATTTTGGAGGCGCTTCAGTTATTTCGAAGTTTCATAACGGATTTTTCAGAAATTTTAATTTGGTTTGTAAGTTTCTACCCAGTTGAAAAACAAAAACCAGATTTTATTATAAATGACATGTACCTATTTTAAAAGAATTTCAAAGATGTTTACATACATAGATATAATTCTACAAATATATGCGGATAAAAGAAATACACATATATATCGCGTAACGTAAAAGTTCATATACTGTATAAGAATGTATCATACTGCACAGCTTCGACACATTTAAGTCACTGCGATCAAGCTCTTAGGTTTTTGTTTAGACATAAGACTCTCAATATTACTGTATACAGGGTGTCCCGAAAGTCGACGTCAAGCTGGAATCGGTTGATAGGCCAAAACTTACCCGAAAAATATAAAAAAATCTAAGTCGTGTATTTTTTAAATTGTAGGCATTTTTTTTTTTTTTTTTTTTAGAAAATATACACCCTGTGATGGTCTTTTAGCTGCTGCTGCTGCAAATCTTTACTTTTTTCAATTCTATTTTTCTTATGTAATTCCGAATAATTCTTATGTAACCTGCTGCCTTAAATTCTAAGCCAACTGCAGCTCCAGCTTGGAAAATGTCACATGTTGCTGAACCAAGAATAGAAAATTAATACCACCCAACTTTAACTGACTGTACTGAAAAAAAATATATTACGCCAGTTCGGCAAGTAACTTTAAAAGTTGACGCATTTAATAAGGAATCTAAAATGGTGTAACACTTGCTACATTATTTCTTAGATTACGGACAAAAAACTTGTTTCTTTAAGTAACCCAGTTTCGAAAAATTTCTTTTTCATACTAAAAATTATTCTAGTGCACCTTGCCTTAAGACCGTAACTTTAAGATTCTAGTTTGAGTGAGACGGAGAGTCATTCCATGTAGTTTGAGTGAGACAGATAATAATGGCGCGTTCGAGTCAGAGATGCTAACTTTGTGTTAAATTTAGGACAAATTTTCCTTAAGTTTAAAATTAAACACCAATCATTTGGATGCATTCCTCATAAATGAAGTGCATGTTGGCATATTCGTGTGTGGTGGTACTACACAATCACACTATAGCCCAGAAGAAAGCAAAGGTCGTTGTTAAGCAATCGAAACTGCCAAAATCCAAATCCAAATCACAAGCAAACAAGTCCAATAAACAAAACTAAAAGTCGTAAGTACGAAATAACACCAACGAATACGAAAAGATGCGTAGTAAACGAAGAAGCGTAACGTACTGATCTGTATTGGGTGTGCCAATACTCAAAAAAGTGACGTGACTATCCGTCTCGCTCACACTTCATAAAATTACTTTCTCCGTATCTGAATCATTAGCGTCACTATCTGTCTCACTCACACTTCATGGAATGACTCTCCGTCTCACTATTGACTATCAGAACCAGCTTAACACAAGCTTGCTGCATGGACACGTTTAATAAATAAACGGCCAACAATATATGCGTTTCATCACTTAGTCGGTGTTAGTATTAGTATGTTACCCTAAACATAGACCAAACACCAGATGAAATGTCATGCAATGCGACATAGAAAAAACATAAAAAAACTAAATTAAATTTAAGAAAAGATTAAATATTATATAGACGTTTTTTTAAGACATAGCTTAAAGTCGTCAACAACAAAATACTCAGCCAAATTATTAACAGTAATGCACATGCGATTAATAGGTTCATACATGCCAAAGTTAGACCTTGAGCAATTGACATACAACAGAGGTAGCCTTCTCAAATTGTGCCTATTATCACGGAAAGAGATTTTGTCAAGTAATAACGCGGAATTAACATTCGCGTTTAAGAGTTGGTGAACAAAAGCTACGTCGGTAACCATGCGACTTTTCTCAAGCGAGTGCATATTCAAGAGCTGCAAGCGATCCTCATAGGGTGGAAGAATCAATGAGATATTCCAGGGTAGGTCCCTAAGAGCAAAGCGCAGGAAGTTTCGCTGAACAGACTCCGTAAAAAGGAGACCAGACCTGGCTAGCGTATTGAAGAAGTGGTCTCACAAAGCAAGTATATAAACGTAATGTTATGGACGGGTTCGAGAACTCTCGGGACTAACGTTTTATAAAGCCCAGCATAGAGCTTCTCTTAGATACCATATAGTTTAAATGGGAGATAAAATTCAATCTGTGGTCACATTTGACACCCATGCCCATATAGTTTAAATGGGAGATAAAATTCAATCTGTGGTCACATTTGACACCCATGTCACTGACAGAGTCCACACGCCGAATCGAGGAAGCCGAGAACCCATAGACATAAGAGATAGGATTCAGATTCCTGTGGAAAGCCATCACCTCACATTTGTCGATATTGAGTACCAAATTATTGCTTTTGCACCAATCATAAAATTTGTGGAGGTCATCCTGTATCAGTTGACAATCATTAACAGATTTAATCTGAGCGAAAAGTTTAATGTCATCAGCGTAAATTAAGACTTTGCAGTGCTTCACTACGGAGACAAATTCGTCAATAGATAGAATACATAGCAACGGGCCCAAATGATTCCCTTGAGGTACACCGGACGAAGCTTTCAAGACTCTATAGATGGAATGGCGGAAATAGATTTGGTATGTTCTGTTATCAAGATCTCCGTCCATTTTAAGAACGTCCTGGGAAACCCATACTTTTCCATTTTGAACAGTATCACGGAGTGAGATAGCTTGTCGAAAGCTTTACTAAAGTCTGTATAAATACAATCTGTTTGGTAGCCTTTTACAAGCCCGTGTGTCAGAGACAAATTCCAATAAGTTAGTGGTTGTAGACCGTCCCAAAATAAACCCATGTTGGTTTGAAGAGAGCAAATTCTTGCAGAAAATTGATAGCGGAGAGTAGATGATAGATTCGAATAACTTGGGCATGCAAGATAATTTTGCGATAGACCTATAGTTAGAGATTTCTTTTTTACTGCCTTTTTTGTAGACAGGTATGATAAAAGAATTTTTCCATAGCTGAGGAAAACAACCACTATCCAGCGATTTTTGGTAAATAATTCTCAGCGGGGTTGTCAGCGAGAGGCAACATGGCTTAAAAAAGGCTGGAGGTATCCCATCAGGACCCGTTGTAAAGTCATTTGGAAGCCCATTAATATGATCAAGTATATCCTCTTCTGAAATTGGAGGGATAGTGAATGAAACGTTATGAGAGTCGTTCATATGACTGAAGTTGCTACTTTGAAGTTGAAAATTTGACGAGACAAAGGCATTCTCAAAAAAAGAAGCAAACATATCGCAAATCTTCGACGAATTATCACTAGCAGAATTCTTGTACCTCATGGTATTGGGGTAGTTGTCCGTTTTTTTCTTCATGTTAATAAACTTAAAGAAGTTACGTGGGTTAATAAATAACTTCGCACGCATACTTTGAATATACTCGTCATAGAGTGAAGAGGAAAGATCTTTGAACTCATTATATGATGCGAGGAAGTTGTTGTGACTTATAATGTTTTTGTCCATCATATAACTTTTCCACAATTTATTTGTTTTTATTTTTAAGACGCTTCAGTTCTTTATTGAACCATGGTGGAGACGTTTTAGAGAGCCGCTGTCGCTCACGGGGAACGTGAGAGGAAAACAAATCAAAAAGAATTAAGTAAAATCTAGAAGCGTCTTCGTCAACATTATTGCTAGCCAGTAATGTGTTAAAGTCAATAGATGTTAGTCTACTGGAAAGTTCCGAAAAGTTAGCCTTTCTAAAATTGAAAAAGTATTCTGTTTCGTCACAATTTGTAAAGTTTTCAGTTTCATAGCAATATGTAATTAGTAGTGGGGGATGATATTTGTCAAGAGTAGTCATTATAACTGAGCTAAGTTCAGCTATTAAGTTACCCGTTTCAGTAGAAAATATCAGGTCTAACTGCCTACCCATGTCATTCTTAACATTACTAATTTGGCTGAGACCAAGAGATGAAATAGTGTCCAGAAAGAATGATTCTCTTATTGACAAGTTATTAAGTGGGAGATAGTCATCGTTAACATCGTTTAATACCCATTGTATATTGGGTAAATTAAAGTCACCAATAAGTAGAAATTCGTCAAGAGGCTCCATCTTACCATGGATAAAATTAGAAGTTGAAATGAGCAGGTCGTATAAATTTTGACTTTTGTCATCAACAATATTTATAGAATCTGGAGGAATATAACGACAAAGTATGTATCAATCGTGTCTTAAGAGAGACATCTTAAAAACTATAAGTTCGGTGTCAAGAGAGTTGGAAAAACTGGGAACCCCAATTTGGGTGCAATTGAAATGGTTTTTACTTGCGAGGAGTACGCCACCGCCGCGAGCTTCAGAGTCAATATATCTATCTTTCTTAAAAATTTGGTAAGAATTGTCTAAGATTTCTGCATCGCGAAAGCCATGATGCAACCAAGTTTCAGTGAAAGCACTACATATCAAAACAAGTTGCAACAGAGGATTTGAAGATATGAACAGTTTTTGTCCGAATCCCCCTTACATTTTGACAGTAAAGGGAAAGCGACTTCAGTTTTTTGGAATAACATTGCTTATTTTCGATGTATTTCTAGGATGGCGCTCAGAAGGCACAAATAATTTAGTAAAGGCTCCGGAGGGCCAAAATAAGGGATCCAATAACCGGTCCCGCACATCCGGACATAGGATGCAACCGGTTTCGAGGATTTACTAATCTGACGACACGAAATACTCTCCGCTGCAACATTTCTGGACCTTAGATATTTCAATATGTCCTCACACAACGTTTCAGGAGAGAAACGGGTGACGAAAATACTCGTAGGTTTTTGTACTGTTCTCAAAGAAGGACCAATACCACTTCCAAACGACGACACAGGTGAAGCAACATTCATATCTGTGGAATTAGATGCAGAATTAGATGCAGGTGCAAGCGAGAATTGACGCACAGCGTTACCTGAGGCGATATCAGTCGAGGCACTCGGATTGATATTGGTAGCGGAAAGGTGCAAATTAGGTCGCTTCCCATGGCACGACTGGCGCTTGCGATGAGGCTTAGAAGCAGGTAGAATAGGTGGCACATCAGTTCCTCTATTGGGAGCAGAAGTCCTCATATCAGAGGCTGTATTCTTTAACAATTCAGCATTATTATAATTAACATTATTAAGAGAGAGACGGCGAGTTATCATTAAGCACATTGACATCGTTAAGGGGTGAAACCGGCGAGTTACCAATAGTCCCATTATTTGGAGTAAGCACTGCATTGAGTTCACTGCGTAAATCAGAGAAGCAGGTGGTGGGAGGCGGTGGATTATATTGGGTAGCGCGCCGCACCTTTATTTCATCAGCTATGTCCCCAATTAAAATTTTTGCAACAGATAACTCATCAGCAAGCTTTACAAGAATGGAATTGTACTAGGACTTAGAAGCTGTATCCTGAACGATTTTTCAATCGAATGCGGAATATCGTTGATGTATGTTTTTAAATCCGGCAGATGATTATTTAGTGACGAAGAGATCGCCTCATAATGTTGCGAATGTGTAGCACAATCCCTGAATTTGCACGCAAGGGAATCGAAGAGCTTGCATATCTTCCCGTCAAGAGTTTGAGCATTTTGTGAAAAGCTGCTCTTGAGTTTATTGCTGAGGAAGTCAAGTTTGATCTCAATGTCTTCAAGCTTCTTACCGAGTGCGTCAATGTTGTTTACTTTGGCAGCGACGGAAGTAATCAACTGAGCATTAGAAGAAAGAACGTCAAAAGCAGACAGCATGGATGCAACATTCGAGCCCAGCTCAGTTTGTGTAGATTTAATAGAACTAAGGTGAGTGCTCAGAATATCAGAGTTGCTGGCCAAGTCCTTCAATTGATCACTGTTACATTTGATGGCAAGCAATACATGTGGAAGCGTAATTTCCTTGTATTCAGTATAATAAAAGGAGAAAGCGTTGGTGATCTCCTGAACAGACTTTATGGATATACGACCGAAATTGGAGAGTCCAACACAGGATGGATGGAACGATCTGCCACACAATCAATGAGGGAAGAGCTGTTATCGGAGATGGAACAATTAGCATAACCACATCGAGTCACCATGTAGTGAGGAATCAGTCCCAAAACTAAAAACAAAACAAAAACAGTGCCCTGGGTTACCGGATAGATTCAAGTTAAAGCGGTTGGAGCAAATTAATTCAAATAAATGTGTTAAATCTTGAGTCACAACCAATGCGGTTGGAGCAATTGATTCAAATAAATGTGTCTAATCCTGTGTCACTACTTGATCAGACGATCATAACATACAATGACCCCACAACATACCAATCATTATTTCTGCATACCATTGCTGCATTCCACACAAAATAATCCGCATGAAAATGCAACTCGCGCAAATACTGCAACTAGCGCAATGTTATTCAACTGTACAGCAATAAATGCAAGTAAAGCAAAGTCGTTCACCTTTGCTTAAAATAAAATGGAAAACAATAATATTTAGGCGTAAGCAATTAATATGTATAAATTGATCGATGTTTTGTAATAAAGTAGAGTTTTTCATTATACGCAAAACAGTAGTTACTTTTTTTAGAGCTTTGCTACGCCCCCACCAGTGGTAAGCGTACTTCTAGCATTACACCGACGCCCCCACAAGTGGTAAGCGTTAATTAACCTTTCGGTTCCCATACCGAACATTGGTCCTTCGAGCCTTTTTACAGCATATCCTATCAGAAGGAAGGAAGTCTACTAGCTGGTCTTAGCTTCAACTAAAATTCACGGCGATTTCGATTTCTATCAGAAGGAAGGAAGTCTACTAGCTGGTCTTATCTTTAGCCACAATTCACTGCGCTGGACAATTTCCATTAGAAGGAAGACACTAACAAGCCAGAAGGAAACTTAACAGAAGATCCAACTTCAGCATGGATGAAGCGGCACTATTGCACACGGAATGCCTAGACGACATTCTAAAAATTAAAATTGATTTTAAAAAAGACGGTGATGAGCGAAAAACAAAAATATACCTACAGGCAAGACTTGACCGACTTGAAGGTTTGTGGGCTGAATTTTTAAAAAGAGATACGGAAATAAGGGAATTAAAGCGTACAAATCCCAAGCATCAGTATTTCGAGAAGCAATTCTTCAAAGAATCAGAAAAACATTACGACGCGATTTCTAAATTATTGCTGAATAAACTGGAAGAAGTATTGGAAGAGGAAAAATCCATGGTTGAACATGATACCAGCAAAATGGATGATCATATGAAACTTTTCCGTGTTCAGCAAGAAACAATCCAATTGTTTAAAAGATTAGTGGAATCTATAAAAGGAGAAGCAGAGAACGTGCACTCCAATTTTTATTACCAACATAAGCTAAACACCATTAAAGCTTACTGGGATAATATAGCGCTAAATCATACTAATATGATAGCTAGTCCAACTGAGATATACAAAGAGTACAGTGAAAACACAGTGTTTCAGGCCACTGAGGACATCTACCAAGATATTGTCATCTTTTTGCAAGAAAAAATAGGTACCTTCCAAAGAAGCGATGATGACATCAAGCTACCTAGATTAGCAATACCTATGTTCGATAGAGACTATCAAAGCTGGACATCATTTCATGATATATTCATCAGGCTGATCCACAACAACAGCAGGCTGGGAGAGGCTGAGAAGATGCAGTACTTAAAAACTCATATGAAGAGAGAAGCCGCCAGTCTATTACAACACCTCACAATTTCAGATGCCAATTACAAGACTGCATGGCAGTTGCTCAATGATAGATACAATAATAAAAGGAAGCTCTTCTCAGTTCAAGTACAGGTTATACTAGCCCAACCCAAGCTAGACCACGAGACGGCTGTTGGTATTCGCAAACTTCACGATACAACAAAAAAATGCTTACACGCAATATCCAATCTTGGTATAGATACTACCGACTGGGCTCTACTAATAGCTCATCTAGTAATTCAGGAATTAGACCTCGAAAGCCACAAGTTGTATGAGCAAGGTCTAGAAAAGCTTCGAGAACTTCCAACGTATGACGTTCTATTTCGCTTCTTGGAAAATAGATTTCAATCGTTGGAATCACTAAAGGATTCTAAAAAGACTGGTCCCGCTTCAAGGCATATCACTCTACTACAAATGCGGCTAAATGCTAGTACTGTCATCAATCGCACAAAATATACATGTGTCAAGCATTTAAAGCTTTATCAATTTATGAGAGAAAACGATAATTGAGAACAACAAATTGTGTGGTAACTGTTTAACTCACAAAAATGATGAGAGATGTCACAGCAAGTTCAAATGCAGTATGTGCAAACAACCACACCACACGCTCCTACATCAAGAACATAAAATGCAAACATTGAATCATATATCAACGACTGAAGCCGAGCAAGTACAAGCACTTCTATCGAAATATCATCCATCCACATTGCTAGCAACAGCTAGTATTAAAGCAAGAACCGTAGATGGAAGACTGGAAAATTTAAGAGCGTTGATCGATCCAGGATCACAAGCATCCTTTGCATCCGAATCAGCAGCACAAATACTTGGTCTACCAAGATATAAAGCACACGCGGAGATTTCTGGACTTGGAATGGCTGAATCCGGAATAGCTCGAAACAAAATAACAATTGAGTTATGCCCACACTTCGCTTCAAACTTTTCAATAAACATTGAAGGACTCATCCCGCCACGCCTCACAAAATTACTTCCAAGCAGACAAGTGATAAATTGTAATAACACGGACATCTGGCGAAATACATTATTAGCTGATGCCACGTACGACAAACCAGGACCCATCGACCTTATAATTGGAGCTGACTTTTACCGCTATATCATGATAGACGGCATAAAAAACACAATGGTCTGATAGCACAGAACACAGAGTTTGGATGGATCTTATCTGGCCAAACAGATGACGTTCCAAGTACTTCAATCACTTGTATGGTCTCTTTTGCGGAGCTTGACAATACACTCAAAAGGTTTTGGGAGATAGAAAGTGTAGATAACCCTATAGAGGAGTTTTCCCAAGAAAATAGACTCTGCGAAGAACATTTTCAGAAAACACATCAACGGAATGCAGATGGTACATATACAGTGAGAATCCCCTTCAAAAACAATATAGAAAAGCTAGGAGAATCAAAATGGAGAGCTACAGCGAGACTACTACAAAATGAGAAATAATTTTCCAAGAATAAAGAGGTGGCGAAAGATTACAAAATGTTTATGCACGACTACATAACTCTTAATCACATGATGCCCTGTACAAATAAATTTACAAATGGTTACTATCTACCTCATCAAGCAATCATCAAGGAAGACAGTACAACCACGAAACTGAGGGTAGTATTTGATGCCTCGACGAAAACCACTAGTGGTGTCAGTCTTAATGATACCATGCATGTTGGACCAAAATTGCAAAGAGACCTCTCCGAAATACTACTAAGATGGCGTAAACATCGATATGTTTTTACTGCCGATATTGAAAAAATGTATCGGCAGATAAAGATACACAACGACGACATAGAATACCAAAAAATTCTTTGGAGAATCTCCGATAGTCAGCCTATCCAAGAATATTGCTTGACAACAGTCACATATGGAACAGCAGCAGCACCATATTTGGCTCTACGTACGCTTCAGCAATTGGCACTAGATGAAAAAGAGGCATATAGTCGAGCTTCACAGATTTTATTAACTGATTTTTATATAGACCACCTGATGACGGGAGCTAACACTCGCCACGATGCCAAAATGATTCAAAAAGAGCTCACCAGTCTCCTTTCAGCAGGAGGATTCAAACTGCGAAAGTGGACTACCAACCACCAAGATTTATTGGAAGCAATACCAGAGGATCTTAGAGAAAAGGGTACACAGGAAATCAGCGATGAAGACACCATCAAAACTCTTGGCATACGCTGGTGCCCATCAAGTGACTGTTTTCAATTTAAAGTCAGGCTATCTCCAGCAGACCAGATAGCAACAAAACGATCAGTCCTATCAGACATCGCCAAGATCTTTGATCCACTAGGATGGCTATCACCTGTCATCATACAAGCCAAGATACTTATGCAGGAACTCTGGGTAACAAAACTGTCCTGGAACGCTGTACTTCCACCTGAATTAATGGCGAAATGGACAAGATTTAAAAATGAATTGACATCTGTCCAGACAATAAAAAGATACCGTTGGATAAAATACACCCATTGGAGTAATGGAATGGAGATACATGGATTTTGCGACGCGTCCGAAAAAGCATACGCTGCAGTGATATATAGCAGAGTTGAGTATTCACTCGGAGAAATTTCAGTTACAATGCTCACTGCCAAAACTAAGGTCGCACCAATTCGAAAAGAATGCAACCTTCCTCGACTAGAGCTATGCGCAGCAGTGCTATTAACACAACTTCTTAAAAAGGTAGCCAAGGCATTAGACATTTCGGAAACTGCTCTGTGTGCATGGACCGATTCCTCAATCACCTTAGTATGGATGAAAGGTGATCGTAGCAGATGGAATACGTTTGTGGCTAATCGAGTGGTTGAAATAAAAAGATTTATTAGACGAAAATCCAGCTGACTGTGCATCAAGAGGAATACATCCAACACTGCTAAAAGCACATCCTCTATGGTGGAGCGGGCCTAAATGGCTATCATTATCAAAAAATAAATGGCCTACCTTGTTAAACAATAATTACAGAACTAGTACAGAAATCCGGGAACACCATCTAGTATTACATGTCAATACAAAGACAACTGACATACTGGAAAGATTTTCAAATCTATCCCGAATGATACGTGTTCTGACATACTGCAAACGATTTGCCACCTGCTGTAAGAAAAAGGAGCCGCTTACAAACGAATTCACTACCGAAGAACTCCATACCACACTAACCAACATAATTAAAACGGCTCAACAGGAATATTTTCATCACGAAATACACCAACTGGAAACGCAGCAAAGTTTGAACAAATCCGTTCCTGGATGAAAGGGGATTATTGAGAGTAGGGGGAAGACTGGAAAACTCCCTACTCCCCTATGATGAGAAACATACCTTCATACTTCCCCATAATCATCACTTTACGACACTTGTTTTCCGAGACGCGCATGAAAGGACACTACACGGAGGAAACCAGAACACACATGCATATGTACTTCGCCGGTATTGGATAATCGATGCAAAAACAGCGATAAGACGTCTCATACACAACTGTACGACCTGCTGCCGTTATAGAGCAACAACGGCCAGACAACTTATGGGTACCTTACCAGGCCCAAGAGTCATTCCATCACAGCCCTTTAGTCACACTGGAATGGACTATGCAGGTCCATTTAACATTCGATTATCGCCAGGACGAGGCACTAAAGTGTAAAAAGGATATATCGTAATCTTCGTATGCCTCTCTACAAAAGCATTGCACTTAGAGGCAGTTAGTAATATGACTACAGAAGGGTTTCTTGCCGCCTTCAAACGTTTCACATCCAGAAGAGGCCTTTGTACAAATCTATACAGTGACAACGGTACCACCTTCGTAGGAGCCAAAAACGAGCTAGATAAGCAGTTCAACCTCGCCGTAAAAGAAACTCACAATCAATCATCCAAGAAGCTTACTACTAACGGAACTCAATGGCACTTCATACCACCAGCAGCACCACACTTTGGCGGACTATGGGAAGCCGGTGTAAGATCAGTGAAGTATCATCTCAAAGGAATTGCAGGAGAGATAAATTTCACTTTTGAAGAATTCTCAACGCTACTATGCCAAATTGAAGCGTGTTTAAATTCGCGTCCATTGTGCCCACTCAGTAACGAGCCTAGTGAGTTGACAGCAATCGACCCGGGACACTTCTTAATTGGAAGCTCTATAATTATACCTCCTGAACCAACTCAACCGGAAAAACAAATACACTGCTTGAAAAAATTGGAGCTCATAACCAAGCTAAAAAATGACTTTTGGAAAGTGTGGTCCACAGAATATCTGTCGCGATTACAGCAAAGGCCTAAGTGGACTAAACAACAGAATAACATTCAGCAAGGAGACTTTGTCCTCATAACTGATGAATCCGTACCCCCAGCACGATGGCCGTTGGGAAGAGTAATTCAGGTACATCCAGGGAAAGACGGACTAGTACGCGTAGTTCATGTTCGCACAGCAAAAACTACGTTAGAACGACCAATAACAAAACTGTGCAAATTGCCGTACGACAAAGAAGAACTGCCAAACACTGGCAATAATCAGTCATCAAAAAATCCACTAAACAACAAGCGTATGGCTTCCAAACAGCGGTCCAGAAAACGACCACGCATTCATCCGACCAATATTCCCATCAGACCATCAATAGAAGAACTTAAAAGGACATGCCTCCATTCAAAACAAGGAAAAAGATTTGCATCCGGCACCATCACGTCATTACTACTACTAAACTGTGTACTACCAATCTTCACGACAACAATATTACCAACGAGGGAAAACCTCAGAAAGATCACAGAGAAACAACTTATAGACATTCAAGAGTTCGAACACAATCCAGGAATCTATTTGGAAGACCTAGGAAATCTTCATATGGTCAACAATGAATGGAACACGATAGTCTATTACAATCTGAGTACATACTATCAGCAGTTAGAGGGATTCGAGCTGTGTTTAAAGAAACTGGAAGAGTTGTGCGACGAGATGATAACATACCGTTATTTCTGCAACGCCATCTTTATAGAGGTGTCGCATAAGGTACAAGAAATGAAACACAATAATCTCATCCTTCACACCAGAAACGGAAATGGAAAAGGCATAAGAAGACAACGTAGAGCTCCACTAGAAATCATAGGAGCACTCCAAAATAGTTTGTTTGGAGTACTGGATTGTTGCTACTTATATTGAAGACGAAATACATCAACTCAAAGACAATGAGGATTACCTTTTAGATCTCGCCAAGAATCAAACATCGGTAATAGAGGTCACAACAAACGTGCTAAAAAAGACTACCGAACAAATACATCGTCAATTCGAAGCTTCCAACGAACACATTACAGCAAACTTTGAAACCCTCCGGCGAGGAGTAGAAGACAACAAAGGGATACAGACCTTCACCGCTATGACCTCTTACCTCAATTTACTTATAACCACATATGAGAGGACGCAAAATGAATTTATAAACTTATTAGTGGACTCTCATAGCGGGAAAATTAGTCCCTTTTTGCTAACTCCGATGCAATTGCGAGATCAAATTAAATTCATAAGAGAGCACATAACATCATCTCTCATAATTCCAGGCGAAGGTAGCTCAGAAGATCTACTGAATCTATATAAAATAATAACTGTCAGAAGTAGGATCACAACTGACTACATCATTTTTAAAATTCGCATACCACTCCCGAGCGAAGGCCTCTACCAATTATTTCGAATATATCCTGTCCCTACAAGACACCAATCAGAGTTCATCTACATAGAACCACCATCAGACTACTTGGCTACAACACTTCATAGAGACCTTTTTTACCCCATGACCACAAATGAAATCAAGGATTGCATTACAACCGAAAAACTGGGATTATTATGCCAACAGCACCATCCGATTTACTCAGTACACTCATCTCTTAACCAGTGTGAAATGCGGCTCCTCAATCACCAAGCAGTAAAACCAGATATATGTAAAATCAAAAAGACAACTCCCTCTCAATATTGGGTCCAACTAGAGCACCGAAACCACTGGATATACGTTGTCAACAACGAGACTACAATTAATGTAGTATGTGGAAAAAGGGTTGCTATAAAAACATTAAGTAGAAGCGGAATCATCAGGTTAGGGGAAGACTGCACCATAAAACATCAGACAATGAGCATTAGCGCACAATCCATTATTACGGAATGTACAAAATCATCATTCCTCCCATCAACTAATCTCGCTGACATACTTCCGGAATTAAACATAAATCACCAGATATCACTGCAGACAGTCCCACTAACTCACCTAGATACAAATGCGTTAAATACCTTGAATATCAACAATAAATATTTGGACTTAAAACCGCTAGACACCCATCATGTACATCATTATGTAAGCACATACATAATTGTACTCATCATAGTAGCAGCTTTCCTTTGGGTCACATATCAACGTTTGCGACCATGTAAAAAAACAACTGTAACATCATTTGAAGTCCAGCCGGTTACTCCACAACCTGCGAAACAAAAGACGACACCAATTCCGCCCGTGGCAGAATGATCAGACGATCATAACATACAATGACCCCACAACATACCAATCATTAATTCTGCATACCATTGCTGCATTCCACAAAAAATAATCCACATGAAAATGCAACTCGCGCAAATACTGCAACTAGCGCAATGTTATTCAACTGTAGAGCAATAAATGCAAGTAAAGCAAAGTCGTTCACCTTTGCTTAAAATAAAATGGAAAACAATAATATTTAGGCGTAAGCAATTAATATGTATAAATTGATCGATGTTTTGTAATAAAGTAGAGTTTTTCATTGTACGCAAAACAGTAGTTACTTTTTTTAGAGCTTTGCTACGCCCCCACCAGTGGCAAGCGTACTTCTAGCATTACACCGACGCCCCCACAAGTGGTAAGCGTTAATAAACCTTTCGGTTCCCATACCGAACACTACTAATGCGGTTGGAGCAATTGGAAGTTCGTTCCGAAAAATGGTGTCCTCGATTTTCGGATAAATTGGGGATTATATCTATATATATATATTGATTTCGAAATGTGAAATTCGAAATGGTATGTGTACTAGGAGAAAAATTAAAAAATTATTCCAAATGAGGACAGCTGATGCAAATGTCCAGTGGGGCTGCGATTGCATACAAATTAATTTAATCACACAAGCAAAATCTCCGCAGGTGCTCCGTGAAACAGGTGTTAGTGGTATCAGCGTGATGAAAGAAAATCTTCTTTTTGTGAGATGATGTAAAGATATAATTTCTTGTGAAGATTTCCAGAAAAATTAAGAGCTTCAGCAGAGTATATACTGCTTAAAGGAAATAAAGTTTTTCACCTTTCCGAAATATGATTCTAGAAGAGGTTTCGAATTGTTGAAAAAGATGATCAGGAATCGACGTCTGACAGAACTGTCAGACAGAAGCAGGTGATGAAAAGGGTTAAAACCCTTAATGCAGGTAATTTTCCGTGTGTACTTCAACAAATAAACTGACATTAAACACTAAGGAGACTAACTTTATGTACGATCACAACAAAGATAAAAATAATTCAGAAAACTCAAAGAATTAGAATACAGAAACAAAACAGAAACAAACAACGACACTTCTTCTTCTTCTTCTTCACTCACGCTACAATCTTACAGTTACGGTCTTAAGGCAAGCTATGGGTACACTAGAATTATATTTAGTATGAAAAAGAAATTTTTCGAAACTGGGTTACTTAAAGAAACATGTTTTTTGTCCGTAATCTAAGAAATAATGTAGCAAGTGTTACACCATTTTAGATTCCTTATTAAATGCGTCAACTTTTAAAGTTACTTGCCGAACTGGCGTAATATATTTTTTTTTCAGTTCAGTCAGTTAAAGTTGGGTGACGTGCTTATTTTCTATTGTTGGTTCGGCAAAATGTGACAATTTCTTCCAATCTGGAGCAGTTAGCTTAGAATTTAAAGCAACAGGTTACATAAGCACCATTCGAGATTACATAAGAAAAATAGAATTGAAAAAAGTATAGATTTGTAGCAACAGGAGCTAAAAACCAAACAGTGTACATTTTCTCGAAAAAACGAAATGCCTATTATTTAAAAAATACATGATATAGATTTTTTTATATTTTTTTTTTTTTGGTAACTATTATGCTTTGGCCTATCACCCGATTCCGGGTTGACGTCGACTTCCGGCACACCCTGAATAGTAACACTTAAGAGGAGTCAGTACTCAGCAAAAGTTTCAATTTAGGTACCAGCGAGGTTGTAGGCAATAAAATTTACTATAAATAGGTTTATGTCCGGAAAGTGAGAAAATCCATACAAAATTATCCTAGATCTAGAACACAGACCACATTAATGACATATAGCATAACAGACAGAAACGACAAATGCACAGTTGCAGTTCAAATAAATTGAAAATTTTTAACGAGCACTAACTGTCCTAAACTTATTTTGCACATAATTGTTAAATATACTATTTTGCATTGTATTTAAACAAATTTCAATGAAATATTACAATTTATCGTCGGTGAAACATCGGGAAAAAAACCAGTATGTACTATTAGATCCAAATAATTAAAAAAAACGCAACAAAAAATGAAAACCTGGACATTATTCACTAGATCTAGGCCTTATCCTTCTAATATAGTCACAATCTATAGAAATGATAATACCTACTAACAGGAATTTTATTTAAAAAACTTCAACTTTTACCATTTTTTAGAAGTTTCCGACCGAATATCTCCATTCCAATACAATCTTTTATATTTTTACGGCGTTATTCACTACACCTCATCGTTATCTTTGATTTCAGATATAAATCATTAATCTGCTATTGTTTAAACCAACAGTAAATAGCCACCTGAAAGTAAAATAGATAAACAGACTCTAATTCCAAGTATTTCTAGTTATTGAAAATAGGTTGGGAACGGAACGATGTACACCTACCTACAAGCACATCGATAAGGCAGTTTTTAGTGGAGATAACAATCCACACATCATGGCTACATTCCACATAATCAAATCCGAGACACAATCCAATAAGAGGAAAGTAACTTGTCTACTTGTCTTCGATAACAGTGCGCGAATCTAATGGAATTAGTTTAAGTCATCTGTACATTGAAATGTATCTTTAAAATAGCAAATTAGCAATATGTTAATAGGTAACTTATTGTATAATTATAACCCTAATAACTTTAGCTAGGCAAAATTAGGAACGGCAACAAAAAAATGCTCAAAATTCCAGTTGCTTTGCACAGATGCTAGGGTCAATGTACTCTTCTGACCTACGCACAGCTGCTAAGGTCAACGGACTTTTCTGTTGCTACCTACGCAGAGCTGCTAAGGTCAACGTACTTTGGTTACTATGCGCAATGTAAAATAATTTGTTGGAGCCGTTCGCAATTCAGAGGCAATATAAGTCGCAGGCCAACTGGAATCTTTCTCTTTTCGCATCCAGCTTTCATAGATTGCGCAACATTTGAAATTCGACTTGCCTAGTGTAATAAAATATAATTATTAACTCAATAACTTTATCTTGGGTATCGACTGAGATAAAGATATTTATTCTGGGTCTCGACTGGAATAAATTTTACTAAAATAACAACTTTATCTTGGGTCTCGACTGAGATAAAGACAGTTATTCTGGGTAGCGACTAGAATAACAGTCACTAATCTCAAACCTTTATCTTGGGTCTCAACTGAGATAAAGATAGTTTTTCCGGGTAGCGACTAGAATAACACTCACTGGTCTCAAACCTTTATCTTGGGTCTCGACTGAGATAAAGAGATTTGTTCTGGGTACCGGCTAGAATAAACACTACTAATACAACTTTGCTTTGGGTCTCGACTGAAGTAAAGTATCTTGTTCCGGGGAATGACTAGAACAAGAATTCTACTAACCAAATTACATCTTTGCTTTGGGTGTCGACTGAAGTAAAAAATCTTGTTCCGGGGAACGACTTGAACAAGATAATCACTAACTATTTAATTACCAACGCCATAAAGTCGATTCCATATAATTTTATATTGGTGAGTACAGTTTATTGATTAATCATATATTATAGTTTATATTGATTATTATATTTATATATATATATATAGTGCCACTTTTCAAAGTTGTCTCAGTTTTGACAGTATTGTGTTGAGATTAAAATTAGAAACATAAGGGAAACTAGTAAGTAAGCGATTTTATTAAATCAATTGAAGTTTAGCTCTTAAGTGTCGTTATTGAAATAATAGAAGTGAAATTGAATTGTGTTAGTTTAGTTCTAGTTGTAATTTTGTACATAAGTTTTACGTGTGCGTCCAATAAACCACTGACTTCAAAATTATTCCCCGGCGTTCTTATTTACAATCCACATCCTTATTAATAGTTTTTGAGTGTTCTCATTGGGCAAAACAGATACAAATAGTTTACCAGAAACTGGCATTGAAAAATGTATGAAACTTTCAAATCTTGGTACTGACTCCTCATTTTTAAAACATGAGATATGGCTGGAGAAATAAAAGTTTTAATCAAAGTTTTGCGATATTTAAGCAAAATAAAAAAAATTATTATTATTATTTTGAAAAGAAAAATCGAAAATTACTATTAACAAATTTTAATCGATTGGAAATGATTGTTCCGATTGGGAAGTTTTTTGGAAATACAGGCTGGAATATACAAATAGGGGTACATACTTTGTTTATAAAAGAAGGGCTTTGGTAAGTCCAGATTTAGGCTTTCCGTAAGCAAGTGTCAACTAATAAAAAGATTTTTCTTTTGTTATTTAAGTGCACAGATACCTTGTTATGGCAACAAGGTGGGGTTAACGCGAACCACGTTAATGCAACATCAAGGGAGAACCTTGCAATGCAAGTCTCTTGCTATGCAATTCTTCTCTCAAGACCGTCCGTACGATGGAGATGGAGTCATCACCAGAGTTGCACCAGATGTCTGACTGAATACTGCGGATCTAGAGAGAAAAACTCGATAAAACCCGCAATCCCAGGTCTAAACAATCGTGCCTATGGGATGAATGGCACTGCGTGAGTGTGTCTTATAACGATGAACTCTGGATACCACGCGACCTCCAGTTTCAATTTAGCCTTCCCACGGTATACGAATCTTTGCCGTGGGTGACTCTATTTTCTTCGTAACTCGTGGGAACCACATGGAAAACGTAGTTACTAAAGAGGGTGGTGCCCCTCCCAATGTACCAAAACCAAAGGCAGCTACTATGCCTCAAATAGAAGACGGAGAAGACGACCTGCTCATGGAACAAGACTTCGAAGGTCTCGAAGATCTAGCGGAGATTTTGCGAGAAGACTGTTCTCTCTTAGATGAGGACGTCTAGCTGATCTCACAGCCGGACCGTGAGAGTAAGAAGAACCATGAAGAGTTGATCGTAATTCAACTCTCTATATCTGGTGAGGTGAAACCAGATGAACTTACAGAAATCCAGAGCTCCGCTAAGGACTCAGAAGGATCCACTAGCGGCTCTAAAGTATCTGATAAGGATCCAACAGACCCCAAAAAGGATTCAAAATCCAAAAGTCGGAAGATGAGTGGAGCCGCTAAGAAACGGTTTCAGTGGCTGGTTAAACACGGGCACTGCTCAACTGAAGGAGACCGATAAAGGATCCAAACGGAATCGCTCCGAGGACTCTACTCCTAAACCTACACAGGTGAAAAGGATGAGGACTCAACAAGGTGAAGAAACAGAAAAAGGAAATAGCTCCCAAGTCCCTGTCCTATAAACAAGCGGTTGCAGGAGTTAAAATGGGAATCCTCTCAGCGAACTTCCTCGAAGAAATGCTTACGGCGGATCAAATTATATCTGTCCGTAAGGCGATCCTGCGCAAGATACTGGAGATGGAGAATGACCGACATAAGCCGGCATTCCTTGGCTACAGTGCCAGACCAGGATGGCTAGTTCTCACCTGGGCCCCTATTCTGCATTCTCAGTCACTCAACTCACTCACTCACTTACCCGATTCCACGTGTTTCTTTATTCTGGAACGCAAGTGAGTGAGATTTTTGTGGGAAAGTGAGTGAGATATTACTACTGGGTATACGGTACTCGAAACGGCCATATGTGTTTGATTTGAATAGCTCGTCCGCCCTAAACTACTATTTATACAGAAAAAATGGTATTCTCATATTCTTAAGCTTGTTTTCTTGTCTTTCGAATCGAAATAAATTTGTTATACCTTTCCTAACAAAATTATATAAAAAAATGTATCTGAACCAAGTGCCTACGATTCCTCAAACAAAAACTCTCAGCTAAGTAATCATTGTATATGACGCTGGGCCGTCATGACATGCCGTGGGCTGATGATATCTAATGTAGCTGCCTACAGATCAATCTAATCAAAACTATTTTATTATTTTGTTATGTAAGGTATATAACTAGTGTAGATTTGTGAAGGTAATGCACTAAGCTGTAAATTACTAGAAGACTATTTTCCTGTATGGATAGTAGTTTAGGCTCTATAGCAAATATAAAGTCACATCAAAAATATTCACCACGAATGTGGTGCATTATTTTATTTGACAGTGTACATCTCATCCCATTTGTTTTCTAGAATAAATAAATGGTGGGTGAGTGAGATCGAAGTGAGTGACTTCTCTCATACAGTCATAAGTGAGTGAGACTGCAGAATAGAGGCCCTGCTCTGACAAGGCTAGCTCGGAGTGGCTAAGGCAGATAGTGGGCGAGATAAAACCATGGGAAAATGTCAAATAAGGGCTGTAGAGGAATATGATATTCCACGTGCAAAGATTCTGGTTGGCTATTTCCCTGAAAGCACAGAGATGCCTGCTGACGAGTTACTGCGCTACGTAGGTGCCCAAAACCGTGAGCTCAAAGTAGCTGAGCGGAAGGTCTTAAGGAAAGTGACTGAAGGCGTTGTCTCACAAGTCACTCTCTAAGTGAACCACTGCTGGGCGGAAAGGCTCAAGAAGTTAAGCTTTCAGATTAACTTCCTTTTTGGACAGGTACAACTTAGGGCGAAAGGAGACCTAAAGCTGCAAAGAAGGAAAGTAGAACAGCAGAGGCCATCCCAAAGGATGACGCGTCCAAGACTAGACTTCGGCCATCTGGCCTAGCAGCTGCGGTCGCCTCAACCTGGGGCATAAACCTCGAGAGTAATACTGGGGCTTCTGAGTAAATGCAAGTGGCTGAACCAGAGCCTCCAAGGGTGCTACCCCAAATGAGTACCCCAAAACAGGTTGAGAAAATAGCTGCAACTACCGGTGGACTTGATAGCCCGGCAATTGTGACACCCTTAACACCAGAAAGGAGCAACAGGCTGACCAGTACTGCCGGGGAGCAGGCAGTGGTTAAATTGAAACCGCCCGGCAAGCCCACAGTATCCCCAGGCGTCTATTTAAAAGAGCGAAAACCCTTAAATAGAGACCAAGGGGTAAAAGCCGGGAAGGGCATAAAAAGGGAACGAAAGAGAGTCCCAAAAAAGGAGGCCATTCATAATGACTGAAAACAGGAGTGATATCAAGCTACTGCACGTAAATCTTCATCATGCTAAAGCTGCCTCGGATGTGCTTAGCAGAAGATTCATTAGGGGTGGTATAGACATAGCACTCCAGCAAGAACCCTGCGTACTTGGAAGTCAAGTGAAAGGGCTTCCAACTAAACAAGGCAAGTTGATCTACATACAATAGGAATCATGACATACCACGGGTGGCAATTCTATTTAAACATAAGAATAACTTCCTTCCTATTACAGTACTAATCTCTCGGGACCTAGTGGCTACCCTAGTGGAGGTGCCAACAGACAAAGGCAAGCATGAGGTGGTAATGGCCTCAGCCTACTTCCCGGGTGATACGGATACACCTCCTCCAGAGGAAATTACAAAACTTCTGGATTTCTGCCAAAAAAAGGAATAAATCCTATATCATTGGGTGTGACGCGATTGTCCACCACATAGTGTGGGGAAGTATTCACACCAACAGACGAGGTGAGTACCTTTTTGTCTATTTAGTTAAAAACAATATAGACATAGCTAATATAGGGAATGAACCAACATTCTGCAACGCCGTTCGTCAAGAGGTGCTGGACTTAACACTCATCAGCCCAAATATGGCGGATGACATTGCAAACTGGCATGTCTCAAACGAGGCCTCAATGTCGAACCATAACCATATCAGGTTCGATATTAGGGCTTCCTCTTCTATGCAAAGGGAGGAAATAATAGTCCACGTCTCACTGATTGGAATTCCTACAGGGGATACATCAGAATGGGTCTCGAGGAACTCGAAAACGGTCAAATTGAGAGCCGCATGGATCTAGACCGTATCTCCTCCCATATGCATAGACTGATCATCTACTCCTATGAACAAAGTTGTCCTGTTAAACAAAGGGAAACAACTCGAGCTGTGCCCTGGCGGAACAGTGAAATAGATAGATTAAGAGCCAATTCTAGAAGGCTCTTCAACAAGGCAAAAGCGACAGGTGCTTGGAATGAATACAAGCGCGCCTTGACTGAGTACAATAAAGTGCTGAGGAAATCCAAGAGAAGAACTTGGAGAAATCTCTGCGAGGGTATTTATGATTTACCCACGAGTGCAAGACTTCAAAAAGTTCTCTCTAAGGATCACACCAATAGTATAGACCTTCTACAGAAAGTCGATGGTAGCTACACGAGTAGCCGGGAAGAAACAGTATGTTCGTTACTGCAAACTCTTTTTCTCGAATCGAGAGTTATGCAAGATGACGACGAACTCCTTGAAGAGCTAAGACCTGAATGCAGGCCCTCCAATAGGATTGAAAGTCTCTGGGCAGAATCTTCACCCCAAGGAAAGTTAAATGGGCCGTCAACTCATTTAAGTCATTCAAATCACCTGGAGCTGATGGCATCTTTCCAGCCCTACTTCAACAAAGGCAAGAAGAGATACTGATAAATCTCATTAAGATCTTTAGAGCAAGTTATACTCTAGGATATATACAAAGGACGTGGAGGGAAGTTAAGGTAACTTAATACCTACAGGGGGAGGGCGTTTACCTGCATTACCCAAATCCTATCGTCCTACTAGCCTAACTTCATTTCTCCTCAAAACAATGGAGAAAGTGTTAGACAACTATATTATGAGCGGTGCACTCAAGTGATCACCGCTGCACCCAAATCAACATGCTTACCAAGCAGGAAAGTCTACCACAACTGCCCAACATAGTCTTATCCTAGGACTAGAAAAGGCAGTAGAGGATAAAGAGACTGCCGTATGTGCATTCCCAGACATCGAAGGAGTATTTGACAATACCTCCTTTGAAGCCATTGAGAATTCAGCTACCAAAAAAAGAATTGAACCTTCCTTGATAAAATGGATAAAAACTATGCTTGAAAGCAGAAGAATCATAGCTATCCTGGAGGAGGACTCTATTACAGTAGTGGCTACCAATGAATGTCTCCAAAGTGGAGTCCTATCCCCTCTGCTATGGTCCCTGGTTGGAGATGATTTCCTACAGAAGCTAACCAACTCCGACTATGACAATTAGGGATATGCGGATGACCTGGTCATTACATTTAGGGGCAAAAATGATCAGATAATCTCTGATTTATTGCAAAATGCACTAAACATAGATTGCAACTGGTGCCAAATAATGGAACTTCGAGCCAATCCTGCTAAGACAACAGTTGTTCCCTTCACGAGAAAAACGAAGCTTTACCTACAAGCACCATCTCTTGAGGGAACAGTGGTTGAATTCTCAAAGGAAGTCAAATATCTAGGTCTTACTCTGGATAACAGACTAACCTCGAACTCTCACTTAAAAAGAGTATTTGATAAAGCTACAGTAGCAACATGAACATGCCGCAGGCTTTTTGGCAAAACTTGGGGTCCTTAACCTAAAATGACTCTGTGGTCATACACATCTATTATAAGACCCATGGTCACATAGACCTCACTCATTTGGTGGCCAAACACAAAACAAAAGACAGCTCAAGCTAGTTTGCAAAAACTACAACGGCTTGCATGTCTAGGAGTAACCGGTGCCATGCGTACCTACCCAACTGCGGCCCTTGAGGCTATATTGGACCTGCTACCCTTACATTTGCATGTTAGGGAGCAGGCCATACTTAGTGCAATTAGGCTACAAATGGCAAACCTCCTAAGTGCAAATAATCTGGTTGGCCACCTGAAAGTCCTCCAGGATTTCATAACCCAATTTCAGACGTTATGCCGAAACGCCATATCTTTGAAACAGCATTTAAGGTGATCGTGGGGAACCGTCAACAGTGGCACACTGGGAACCTACCCTTTGAAAAAGGATCTTTTAAATGCTACACGGATGGATCCAAAATGAAAGGTAAAGCAGGCGTGGGCATATATGGGCCAACGTACCACCTCGCAAAGGCAGGCCCCCAGTGCACAAAATAATAGGAGCTATTGTTCAGATATTCACATGAAATGTTATCGTTAGACAATAAGTCATGCAAAAATTTAATATGTGAGCATTATTTTGCAGTAATTATTACAATGTACTTTTATTTGTTATTAACTGATAACTTAAGCATTCTGTCCAATCTTGTATTAATTAAGATTAATATTCAGTTTGTAATTTAAGACTTGCTCAATATAAAGTCATGTTTAATTTGTATTAATTTAAATCTATATTCAACATTGTGATTTCATTTAATAATTTGCTCAATTATCTACAAGATATTCTTTGGTTAGTATTGGTGTGAGCTACGCTCCACTATAAAATTGTCACTTGTACGATAGTGTTCAACGAGACCAGAGCAGCGTCGACAGTCAAAAAGGTTTGACTTAACACATTCAAAAGAAGAAAAGAAGAAAATCAATTGGCGATTTTTATTTGCCGACTAGAGAATTAAAAAACAACTTCGTGGTTTGTATTCTTGATCTAGAAAAATAAAAATCACAATGTTATTTTCATTTGCCATCAAGAAAAATTAAAATTACCGAATGATTTTTATTCGTGATGAGAAAAATATTAGAACGATTATTGATATAGAGATTTTTGATAAATGCAAAGAAAAACCTTTCATAAGCATTTTACAAAGACTGGAACCAAATTTTAACTGCTTTCTCCGGATTTTAAAGTAAAACTCATATCTATACTAATTTAACAACAGTTTTACAATAAAACTTATCACCTATACGATCCTTGGTTTAGATTTGGGATAAAGAAGTATAGAAGACATAAAGAAAGGCTTGCATGAGGGAATGTTAAAACATTAAATATATCGAAAATGCTATTTTTTGAAATATTTTTGTAATCAGCGCAACTAATACAATATTTATTTATCTTACATTTATATAAGGCACCGTACAGACGATACATACCTACCTACACCAAATCTGTTTTGAAGAAAATTAAAATTTTCACGATACAGTTTATTAGCCCGACAAAATAAGCAAATGCTGACTGATTCACACAATCTAGAGGATACGGAGCAGTGGGCATGATCATAGCAAGCCACTTTCGAACAACTTTGTCTACCGGATCCAGATGATTTTACTGCGCTAGACAGAATAAAATTTTATTTAACAAGATAAATAGTTTAATTGATCTAAGACAAATAATATTATACTCTAGATGAAAATAAAAGTTAAATAAAGTGAAAACTGCAACCCATGCTTACACATGCCTCCTGTGTATGGTGGCCGATGACGCTGGTGGGGACTGCGATCCGAAAGTTGTCGGGCCTGCAAAGGCTTGCCTGCTTCGAAATTACGAGCTCCATGCGATCTACGGCTACTGCTGGTCTTGAGGTCCTACTTAATCTGTCACCCCTAGATCTTGTCATTCAGGCAGATGCCAAAAGGGCTGTGTGCAGATTGCGCTCACGGGGATGTTGGGAGGACGGCTGGGCTAGCTCTTCTCATTGCTCTCTGGCGTATGGACTGGACCTGGAAAATCTTCTGGCCAGTATGCCACGTGATGCGATGGTACCTGAGCTTCGTTTCGGGCGTCGTCGAAGTGCCTTATCGAACCTTCCCCGGTTCGCCCAAAAATGTTCACCGACGGCTCTCCTCTCTCAGTAATGATGGAGCATGGGGCACGTCGCGGGTGTCTACTCTCCTGAACCTGATGTTGGGAAGGAGTACTCAATTGGTAGACACACCACTGTTTTTCAGGCTGAAGTCTTCGCCATATCAAAGGCAGCGAAGTTAGTCCTTCATATGCAAATTAAGGGGAATGACATTCCTATCTTTTCAGATATTCAGGCAGCCTTGATGGCTCTGAGTAGTCCTCGGATAACATCTCAATTACTGGGGGATTGCAGTTCGGCCGTGGATAAGCTGTGTATCCATCTATCTCTGGATGAGCTGAAAAACCGGCCTCACCAAGACCAGATGCGCTTCATTCAGAGGACAGGAAGGTTTTGGTGAATGGCCTTTTAATAGGACAGTACAATGGGCCGCTATGGTCTCCGTGCTTGGGATACGGTTTTCTGTCCTCCTGCTTAAAAAAAATGACAAAACCAAGAAAGGCTTGCTAGATTTAGTCTATTTTTGAAATTATTTACTATTTTTATAAAAACGCGGTATACAAAATTTCTTATCTCTACGTTGACGAGCTCTCACGCAGTCTGCAAATATATAATAAAAATCTTATGTTTTAAATGATAACACCAAGAAAGGATTACCCGATTTGGTCGAATTTTGAACTTATATTTGCAATTTTTATGAAATTTTTCTCCACGTGGACGCATTCTCATGAAGTTTCCAAATATGTATAGAGTGAAACACCGAAGTTTTGTATGGCAACACGAAGACCGGGTTGTCCGATTCAATCCATTTTTTAAATTTTATTTGCTATTACTATGAAATCCGATGTACCAAATTTCGGCTCTCTACGTCGACGCGTTCCAAGCAGTGCCCAAATGTATAGTGAAAAATGGAACTTTTATATAGCAACGCTATAAAGGAGTTACCCGATTGGTCCCATTTTCGATCGTAAGTTTACTTTTTTAAGGACCGGATCCATAATTTCACCACTCTAAGTAAACGCGTTATTATGCGAAAAGACAGACAGACAGAAGGATAGGCCGACATGCAAAAATCACACGAATATAATATTAATATTAAATATGCGTTGATGTCCATTCCATTTTGTTCTACTATAATTATTTCTATGCATCACAAACGGTATCACTACCTCAGTATACCTATCGTGTCAATAAGCAATCACGCCAATAAAACTAAAATGTCATTGGTCTTTTATGCCCCAATGCACGGAAGTAAGCTTTTATTCACAACGCGGATATGTCGTATGTTCTAAAGGTTGCAGCACCAGACTCACTTTGTAGTAATCAATCGCATTACATCACAATTACCATGCGAGGTTAATTATTACCGTAATTGTCGATTACTTCATTAAAGCGCTCATCGCACCCAGCTGTTGGCCGATTAGCAAAATAACCGACGGCTGCAGAAAAATTCCTTGCGAGGCAATTGTATAGATTTCATCTAGAGTATAAAAATGGACTAAATCGGGCAACCCTTGATGTTAGTGTTGCATATAAACATTTAGGTTTTTTAGACGGTTTTATTGTACTGAAAAGTTCTTCATAATATGAAATCCTGTTAATTGTCCGAACCGCTCTAGAAATATGTGCGAAAAACCACTTCAAAAATTAAACTTGCACATGTGGGTGACCATACGAAATTACGAGTACATACGGGCATTCATCTAGGTTATCATTAGAATTGGTCTTAGACCAATTCTAGCAATTTTGCTTTTTTGAAAGTCATATTAAAGCGCTTTGTTTAGCAGACATGCATATGTAAAGTAAGCAGAAATTAAGCAGAATAAAAACAGCTTGCTTTTCCAGAAAACGAGCTAATAAATGAGTTTGAAGCGGATGATGATTTTGTTATTTTTTTAATGAAATCATTGTAAAAATTCAAATGTCGTGATATAGACACAAACCTCCAGTTGATGGTACTTTGTATTTTGTATCCAGGATATTTACGGGGATATGCGGATTCACAGAAATCTATATAAAAATTCATATGAAAAGAGAAGAAGAAGAAGTGGTTGTGTGTGTGGGCTATGAATTTTTTTGGTTTTCTGTGTTTTTTATAATTTTGTTGTGCTTTCTCACTGGAAGCAAAGTTTAATCTTGGCTTAATTATTGAAATCCAGTTGCGAGGTTGTCTGCAATAGGAGTTTTAGCCTTTTATCGCCTGCTGCAGTCTGACAGTTGCGTCAGGTAACGATTATTGGTCATCCTAATCGGCAATTTTCAACTTTTCCGGAATTTCTGATTTTATTTTATCGTATTTTAGAATTGGGAAACCTTGCTTTCTTTTCGGCAGTATATGTTGTTACCGAATCTCTCAATTTTTTTTTTCTTTGTAAGTTCTTTCACCAAATTTTATTTTTACCGGAACACTACTTGCTTTAATCATAAAACATAAAATAACATAATAATTGCCATCGCAGCCCCATTGAACATTTATGTCAATTCTAGTTCTTCTTAATCGTATACACCATTTGTCGCAACTGAACATCTGATATAATCTTTCAACTTATGAACAAACCACTTTATATTTTCTAGACGCCCCAAATTTTTCACCAATTGCTTCAACTGCATTAGCCGTGATACTATATCGAATTTATCCGGTACTTAGGACAACATTTGTTGGAACATAAACTTTTAATTGTTTCAATCACATTAGTCGTGACAGAAGATCAAATTTAAATTTATCCGATAACCAAGGACACAATTTACTTTGATTCATTTTCGAGCAAACCTCTAAGGCATAATGACTGTGTGTGGCTATAAATTGCACCATTTCTGATAATGGCTCCACTCTGATCGATTTTTGTGGGTTATGTGGTAGATCATTTCATCCGTCCTGTGTTGGACTCTCTAATTTCTTACGCTTATCAACAAAGTCTGTTCAGGAGATCACTAACGCTGAATGTACGAAAATTTCCATTCCAGTCCTATTGTTTGCGATCAAATGATATAACGACCAATTAATGTACTTGGGCAGTAACTTTGACAATCTGAGTGCTTACCTCAGCACTTTTAAATCTGCACAAACTGGATTGGCTTTGAATGTCTCATCCATGCTATCTGTTATTGATAGTCTTCCTTCTAAGACATTGTTGCTTACCTCCGTTGATGCTAAGGTTAATAACATGGACGCCCTTGATAGGAAGCTTGAAGCCATAGAGTTTAAACTTGACTCCCTTAGCAATAAGCTTACGAGCAGTTTCTCACAAAATTTTGAAGTGAATATGTGCAAGGTCTTTGATACCTTTGCCCGTAAATTAATGGATTGTGCTACACACTCGACGCACTATGAGATGATCTCGTCGTCAGTGAATAATCGTCTGTTGGATGTAAAAACATACTTTAATGACATCTCACATTCGATCGAGAACATTAGTATAGAGACAGCCTCCCAATTTGAGTCTAATACTATTCTGGCAAAACTGCTGATCCGTTGCGCAAATTTTAATTGGCGACATTGCTGATGAATTAAAGACGCGGCCCGCTCCTCAATATATGTAATCAACTGCCCCCGACCCTAGTTGCTCTTATTTACGTAGTGCAGCGTAATGCAGCGCTTAATTCAAATACTGCGGCAATTGATAACTCGCCGTCTACCTCACTTAATAATGTTAATTATATTAATGCTCTTATTAAAAATGCTGAATTGTTAAAAAATACAGCCTCCGATATAAAGACTTCTGATTCCAATAGATAAGCTGATGTGCCACCTATTGTACTTGCTTCTAAGCCTCGTCGCAAGCGCCTGTCGCGCCATGGGAACCCATCTAATTGGTACCTTCCCGCTCCTACTATTAGTCCGAGTGCCTCGGGTGATATCGCCTCAGGTGGGTCATTTCTCTTATATTACCGCTGTTTCACCTGCATCTAATTCCACAGCTATGAATGATGCTTCATCTGTGTCCTCTTTTGGAAATGGTATGGTCCCTCTGTGAGAACACTACCAAAACCATCGAGTATTTTCGTCACCCGTTTCTCTCCTGAAACGTTGTGTGAGAACATATTGAAATATCTAAGGCCCAGAAACGGTATTTCGTGTCGAAAGATTAGTAAATCCTCTAAACCGGTTGGATGCTTTTGTGGTGACATGGTCCCCCGTTGTAAACTTATCCAAAACCTTTTGTACGTCCCTGTACATCCAATGACACGAGACATATTCAAATCACGAGACAAGAATGAACTCTCTCCGCATATTCATTATCACTTTCTCTCTGTTCCTGACCATGGTGAAGTGTAGACATAAGAAGGAATTATTTACGCACATGCCATTTTGGAATCGATTAACGAGTATTAAAATCATTAGTGTCAGTATTGTTAAAAACACGAATTATTTTAATCTAGTAATAAAGTTTGTATTTCATACAAACGGCCGTGCTGTCAACATAAATATCCCTCACACATATCTACGTAATGTCGGCAGCGTAAATGCTGCGTCTTATTATATTACATTAGTGACCCCGATTTTGGTAAAAAAAAGAAGCCGTAGGAGTAAAATTTCATCACATACACGTACATACATGCCGGCAGAAGACAGCGCTGACAGATCACCTGATTACATTGGTGATTACATTTGTCAACATTATGGATATCCGAGTACATTACATGGGATTGCACCAACAGGTGCAGTAAACTATATTTGAATTTGATATATTATATTATAGTATTATAAAAAATTGCAACTAAATAAGATATTTTACCACATTCAAATTATGTATCCGTCATATTTCAGCTAGTGAGTATAAATATTTTTGATTAAATCGGTATACGCACGTCATATGTTTCAATTACATTAATATATGCAGTCGATTGCAATGCACATTCCATGTATTTTGGTGATTGCCGAATTACATAAAATCGTTAAAACAAATATTTGTAGCTTTCTAATGCCAGTAAAACTTCAAAAGGAAATGAAAAAATTTCGACAGTATTCAGATATCAATCAATATAAATTAATCATTGAAATGAAATTTCTTTTGAATAATGTTTGTAGATTTGAGTCATGTTGCAAAGATAACAAGGTATGGCCAATTCAAGAGGATTTTTTCTGTGTTGCTACGTCATGC
The DNA here is from genome assembly GCA_963930735.1 of Dioctria linearis. Classification (NCBI taxonomy): domain Eukaryota; kingdom Metazoa; phylum Arthropoda; class Insecta; order Diptera; family Asilidae; genus Dioctria; species Dioctria linearis. The sequence continues at coordinate 98,123,220 of OZ005743.1, read as the reverse complement.
AGGGACTAAAGTCATTTCTAGCTAATTTGTTTTGAGTTTTTTGTATTTTATTGACTGAAATACGTTTTGAATGTATTAATATATTTCACAAAACAGTAGTTTCTTAGTTTAAATCACTTCGGGAAAGGTAATTATGTGCTAGTGGGTAAGCAAAGAAATTTACAAATAGAACATTTTTTTCACTGTCATAAGGACGATTGAAATTGAGACGAACAAATTTCTGACAATTGTCGCCAAAAAGAGGTAAGCAACCAATTGACAGATTTTCCTGCCATACCTTGTCAATCTTTGTATCATGGACTTGAGTAACAGAAATTGAGCTCTGTAATGAAAATAACTTTACAAATTTTTAAATTCAACCCTGCAGAAATACATGAGCTTTTCGTAGAAAAATTCAAATACATTACGAGTTAAGCATTTTCAAACTTGTCCTTCTTTCCTTTATTTTATAATCAATTAAATTTACCAAGTAGAGATAATGAGGTATTATTTAAGGGAATGCCAATTCTACTAGAATTAAACATTTTTTTAGGAAACAAATTTTAATAACCCCAACATTCTAGGCTTTTGCATATAACTTGAAATATGTATATAATGGGATAATAATTACATGGTTCGAAATATTTTTACACCCTATAGCCGATAACTCGAAAGTTCAGAATATGTTTACTTAGAGATAGAAAATTTTTCATACGGTCTTTTAAAAAAAAATTTGTTGTTGCTATACAATATATGTTTGTATACTGCCTGACACTACGTCGACTTTGAGATCTTACACTTTGTAAACGGCGTTTTCATACAAATAATAAATCCAATTTCGAAAATACACGAATATACATTTCGATGGGACCAATTCAGTGTTGCCCTTTTTCTGGTAATGGAGAAATGGGAGCACTGAAACCCATCGAACATATTTCAATTTCGGTTATATTCCTAGTTTGTGTGTACACACGTATTATATATACGGAACTGTCAAACGTAATAAATGTTCTTTATTGATATACATATAAAACAAATTTGTTCTGAAACTTTATACAAGTTACTCGAATAAAATGTTTTAATTCATTTAACTCAAAAATTGCACAGTGTTTACGAAAGCTTATGATTCGTGGATGGAATCATCAAAAAATGTTTGCGCAAGTAGCTTGGTTCCTGTAGGATCACCAAACACTTCCATATGCAGTAGTTAGTTCCTGGAACTGAATAAAAAACGATATGGGGAAAGGTCACACCATATGCCTGTATACTGGGTTGATGTAAAATTCTCTTATTATTTAATAATACTGCTATTTCAGCACGTGTGTAACGGAACAGTTGCTGTAGAACCGTTCACAAGCCACATGTGATGATGTTATCTTTGGTGAATTATGTTAGTGTAGCGGTATGTTAAAATCAGAACGAGCATAATTAGATTTACATTTTGATTTAATAAAAACAGCATATCTAGGTTAGCTTAAGCACTCTAAATCACAGCAAGCACTTAATCCTATTTACAATTTTAAGCAAACAAAGGATAATTTGCAGGTATATTCCAGCTAACCCGATTTGGGAACTATAGGAATAACTGTCTTGAATTTATCCTGTACAAGGCACTTTAATTTACTATTAATTTGTTATCAGAAAATTATTAAATATCACAATAAAATTAATTCACATTATTAAAAGGAACAAAAATACTCATTAATCATAATAATGTCACTAGATTATGTCCTTGCACAATTTTTACCTTTACCAAAAAGAAAATCGCATGTGAGCTTATGCTTACCATAGGCAGATTATAAGCCAATTTTCACAATTTGCACAAAGTGGGAACTCAAGAAAAAAATAACTAACACTTTCACCAACTATATATCACGAACTGAACTCCTTGAGCTCGAAAATTTTAAGAGAGCGATTTATGCAAAAGCTCGGCCTTATATAGGGTCTGAACCGCCATTTTTGTATGTGGAAACCGCAAACAGAATGGAAATTGCTCAGAATGTATTATTTTTCATCAGGTGTAATTTATCTCTTTCGATGATGGATATTAATATCTATCTTTTCTCATAAAAAGATCTCATCATAATTTAATTTCATTGAATGAAAATTAAAATTCCAAATTGTGCTATAACATGGCGCAATTAAATTCTTGTCGTCCATGTTGAGAGAATTTGATGTGGAACGTATTTTAATCCAACACACTTCCACTTGCTATCTCTTTCCTTCTCATTAGTTATATGAGAAATCATAAATTCGTAAATATTTTCACTGAGATAATTAGCAACTTTTTAATACCTCGATCACATTCCTTGGTAAAAAATACCCCAAATTCATGTGCCATATGTTGGCAATACATGAAATTTGACAGTTCCGCTATAATTAAAAGTTTGTTATGCAAATTATGTTGTATGTGTGATTCAGTGTTTGTGTGAGCTTATTTTCTAAGAAAACTCGTTTTTTATTTATTGAATTTATAATCTTAACCTGTCTTCAGGTGAGATTTTCTTTTGTTGATTTTCGCGGAAAATCTTTCCGCGAAGTTGTTTTTATGTAAGAAATCTCTTCAATAACTCAGGAACTTGAGTTTTATTGAGTTATTACATTTTAAAAGCCCTTATACCGTCGATGTTTAAGTAAATAATTTTCCCTTGTGACAAATGTGAAAATTTATGTGTAATTTTCCTGGAAATTGTTCACGGGAAGTGTTTTTTCACAATTAGTGTGTTCTCTGATTGAAATTCAATGCTTAGTTTAAATTTCAATTGATGAAAATTGAAATTAAGCTACTTATCAATTTTTTTCCAATTCCTATAGTGTTGTTGTTGTAATTTCATGTATTTGTTTATGTTTACATTTTGCATAGGGAACTTGGATGGTTTGTAGTTTTCATGCAGATTCTTAGTAGTTTTTAATCTATAGTAATTCATTGTTAATTCATTTAAATAATTCATATTGTCTTTATATTTCAGCTGTTGAATGTATGTACGTAGGTGCATAGGCACCTGTACTGCGTGGGAGGAATGTATGCCAATCGCCTTCCCTGGCTTTTTGTTGAGTTAAGTACTGTGCATGGGGTTTTAATTTATTAATTCTTTTTCTTTTCTTTTCAGCTTGTTCGGGGCTGAACACACAGATAATCGCGACAGTACACTTTGACAGAGCAGATGACAATTCAACTTCATTATATACTTGTAACACCGAGAAAATATCCAGTGCAAAGTAGGTAAGTCAGTGCAAATCTAGCTTTGCACTTCTGCTATAAAAATTGTCCCATCGAACATTTTCAGTGCTGCACTGGTAGAAAAGTGCAACACTGGTGTTGCACTCAAGTCCCATCGAATCGACATAAATCAGGCGACCCCTTCTTGCTGTTGCCATACAAAGCTTTGGTTTTTTACTATATATTTTACCACTGTTTGCTGACGTATAGAGCTAAAATTTTGTACACAGCGGTTTCATAAAAATAACTAAATCTGACAACCCCTCCTTGGTGTTGCCATACAAAACCTGGGTTTTTTCATTTTATTTCACTTTTATTTTCATCTAGGGTATAATACTATTGGCCTTTTAGACCAATTATAACTTTTCTCTTGTTTAAACAATATTTCAAAATAGAAAGTTTTTACATATGAATGAGTCGAATACTCAATTTATTGAGCTCCAATAATAAAGAATTAATTATATAAATCAATAAATAAATAAATTTTCTTTTTCTTTAATGCTCCTCCGATGAGGCGCATTTATAAGAAACAATTGATTCCACAGGACAGGGCAGTTAATAACTCAGTAAAGCGTGTATGTTGGTTGTAATAACAATAAATTTAAAACAAAGTTCCACTCGATAACAATAAAATTATATTCTTCCATTTGCCTGTTATCCTCCCCTCACAATAGAACTTTGTATCTGACTTTTTCTCCTGGTTCTACGTATACATAAGTACTTTCTCATAAATCTCTTTGCTACTCTTCATTTTATATGTTCTTTAAGACCGCTCCTTTATACAACCCTGATGAAAAATTTGAAACAGAAGGCTTTTCCTCTAAAATATAAGAAAAGTGGAAAATTCTTCGAGCCATTTCATTCCATAAATCCTGGTTAACTTACCTGTTTTCCCCACAAATGTGCTACAAACTCTATACGAATCTTTAAAAGGCTGGGGGTAAAAGGCGATGAAGCAAATTGTTACTTTAGTGCGAGGCTCGAAATATCATGAAAACAGAGGAGCTAGTTCCTTAAGAAAGATGAAGTAAGCTTAGGTATCTGAGGTGGAAGGAAAGATTCTGAGAAAATAAACTGAGATTTCATCTAATGAATTCTTATGGACGCAATTTTTCTTACTTTTCTTTTAGTGAATCTCTCTTTTTTACGGGACCTAAAATCATGTGGGGAGTTTCTCGTACTTTTCAATGGAATGTGAAAATACGCAACGGTTGTAAAAATGAAAAATGGTACGAAGTAGAAAGTTTTGCAACTTTATTTTGAAGCACGCAGTTATATAGTGAGTTTTAGTTTTATTTAGAAAGTCATGCCATCAGGATGGTCTTATAAAAATTTGGTCAATATCTGATGAAGAACTTGGGCCATGAAAAATAGAACGCATCAATGGAGAACAATTACGATTAATGTTATTACAACTGTGTTCTTTTGTGTCCGCAGAACAGGGCAGAACAAAAGATACACAAAAGAACGCCTCGTACATTTTCAAAGAAGATTTATAAATGAAGCGAACAGTACAAATAGTTCGCTTCAATCGACAGAACAATTTGTTCTCTCCAGTATATAGGAGTTCTAGAACAAGGTACACAAAAGAACACAGCTTATATATCTCTGTCTGTACTTTGAAGGGCTGTTGTGAATATATGTTTTGTTTTTTATAAACAGCGCAATGAAAGTCTGCGGATACATAATTGGCTGTTTGAATATCTGTCCACTATATAAATTTTCTCGATTGCGATTCGCTTTTCGCATATTATTTAAATGATTTAATCTTAACTTCAGAGGATTCAATTGTCAAAAGTTCGTGTATCAAACTAAGACGATGAACGCGCTGCTCCTATGTTTTGTATGACAAACGTTCGTGTACCAAACTGAGATAATGAGCTCGATGTTCGTGTCTCGTTTGACAAACATTTGTGTTTTGATTTCTTAAACTATCTTCCCTTTCTTCACTTATTTCAGCTATTCGTTGCTGGCTCATACGGACAACGCGTTTAGTAGGCCTCCCCATATTTCACTATTTTATGCAGGAAGGTTAATTTTATAAAATACCTTATACCCGCTCTATAAAAATTATAAAATGAAATCTGTAAAAAAAAAATAAAAAGCGACTTCAAAAATATAAGCCAATGCATTAAAAAGTTATGAATAATTCTGTAGTCGTAGATCAATTATCATTGATCTCAGAAATAATTCTACCAAACTATTTTATTTATCGATTTCATTTTGGACAATGAGTTTGGATCAAGCACATACATAAAATACTACTTCAAGCAACAATTGTTATTGCAGTGCACCATTTTGCCACGAGCTTATGCACTTAATCTTAAGTCTCCTGTTTGAGCCGTACAGGATTCCTACACGGTTTGGATGTGGTTGGTTTAAGAAGGCCTCCTAATTAAATGCAGAACAACGCCTTCGTTTGACAAAAACTTTATTCTAAATTCTATTTACAAAAACTTTATATTTATATACAATTTTTAATCTTAGACATATGCAGAATCAACAAATTCTTAACAAATTTCATCCGTGAAATTCGCTAGATCGAATTTTATATTTGTCTGTAGCTGTTGCTGATGCAGCAAAAGTGCATGGAATTTACTTGATTAAATTGAAATTTTGCTTCATTTTATTTTACTTTAAAAAAAAGTTATTGACTTGCGGATTTTCTGATAGTTTTTAATGTTTAATACTGAAAGATCCTCCCCACTTGTGTTGGTGTCCAACACAAATTTTTGACCCAGGCCCTTGCGTTTTCTTGGAATAGGTTGGTGTTGCTCACCTTGCGATGCTCCTGGTAGTTGGAAAGTTTTGCTTTCCTTACACCGCAAGTACATTATGTATACCTGAACATTGCTATTGCAAAGTCGTCGATGATAAGTTATGGTAGAGTCTTCTTGATTTTTCTTAATGAATTTGTCTAGTCCCGCTTATGGCTAAACTTCTGATTACAAAGTAAATACTTTTAGTATTTCGCCTCATATAATTCACACTCAGAATTTTAAATAACTGCATATAAGTGAGGTCAACTTGGCTTTTTCTAGGCATATATAACAAGCAAGAATCAGCCCTACTGAAGAGTATTAAGTTCTTTCTGATACGAAATGCCCTTTGCACTTTCATAGTAATAATAGCATTTTCTTTGATTTCATGAACAATATTGATGAATTCAATGAAATTTTCCTTCTGATGGGCATTTGGTTCAAACAATACAATTTTTCATTGCTTCTAAGTACTTTTTTTCTAATTCTTTGAACATGTGCTTCTGTAAATGAAGTTATTGGTTTCATGAATTTTTACATTGATCGTAGGAACGTTCCTGCTTTCCGTCTTAAAACTATTTATTTCATGTTCAATAATCAAACAGTGCGAGTGTTTTTTTTTATTCAGTAGCATTGTTAAGCTTAAGAAGATCTATAAAGAAGTTACACAAATGTGCGACTGCTTTTGGGAGCCATAATTCAAGGTAAATGCAATTTCACATCTGTTTTAATATAGTTTTAAATTTCTTTTGTTTACCTTTAATTTAACCTTAAAATTAATTAGGTTCATTGGATCAATGTATATAGTACATTGCAGCAATAAAACTAGGTCGTAAGATCTACGCAGGAAATTGACTGCTCTAATGAGTATAAAGCATTCGATGAATGAAAACGTACAATAAATGAAATATTTGACCAATCATAAAATCAATTAGCTTAGTTCATTGAATCTGTGAACTTTTCATTGAGCATAATTTGTAATGTATCTCTGTTCAGAATGAACACATCCATCGGTTGAAAATTGATAAAAAGTTAATTTATCCAACGAACATTTTTATTGGATCTACGTACCTTTCTGGTTCAATTGTGTTCAGTGTTTAATATTTCTCGATAATTTTCATTTCTCGAAAAAAGAAAAACTTAGCTCTTATTTCTCAGAAATCTCGAGAATTCTCACATTATATATAAAATAACATTTACTCGCTTATATTCAATTTGGTTCGAGAGTGAGTGTCCAGTAGTGATCAGAATTTTTCAGTGCTCCGGAAAATAAAATCTATAATCAGTCTGTGGAACTATCAAGACACATGAAAATTTTTCATCTTGATTTTAATCTTGATTTATCTAAAAAAATTAGAGCCATCGGACTCAGTAAAGCGTGTATTTTTTCAATTTAAGTAAAATTATGTGTGTAAATAGCAAAATTTCCTTGAAATGGAAATTTTACATTAAAAAAACAGAAAAAATGGAACACATACTTATATACATCGTCGGCTTATCACATGGGTGCTGCCATCGGACCTGATACATCTGGAAATATCCAGTAATTTAGGAGCGATCGGACTCAGTAAAGTCTCTACTTTGTTTAAACTGATTAAAATTAATAAATATAAATTGTGAAAACTGTAAAAATTTGCATCAAAGTGGAAATTTTATATTAAATGTTATATTAACCTCGTCGGATGATACCTCGAGGCTTATTACTTTGATATCGTAGAAAATATAGTGTTGAAGCGGTTGATTGATAATCAATTATCGTGGAAGAGCTAATACGATCTGCGAAAATTGAAGATCCTGGATATCTGACGATAGCGCAATGCGTTGATATAAGGGACGACTTTTAAGCAGTTGCAGATGAATCAGTTAATTTAAAGAACAAGAAAGTGGAACGGAATTTACTTCAGAAGGAATCCTCAAAGGAACTAAAACATTTTTATACCAATCAAAAATTAAGCAAAGTAATTAAAAAGAAGAAGAATCGTCATGAAGGATTGAAGTTCGGGTACAAATATGGTGCAGCAATAACGTTAAATGATATCATGAGTGACAGGACGCTAATTGTTCCCGTTCCTGGTGGAAAAGCCTCGAACACTCAACCAACAGAGGACGATGCTATGGACTTTGAGGCGCATACAGGTTTGGAGATTATTGACAAGGTGAGTAAAAACTCTTTGAATGACAATAGTGAAAATTTAAACTACCTGCTACTAAAGACACGCCAAGTCATTCCAAGTATGCTGACGATAGCACCAAATATTTCGAGGAATTTTCAGATTTTTTTAGCAAAAAGGAAACCACGGGCGATGGCGACAGTCTGATAAACTGGGTGTCTGGTTATGTGAGCTTTATATTTAATAAGTTGAAGGAGAATTCTGGTGACGATGCAGCGGTGAATAAAGTTTTGAATCGTGTGGTCAAAACAAGCAGTGTAGAAGGTTCAAACTCAGTGCAGGGCTTTCAAACTGTCAAAGCCAATAAAAGATATCATGGAAGTAACGCGTGGAGTTTGGTGCAGTCTACTATTAAGATTGACGAAAATCCTTTTAGTGCGCTAAAGGAGATTAATATTAGCGGCGAAAAAACAGGCATGTCTTGCGGTGGTAAAAGAGATGTCTACGCAAAAAATGCAAGCAAACATAATCTCACAAACAGTGGGGTGAATATGATAACAAATAAAAAAGTGCATGTATGTACCACCTATAATGTGTTCCGACCTTGATATTATGAGTTTTGTTAAGTTTATGCGTGAAAAGTATCACAGGGTCAAATTTAAAATCACCCGTCATACTAACAATATGAGTAAAGTCTGTGGTGAGAAAATTGCTGACTATGAAAAAGTTCTTAGTATTCTTAAAGAAACACATACAGGTTGTTTTACATTCACTCCTAAACATCTCAGAAACACAAATGTCCTTCTTAAAGTTCTAACTAGTGAATGGGACGAGAAGGACATTGAAGAAGAATTAAAATCCATAAAAATAAATTGTAAAGCTAATCTCAATATCATAAAAGTCAAGCGGTTCTCCACTACAGGTTCAAGAAAATCTGGTATCAAACTGAACAGTTACATTGTGCAGTTTGGACCAGACACTGATATCAAGGATTTGACTAATATAAGTTTTTTGTTTAATTGTAGGATCACGTGGGAAAGGCTGAGGCTGAGAAACACCATAATGCAATGCTTTAATTGCCAGGAGTCTGGTCATGTGGCAGCCAACTGTAACCAGGGGTATAAATGTATGAAATGTAGTAGAAGGCACTAGCCTGGAGAGTATCATCGTATTGCGGGATCCCGTCACCACCAGAAAACCGAAAGCGACATTGGTGCAGGAAATGAAAATGAAAACGAAGTCACGGTCATAGAAGAGGAGCCTTATTGTGTCAACTGTGGCTTGACTGGTTATCCAGCAAATTATAAAGGTTATCTAGTATATAAGATATTATTAAAAGATAAGCTTCAGAACCGCAAGATGAAATCGAGGCAGGCTATACAAAATGAGTTTTTTATTCAGAAAGGTATACAATATAGAAAAGATAATATGTTGAATAGCAGAAGAAGAAAAAGTATTAGTTACGCGAGTAATTTTGGGACTCAAGAAGGGTTGAGTCCAATCCTAACGCGAATCACAATAAACTGATAGGATATGATAATGGAAACATACTTGGCTATTTCGAATGTGTGGAAGTTTTCGGAACTGATTTAGCTAGTGTCATTTTAAAAATGAAAAAAACTTTTACCTAAATATAAATTAATAAAAGATACGACTCAAAAGCAAATTGCCTTGGTAAATTTTTGCGCATCAGTAATGGATATTAATGATAAGACTGTAAATGATAAATAGTGATAGTAGCTCTAATATTAAATTAAAACAAATTAAAGTTCATACTCTGAACGCAAATAGCATTGTAAGTCAAGCGGAGAGGATTGCTTTTCAGGATTATCTTGACCATTACATACCGGATGTAATCCTAATACAAGAAACTAAGCTTAACGGTAGACATAAGGCGGAATTTAAAAATTACAATATGATTAGAAGTGATGAAGGCGTACGTACAGCCATTCTTCTGAGAGATCATTTTAACTTTCACATTGCTGATTTGTCTAGCAATGGTTTCAAGAATATCAATTACACTGCTGTGACCATTGACTTAAATCACAGATTAAAATATCTAGATTATCCATATATGTGCCGCATGGCCTAGATAGGGCTGACTTTGATCTGGATATAGAGGTTCTGAATCTTATATCGACCAATCATCCCAATGTGGTGGTAGGCGGTGATATGAATGCTAGAATCCCCTTATGGGGTGAACACCTATCAAACACATATGGAAGAGCACTGGACGGATGGCTGAATGCTAACTCGCAGATTTGTGACGTCTCAATCATCTCATCAATGTCTCCGACGTTTCCCAGCTCCGCCTATTTTTGATATCCAATGATCTTATAGATAATACTTTTGCTTCTCCAACCCAACGTAAGTGCCGAACACTGCAGGGCATTTCTGATCATTTATCAGTTGAATTGTTATTAAGCACTGATGATAATTACATCATCGACATGATCCCGATTAAGAAGCCTGAACATTTCCCATTAAAACATATAAACTAGACGGTCTTCCGCATTGTTAGGTCATTTAGACTGTCAAGCATTATGCCTCCAAAACATAGAAATCTAACAAATACAGAGATTGATTCCTACATTAGTAAATTCAACTCTGCGTTTATCGAAGTAGTAAGCGAAATGAGTAGAAAAAACCCTATCTCTAAAGATGATAAGAATTATAATTTAATTTTTAATTTTTAATTAAATTGTACAAGTTACGTAATGACTGGAAAAGAAAATTAAAACGAATTTTTCATAAAAACTTAAATAGCGTGAACCCAGAGTATAAATGTCTGTTATCAAGGATAAACTGCCTAACAGTTTTAATAAAGCATAATACAAACTCTTTTATAAAGAAATGGTTTGAGAAACGCTTAAAAAATATAAAATCTGGTCCAGCTATATATAAAGAGATAGACAAATTTATAAATGAAAAAAAAACAAATATGACTTTGAACTCAGATATGAGTAGGGCGGAAGTTTTCGCTGGCCACTTTAAGGAAATCTCGAAACGTGAGATCAAAAACTGTAATCGATAAAGTAGATGACTATTATAATAATGTTAAGAATACCGACGGATCTATAGAAAGTATCTGTAAATTTGTCGATAATTTTACGGCAGAAAATTGTGATGATAATAATCCTTTTGTCGAAAGAGATAAATTAGTCGGATATATAGATAAGCTGTACACAAAAAGTCCAGTGGACAAGACAGAATTTCAAATTTCTTAATTAAGAAATTACGTTATCAGGCTCTCGTTTATTTGACTATTATTTTCAATCACTGTATAAATAATGGATATTTTCCTGAGTGATGGAAAATCGCTAAAATCGTCCCACTCCTGAAGAATAAAAATAATCTTGACATTACAAATTTCCGACCAATCTCACTGCTATCGAATGTGGGTAAACTTTTAGAGAGAATCATGGCAGATGAATTGCTCAGACATAGCGCCAATAATAATATAATACCAAACGAACAATTTGGTTTCCGAAATCAACATTCAACTACGGATGCGATGTTCAAGTTTCATAATCAAAACAAATTGACGGTCGCATGCATGCTAGATTTTACCAAAACGTTTAATATATAGTCAAGTCCGAAGAAACGCCAACACCATTTACTTAAGCAAATTCCTTCACGTTCCAGGGACAACAATTGCAACAATTGCGCTGACGATGCAGTTCATGCAAGCAAAGAATCACGCAGCAACAACATGTAATCCGAAGCAAAATTATGTGTTTTATTTATTCCTCTCATTACAGAATACTTAGAATAATGTAGAGTAGATTAGTCGTAGTCATATCGCCGCAGAATGATGTTAGCCGGTAAAAATTAATTAAATAAAGTTCTAAAAGTTCTTCTAAATTGAATCTTTCATTTCTTTTTATTTTGTTTCCATATTTCGCGTTTGAAATATTAAATTGGCGCAGTCGGTAGGATCCCAAGAAAAGGGATCCAGCGATAAAAAACGCGGTATATCGAATGAGTGCATTAAGAAAGGAAAAGAAGATAAAAAGTGAAAAATAAAAAATCTTTTAGTGCGTTTTCACTGTATCGAACCCAGGAATATCGAACAGTGAACAATTCATGTGAAAGTGATTAAATTCCAGATTTAGCTTGAATAATAATACCTAAATAATTTAAGTCTCTACTGAATTACATACTAAGATTCCATACGCTTAAGTGTGGAAAAATCAACAAAATAGCAACAACATAAAATCAAATCAGGAGAAATAAACGACTCACGCTACAACATCCTCTCGGAAATGAAGAAAAGGAAGAAAATCTTGCACAATTATTCGAGGAAACGATGGCGTTAACACTACGCATCGACCCTTTACAGTTCATCGAACGAATACCGGAATTCGGTGGAAAATGTGAGGAACATTTTACATTTTTAGAATTAGTCGAGGATATTATCCCTGTAGTTTCAAAATATGAAATAAGTGACCAACAATTATTGTTTAATAGAATTAACAGTAAGCTACGTGGTAAGGCTAGGGAAGTTATCGAAATAAAAAATCATGTAAAAACTTGGTCCGAAATTAAGGCGGTTCTTACTAACAGTTTTGGCGACAAAAGATCGTGCTTTCAAATTATTGACGAATTACGCGGAGTAACCTTCAGTTCAAATAGCGTAGATATGAACAATCAAATTAAAAATATTCTAAGGCGACTAAATAACAAATCCAAAAATCAGCCCAATTCATAGTTCAGTGTCGAAGCGAATAATAAAACCGCTCTAGATATTTTCAAAGACAAATTGGCAGAACCAATGCGTTCTATCTTATTTAGCAGGAAACCTGTCAACCTTGAGGATGCCTTAGATATCTTGGTTGAGGGCAATTACGCTTACTTTAATCCATATAAAAATAAACGAAGCGACGATAAAACTTTAAATAGAAATAGTTACCCCCAACGATATACTAAGCCCAATAATAATGATTTCAACAATAACAACAACTATTTCAGTGGTAACAATAATAGTAACACTTATAAAAACCATCAAAATCAACACCCTAATAATTTTAGGAGATTTAATCAAAGTAATCAAAATAATTATCGATACAATTTTCAAAACTCAAACCCGAGAAATTTCACCGCAAATAGGTCCCAAAATATAAGACAAAATCAGTTCTCGCATCCGCGTAACAATAGAGTAGAGCCCATGGAAGTCGACAGATCTATTAACTCTAGAATTGACGTAGTCAAAAATTTTCGATTGGTATTGATTATTTTATTGCTTAAAAAAAAGAAATACAGATATAATATATAAAAAAAAAATATATCTTCTAAGCTATGCCTCTCACATAAACATAATGCTCGTGTGTGAGGGCAGACCTGCAGTGAATATTGTAGTTATCTATATTATTTTATTATAGCGTACTTATCTACATACATAATATCTACTTAACTTCAATGATTTTTTTTTTTTTTTAACTTATGAGTACAATGTGCCAGGTACTATTTCAATAAAAGTATTTTGTTATTTAATGATCGTATTTAGTTCGAAATCCTACTCAACAAATTAGAGTTTTCACGAACGAAGCGTTTTAGAGTTAGTTTATAATTCACAATGTTCAAATTCAACTTAACCTGTGTTGGTATATTATTAAATAATTTTGGCCCTAGTACACATGCATGGCTTTGCGTTAGCGATTTGTTACACCTAGTTACATTTAAAGGGATGGTTAACTGGTTTCGAGTAATGTAATTAGAAATACGGACTGGGAAACTTTCAATATTCTTATATATGAATTTAAGTAACGTGACCATATGGATTTGTCGAATGTTCATTACATTGAAATCAGAAAAAGCTTTAGTTGTTGAGTAATATTTTGATTTTTTTAGGCATAGCTTGATTACTTTACTTTGCAAGTTGTTTAAAGGAGTTAAAGTACTTGTATATGTAGCTCCCCATGCTATTATACCATACTGGATGAGTGACTGGATAATAGCGTAATAAACTAATTTCAATGTATCCCTATCTAAAATGTTGCGCAACATAGGAAATTTATATGTGGTTTTCCGTATTCTATTGCATACGTGTAAAATGTGTTTTTTCCATTTTAGATCACTATCTATAATTACCCCCAAGTATTTAATCTCATTAGTGTGGTTTATCTGAAAGTTATTTAGTAGGACGCAATGTAGCCGTATGTTATAATTTCGTTTGTTACCGAAAGTCATGTAATATGTCTTATTTAAGTTTAAGACCAGCTTACTATTACACAACCAATCATAAATCCTTTCAAGCCCCTTGTTTGCTAAAAACATTACTTCTGTCCAACTTTTTGCTTTGAAGAGCAGTACAGTATCATCGGCGAAAGCAACTAGATTACCATCAAATTCTCTATCTTTTAGCTTACACAAATCATTTACATAAATTAGGTATAGCAGTGGACCCAGTACAGTGCCTTGCGGTACACCGTATTTCACTATAATTGGTTCACTAATAGTATTGTCTATTTTAACACGCTGTGTTCTGTTCTCAAGATAAGAATTTAATAGATCCAGGGCTTTACTACGAATGCCAACTTTCCGTAACTTTTGAATCAGGAGTTTATGGTTTACGGTGTCAAACGCTTTCTTCAAATCTAAGAATATCGCAACAGCACATTCATTGTTATCAGTGGCATGGCTTATATATTTAGTGATTTCATAAAGAGCGTCTGAAGTGCTAGTGCTCGCTTTAAATCCGTATTGGTTTGGTGCTAGGATATTATTCGCGTTTAGATATTCTAATAATCTTTGCTTGATACATTTTTCGTAAATCTTACTAATATTTGATAACAGCGAAATAGGTCTGTAGATATTTGGGTCAAGTTTTTCCTTATCCTTATATATGGGTGTAATTATCGCCTCTTTCAAACAACTCGGAAAAATACCTTGTGATAGCGATAAATTGAAAATGTAACAGAGGGGCTCAGTAATTTCACTGGCAACACCTCGAATTATATTTGTAGTATAATTATCACTACCGGCCGCCGTATTATTCTTTAGACCAGCTATGTGGAATAACAATTCATCTCGAGTAATAGTCCTGATTTCAGAAAGATTTGGACTTTCAGACTGGATCCAAAGATCATCTTGTCCGGAGCCCTGAACTGAGTTAGATATAGTTTCTCCAATGCTTGTAAAGTGTGTGTTGAATTCTGCAGCTATCTGTGCTGGGTTATTAATTAGAACACCTGAACTGTTGCGAATTTGTGAAAGAGGTGCCTTATACGCTTGATTAAAGGTTATTTCATTTATTCTTTTCCACAGTCTTTTCGGGTCATTTTTAACCTCTAAAATTTTTGCTTTATAGTAAGATATTTTAGCCTGCTTTATAATAATATTTAACTTATTCCTATATGTTTTATATCTGTTTACTAGGTTTTCGGAAAATGGTTGCTGCTTAACTACATTTGCTAGTCTGTTTCGGTACCTAATCGAAGCGATTATACCTGGAGTAGCCCACTCTTTCACAGGTTTTAAATTTGATTTATAATTTGTATGTTTTTCCTTGGTACATTCAGATAAAACTTTGTCAACAATGTTATAGAATAGCTCAAAACTGCTATTAACGTTATTGCAAGAGTAAATACTCTCCCAACTTTCATTCTGTAATTTACTGGCCAATCCACGTATATTAATATGCCTATAAGGTTGTTTCTCAGATCTGTAGTTTGTTTTACTTGTATTAATGAAAACCAATTTAGCCATAGTACAGTAATGGTCTGTGATGTAAGATTCGTAAATGGCAGGTGAAAAGTTTACTTCACCAGCCTGCTTTAAGAATACATGATCTATACATGACGGATTATGAGACCCTACCCTCGTTGTTCCGAGTAAGTATTCATTATAACCTAGATTCATTAGTGTATCTTTATATTCATGTGATATGGGCGAAGCTCTATTATCCAGGATATTTATATTTAGATCGCCTATTATTAAGTGGTTTAATACATTTCTTTTACTTTTTAAATACTCTTCAAGCGACTTTGTATAATTAAAAGGATTTAAGCTAGGAGATCTATATATACAAGTAATATTAAGGTTTCTATCGCATGGTAAATAAACTTCCAATTCAAGTGCATTTGCCTCATTTAGATCACATTCTAATACCTTAGCTGAAAAAGTATCCCTTAAATATACCATAACGCCGTCACACTTGTTAAAGCAATTTGGCTTTTCATACTTTACGAAACCATCTAGTAAGTAACAATCAGTATCGCCAAGCCAGGTCTCGGTTAAAACTATGAGATCAAAATCCGTTTGCAGATTATTGAGTAAAATTGTTAATTCATCAAAGTGTTTAGGTAGGCTTCTTATATTCATGCTAAATACCCTGAAGCAGAAATCATTATTTACCTGAAAGAACATTTTAACGTCATTATCATTACTTAAGTATTGTGTCCTATTATTTAGCTGTTGCTCTATAACCTCAATTAAGTCAGTCATTATTAATATATATGTATATACAAATTCGAAAAAAAAGGAAAAAAGAAAAAGAATATCTTAGAAAAGAAAAATTTAGTTCAAACAATCTAAGTCGTTCATATGCCTGATGACAATTGCTCTGGTACCTTCAGATTTTCTCGCATAAACTTTGCCGTTTCTGGTCCATATATATTTGTAATGTTTTCCCCTTAAGATTTTTTTCGCTTCCATCAGAAGTGATACAGTAGCTGGTGTTAAGTGGTCTCCAACAAATATGCGTCCTTCTCCAAGAACATTGTTTACCGTGTTAGCGATGATGCCTGGGCCATTACGAATAGATCGAACTGTTTTCTTATATGCATCCATAAAAGCATCTCTTTTCACTCGCCTACAAAAGCGGACAATGATTGCTGCTGGTGCATCAGCTTTGCTTGGTTGACGAAATGCGTAATTTATGTCAAGTTCATCGACCTGCTCGTTTACGTTTGATGCTAGTGCCTTTACAATGGACAGTATATTTTCATTTTTTGTCTGCTTAACACCACTGATTTGTATGTTATCACGTCGTAATTCTTGTTGAGTCATATTGTTTTGTCGGACTAACCCATCCACTTCCCCTCCCAACTTTGTATTCTCTGATTTCAGCTCATGAAGTTCCGTTAAAATTTTGCTAATTTTGCTGTTGCATTCATCGAATTTTTCTGATAAAAACTCAACAGATTTTTTAATATCACACAATTCCATTAGAGGATTCTTAATTGAACTTTCTAGTTCTCTTTTAAACTTTTCGAATAATTTGTTGATCAGATCTTCAGTTTCATTAGTCAATTTGTTAGGTTTGCAAAATTCACACTTCCACTGTTCGCGCTTTTGCCCGAGTCTTCGAACATTTTCTGCGTTTTTTAAGTGTGTGCACTTAGCATGAAAATAATTTTTGCAACTCGAGCACATAATTACTTCTTTCGGTTCACTAAAGCTCTCCTGACATTTATGACACTCATTCACCATTTTATATCTATATTTACAGACTTTTCTTTCGGTTACACTAAAATACGTCCGACTGCAATCACTGTTCACTGCCTCGGAAACCAACAACCACTTCCTTATATAAAGTTACAGACAAAAGGCAGACCTCTTAAACTTATAGTAGATACAGGTGCGACAGCTAGTGTAATGAATACAGGAATTTGTAACCCCATATATAGAAGTAAAATACCCCCAATCAACATAAAGACGTTAAAAAAATATTATCCCCTGTGATACTAAAGTAAAGTGATCATGATGTTCATTGAACTCGACTCAAAAGAAAAAATGGAATTCCTTGAAATGCAATTCCATGACAAATTCGATGGAATATTAGGAAATAATATTATGGTAGATCTCGAAGCTGATACTAATTTCAAAAACAAAATTCTCAAAGTGAAATCGGGAAACGAAATTCCGTTATTCTTCAGTGAAAATAAGGAAAGGGAATATGTTATCCTCGTATCTTCTGAAAAATTGAATGCATTTCAATACGAAACATTTCTCAATGAAAATGAGATAAGGTATGACCACCTAGATCAGCTTACAAGATACGAACTTCTGAAAACTTTAAGGAAGTTCGATAAAGCATTTTATCGCGAAGGTGATGATCTATATATATCTGATATTCACCCATGAATTAAAACATAGTATAAATACGATATCCTGAGGTACACCGTCAGGAAGTTCACAGACCAATTACAGAAATGTTAGAGCAAGGTGTAATTAAACCCAGCGATTCCCCCTATTCCGCGCCTATATGGGCTGTTCCTAAAAAACGAGACACATCAGGGAAACAGAAATGGCGCATAGTCATCGACTATAGGAAGTTAAATAATGTCACAGTCGACGACAAATACCCAATTCCAAATATCGACGATATTTTAGACAAATTGGGACGCGCTTTGTATTTTACAACCCTCGATCTAGCCAAGGGTTTTCACCAAATAGAAATAGCTCAGCAAAATATCAAAAAGACCGCCTTCAGTACCGATAACGATCACTACGAGATTGCCAGGATTCCATTCGGATTAAAGAATGCTCCGGCAACCTTCCAGCGGCTTATGAATTCCATACTGAAGGATTATATCGGGAAAATCTGCTACGTGTACTTGGATGATATTGTTGCGAAATCTCCATGTTCCCCCCCCCCCCGCAATGAAGAAAAAAATCTTGCTGAAGTCCTATGCGTTGGCTACGACGCCCATGACGGAAACGAAGCAATGCATCCGAGCGGGGACCCAAGAAACCCAAGAGATGGCGCGGCTGCACCCCAATGCGGCGAATTCCGTCCCCAATTTATCTGGCAACGCAGGCCCCAAAAGAAAAATCGCCCGGATGACAAGCAAGATAAAGAGAGACAAGTTTGATTGAGAAACGAGACAGACAAGAGGTCGAGAAGAAAAAGTCAAGCAGTGAAGTCTTTTGGAATTTAATTTGAAATTGTTTTCTTTGCTAAAGTTCTCTTCTTTTTTTGTAAAGTGTTATTTTTATCAAATTGTAATAAAGCAGTTAAGACAAAAGAAAGAAACACATTAAACATCTTGCCCTACATAAATTAGGAAGGTTCCAGCAACTGCCCGAGGAACGGGACAGGGTACGCAGAGGAATTTGGGGTACCATTTGTCTGGATTAAGGGGACAAGTAGCGCTTTACATTATTTTTTTTTGAGTGGTTTTATTTCTTTTATGAAACTTTATCTATATTGCTTATTACTTTAACCATAAATTAGGAATGTTCCAGCAACTGCCCGAGGAACGGGACAGGGTACCCAGAGGAATTTGGGGTACCGTTTGTCTGGATTAAGGGGACAAGTAGCGCTTCACATTATTTTTTTTTGAGTGGTTTTATTTCTTTTATGAAATTTTATCTATATTGCTTATTAATTTAACATATTTTAACACCTTTATTAAAATATAAATTACGTTGCATCACAGCCCCAGTAAACGTTGAATTCTAAAATTACATCGAATTCTAGAATTGAAATCAGATACAGTATCTGAACGTAGCTATAGTGAAAACTTTTTGTTTCACAAACTGCACATCGAGTTCTCAAAGCGATATAATTTATTAGATCGAATCATTGCATGACAGCCTCAGTAAACGTTGAATTCTAAAATTACATCGAATTCTAGAATCGAAATCAGATACAGTATCTGTACACAGCTACTGTGAAAACTCTTTGTTGCACCAACTGCGCATCGAGTTCTCAAAGTGATAGAATTTGTTCCATCGAATCATTGCATTACAGTGTAAGCACATATTGAATTTTAAAAAACTACACTGGATTTCTAAAATTAGTATAAGTTGTTCGATTTAAGCACTACATTTTAACCTTCGCACGTATTGCAGTTTACAACTACATTAAATTCTTCAAATTAGTATAAGCTATTGCATTCAATCCCTACATTTTAGCATTCCCACGCATTTCGTTTTAAAACTACATCGAATTCCTAAAATTATTATAAGTTACTCTAGACAATTACCGCATTTTGGTATTTTCACGCATTGAATTTTAAAAGCTACATTGGATTTCTAAAATTAATGCAAGCTCCCCTATCCAGTAACTACAAGTTAACAATTTAAATGAAACTAATAGAACGACAAAAAGAACAGGATCACGCTTTGCAATTTTCGTGATCGTCCCTATTTAACTGGGCTCCACTTCACATGAAGACTCCAGGAAACGTCCAAGGGGAATCCCAATGGACAGCCCGAGTACATTAAACAGGCTCCCACGAAAGGATCCCCGTAGTTCGACTTCCTGCGAGTTGATTCTGTGGAACCAGGTTCGACCGAAACGACGAGACCCCGCATTATATTTCCACCTTGGATACTTGCCTTCAAAAACATCTCATAGAACGTAATCCAGAATCTGCAGTTCAATATGCAAAACAAGTAATTTCAGATTTACTCTGTAATCGCAGAAGACATCTCTCGACTTGTGAGTGATAACAAAAGAGCTTGCTGAAAAAGACTATACGGAAACGCAAGCACACGTTGAACTTGCAAATAAATTACGAAGACGTGACCCAGGTACTGCTCCGAGATTAGGTGGTCGTGTGCCATACGTTATTTGTACAGCAGCTAAAAATACCCCAATATACATGCAAGCTGAGGATCCAATTTATGCTCTAGAAAAATGGTATTCCTATAGATGCTAAATATTGCTTAAAAGAAGCAATTACCACAATCACTTTTAAGGATATTCGAATCAATTCTCGGTGCTAAAACTGAATCGATTCTTTAGAAGGGGAAACTTCTTGACCAAACTAAAGGTTCGCGGAAAACGTAAACAAACTGTAAGTGACAACGGCTGTCTATACCTAATCTTCTGTGACAATCATCAGCTGACGTAAAACCACGGCCGTCGACTGCACCCTCTAACGGGTAATAGACACAATTTTAATCGTTAAGTGAGTAAAAGTTGGGTTTGTCTTCGAAGAAATTAACGACTGGCAAAGCTTCAATTGATTTTGGTGACGAATACGGGAGTGGACCTCTGCTACATCAGAGCGCTTTGGATCGATTTTCGTGTCCTCTCTCAGAGTGAACCCTCAAACCTCTCCGAGTTCCTGAATTTACCTCAAGGGGTGAGAAAACCTATAGAAAATAAGAACCACATGAACAAAATCTTTCGAGGTGAGTAATCAATCACTGACTGACCACTAGAATTCGAGAAAGATTTCACGTTTTGAAATAAAACTGCTCCCGTCTACCGCTCGGCCAGGGCAATTTTGTATTGAATCACAAAATTGTGTTACAATATTATCATTTTCAGCACTAGTGAAGAAGAGCATTTCGATTCTCTGGAAAAAAAACTTAAAAGGCGTCAAGAAGCAAATTTAAAAATACAACTCGACAAAAGCGACGTTATGAAACAAGAAACCGAATTTCTGGGACACATAGTTACAGTTGGCGGTATAAAACCAAATCCTAACAAGGTTGAAGCAATCAATAAATTTCCGGTTCCTAGTACCCCGAAAGAAATTAAATCCTTCTTGGGTCTGGTCAGATACAATCGTAAATTCATTAAGGATTTCGCTAAAATAGCAAAACCAATGACAACCTGCTTAAAAAAGGTAAACGCATAAATGTAATTTATATGGAATATAAAGAAGCATTCAGTAAATTGAAACTACTAATCACTACAGATCCAATCCTAGCTTACCCTGATTTTTCAAAGAAATTCACTTTTACTACTGACGCTAGCAGTTTTGCCATTGGCGCTGTCTTATTCCAAGATAATCACCCAATCTGCTACGCATCGCGCACCCTCAACGAGCACGAAACCAATTATTCGACCATCGAAAAAGAAATGCTCTCTGTAGTCTGGGCAACTAAGTATTTCTGCCCATATCTGTACGACAGGAAATTTACTGTTAAGACAGATCATAAACCATTACAGTGGCTTCACAACTTAAAAGAACCAAACTCTAAGTTACAAAGATGGAAAGCAAAATTGGAAGAATTTAACTTCAATGTTGAATATTTAAGTGGCCGAGAAAATAAAGGCGCCGACGCTCTATCAAGAGTAACGCGAACGAAATACAAATCGATGAAATTAGGTCCAAAGATGCGACAGTGCACTCAGCCGATGAAGATAACACGGCATATATCCCAATATCTGAATTACCCTTAAACTTTTACAAAACTCAAATTATAATAGAAAAAGGCTCACATCCAAGGATGACCATGCATAAAATCCACGGGAGAACCAGGAAAAAGTTTGTACATCCCAAACCTGACGGAACTTATCTTATTGACATCCTGAAAAATCATATTCCTTGCAAGGGAATAGTAGGTGTTATGATCGAAGATATTTCTATCTATAACGAGTTCCAAAATACATACCTTGAACATTTTTCAAGAAATAAAATATTAAAATTAAACAAGTGCTCTTTCATGTTAAAAGATATTCAAAACCGCTCTGAACGTCAGGAGCGAGTACTAGACCAGCACGTAAAGACAAATCACCGAGGTATAAATGACGTATTCTCCGAATTAAAGAAGAAAATCTACTTTCCCAAACTCAACTTAGAAGTCGAAAGAAATATCAATAACTGCCATATATGTAGTAATAGTGCCAAGCACGAAGGGCACCCCCTAAAATTTCCCTTCAAATTAATCGAGACACCAAGCAAACCATTGGAAATCATCCATATGGACATATGGTTTAAAAGCAAAGGTAAACCGTACTTAACAGTAATAGATAAATTCACTAAACATGCCCAAATTATACCGTTACAATCTAGGAACTGATCAGATCTCAAAAATGGATTCATGCAATACATAGGCTCCTTCGGAAAAACCTGTTCAAGTTATTACTGTTCGAACCAAATTGATTCGAATATATTTTTATAAACATTAAAACTTCTGAAAAGAAAACATACTGAAAACAAAGCATGAAAATTTTTATAAAATTAAATCTAATCTAATCACTCTCAATCAAAACGCAGATACGCAACCAAACAAAGCCATGTATTTGTCATATATATAACATATTGGATAAATACAATACAATATTATAGCCTCTTCGAGTAGATTAAGTTAAAATCATTATCATACGTTTGAAATGTTAGATTCGTGATAAAAACAATTGCTGAAAAGAGAACATATTAAAAATTACCATGCTAAAATTGAGTTCTGAAAAGCAAATAAATGTAATCTAATTACACTGTTACCTAAAAATAGGTACGATATATAACAAAAGCATGTGTTGTCATGTAATAACATACAATGCATGGCAAAAATACGATTAGATCAAGCAGATCAATTTGCAACTCTATCATCATTATAAGTACCATCGAACGGGAATTTCTTCTCTACGTGATAGAGATAACATTTTTTGCAAATATAATTCAACTTAACACAGCAGCATGGGTTGCTCTAAAAATTCTTGTTGCTATGCATTTTGGTTCGTTGCTATGCATATTATCGCTAGTACCGTATGATCACAGCTGCACTGCCAATTCTTGCAATCATGCGCCTCTGCTACTCCATCAGCGGTGTCGTGTGCAAGCAAGGGCAATAAAAACGACAAGCTGACTGATCTCGAGCTCTTTTTGCACTTGTCGGCGCTTGGGATAGGTTGGTTAGGTAGGGACTAACACATTATATCGGGTATCGACTGATATAGAACTTTTATTAACAAATCATTATTTCGGGGATTGACTGAAATAATCACTTACTAACAAACAATTTATTTCGGGTTTTCACTGAAATAAAGAATCTTACTTCGGGTCTTAACTGAAGTCAAGATAACACTTTAAGTCGGGTATTGACTGATTTAAAGAGCAATATTTCGGGCATTGACTGAAATAATCACTTACTAACAAACACTTTATTTCGGGTTTTGACTGAAATAAAGAATCTTACTTCGGGTCTTGACTGAAGTCAAAATAACTCTTTAAGTCGGGTATTGACTGATTTAAAGAGCATTATTTCGGGGATTGACTGAAATAATCACTTACTAACAAACACTTTATTTCGGGTTTTGACTGAAATAAAGAATCTTACTTCGGGTCTTGACTGAAGTTAAGACATGACTTTAATTCGGGTATTGACTGATTTGAAGCATATTGTATCTCGGGTCTGGACTGAGATCAAAATTACTAACATTAACACTTTATTCCTGGTCTAGACGGGAATAACGAATTGTTCTAATAAAGTATTAGAACAAAGGATCTTAACATTAGCTTAAAGCCAACCTCCTCAAATGCCAAGTATAGATCGGTGAGTACCAGCCACTTGTAACATTATATTATTTATTTATATATCTATTCTATAATAAATTTACTCATATATATATCTACATACTATATACTACGTGTGCATATTTATCAAAGATAACAATTCAACTCACTCTATATTTATTATATAAATATATTGCTTCCTTAGGGATCTTATATTGCAATTTATGTCAGTAAGTGTTTTCTCTGACCCAAAAGTTATATATATTTGAGTTTTGTCCCAATACAACTACTCTTGGAAATCGTGCATTACAAATCTGTGTTATTAAGTGTGTTTTCTAGTGTATGTGGTTCTCTGACCTAATTCCTTATATTTAATCTGATCTGAATACAAGTAGTGAGAAAATCCAAGAAATAAGTGTCAGTTTATTGAACGTTAAAAGAAGTGGACAGTGTTTTTTAGTTATAAGAAGATAGACCACTGATCTTAATCCATAATTATCAGTGCATTCATTGCATTCTTCAGTAAATTCAAATTTGCGTGTACGTTCTCCGTGTAGTAAGATTACAGATCAAGAAAAGGGATTCAATAGCTTAAACTATACGAACCATCCCAAGAAACAATTTTTTTTATATAGTAGTAACCGTAAGGTGTCCATTACCAAATTATATAACTTGAGTTATATAGACTAGTACTCGAAACCTCTTTGTAACTACTATAAACCCCTTATAGAGCTTAAATGGAGTATTATATAAAGGTTACCGTGACTTGATTTAGGTAACGTTATATAACTAAAGGTTTTTTAAAATGAGTAATAAAAATTTTCTGGTTACCGTAATATAACTTCTTATATAACCCTTATATAACCTAGAGTGTTCTCGATTAATTTATTTTGGTCATAGCATTGGTTACAGTAACGTTTCGGTTACCTTTATAAAATTTGTTTATAATGGTGATGGTAACGTTTCCACAACGCTTGGAATTTTCTCAGAGTGATTCCTTTTAGTGATTGAAATGTTAGGGATATTACTTCCCGTTACCTTTACAAAACAATATAATGCAAATATTTACGAAACCTATCTTGACATAGAATTTCGATATTTTTTGTATTGCGTTTTTATAATGTAAGGGTTTAATTCTTTTACATTAAGTTTTCGGCATATACGTGATGAAATTCAGCTGCAATTAGAATTTTACTGTGAATATCATCATAGGTACTTCTAAAAAGCACAGACCGCTCCAAAAATAAGCAATATTTAAGAATTTTAATTAAATATTTAAAAATTTAAAATTTTCACTTAGGTGATATTAATTCATAAAAATTACATAACATAATTTAGAATTGTTATGTACCTAAAAAGATGTATTTTCTCTATATGAACATAAAATGGAAGCCAAATATCTGCAATTTAAAGAATTGGCTTAACCGACATTTTCTTTTTATTTGTAATGCACAGATGTAAAAATGGCGGCTTGTACTTCAATGAACAAGTTACTATTATAAAACTTCAAGTAGTTTTATATAAACTCTGGCTCTATTATATAAATTTAAAGACCCTTATAAAACTTCTAGAAATATTATATAAACTATAGGAACTACCATGCCTCCAAAATGGTCATAATATGTAACCTTCGGTATTGTTATATATCTTATAGTGACAAAATACAGACGTTAGTGTTCTTATATAACCTTTGGTTATATATTGTGTTAAATAGATAAAAACAGTTTTATAATGGCTCCATTGGACACTAAAAGTAATTTGTTTTTATAACAATCACCGTAGTTACTAAAGCGCACCAAAAAATGTTACGATATTTTATAGTGGGTATATGTATTACCAAAAGCTCCCAATATTTATTAAAGCCACCTAAATTACTGGATATTGTCGAGTTATATAAGGGTAACCACGGATACCGCAATAAAAACATATTACCAATAAGTTATATAACGTGGTGATGAAAACAATTATAAAGCTTTCTTATATACCTTGTAGTAATGGTTACTCTAAGCCATATAGATCGGTGATTGAAACATTTCCATCCCCAACTTATAAAATCTTTAGTAATTTACTTCCACGATAACCACTAGTAACCTTAAAAAACTCTAATATAACTACGTCACCAATTGGTAATATTATAAAACACTTATATAACCACTCAAATTCTTATATAACCGAGTAACCATTATATACCCCTTATGAAACTACCCATCACCTTCAGTCACCAAAATTTGGAAAAATTGTTACTTGGGACACTAGCAACGCCGACATCGAACGCTTGCATAATACTCTTAAGGCCTTAATGAGCACATGCGAATTCTCAATGTTGTTGAGAAAGAACAAAGGATACCACTCGATGAAGATGGCATAATCAAAGCACTTAAAGTTTATAACGAAATTACCCATACCTCTATAGGCCAGAAGCCAATAAATTTCCTCAACAGAACAATAAAACTTAAAGAATACCCTGCGATACATCAACCCCTACTAACTAATAAAACAAAGATTATCAAAAATCGCAACTGTGGAAGATACAAAGACAAACCCTCCAATTACCTTAAGTTGAATAGAGTCACCAAACTCCACACCTTACCATAAAAAAGTCGAAGCCAAAGAACATGGCGACGATCACTTCCAATTTGGCAATGAAGATAACCTCCGTTATATAAACCAATTTAAAAGGATAATAAAATATCAAAATTAATACTTTGTTTCAGGTATCCTCCTTCTGCTGTTAATATCATCCCTTAGCCCGGCAAAACCATCAATAGAAATCAATGAAATACCCTCCGGGAACGGATACATTCTGATAAAAGAATCAGAATAATAAATGACAACAACAGAATAATGCACATTATTAATTTAACTCAATACGCCGATAGCATCATTAAAATCTAAACAAACCTACTTCTACTTCAAGAAAAATCCCCAATTCCTGCCAGCACATGGTACAATTTCAAGCATCTGAAGGAAAACTTTAACAATATCGTCCCTCATCACGTAAGTAAAAGAGCATTGATTAACATTTTAGGCAATGGGCTGCGTTTTGTGGCTGGCGTAATGGATAACGAAGATCGCGACGAAATCCAAAAACATTTTAACATAATCGAACAAAATAACAGGCAAATTATCGCTAACTTAAATTCTCATGTTTCGGTTAACAGACAATTTTCGGATCAAATAAAGAACGCTACAAACCATATCAATGCCATACCAGCTATAGCAAATACATAACTCTTAGGGATACTACAATTTCTGAGATATATAACTGTAGAGCTAAATAAAGTCGAAGGACATGTAAATTTAACTGACAATAAACTTAAATCATTTATGATCGTCACAGAAATCAATGAAAATATTAATTTTTTATCTAAGCAAATTTCAAACATAAAATAAATTATCTTAGCAAGTAGCCTAGAAATTTTACCAAAAGATATTTTAACGGAAGAAGAAACAAAACAAAACAACATAACTGTAGAGATGTTACCTTACATTAAGAATTGCATATTTACTAAAGAAGACCTTATAATTTTTGTTCTATCCATACCTAATTTGGAAAAAAATCTATACTCTAGAATAATAATTGAAAAGATCCCAAATAAGGACAATTTATTCGAAATTAGCATAGAAATAAGTAAAGTTATTGCATGCGATAGTAATATTTTTGTAAATTTAGAGAAGAACAACATTTTGAAGAAAGAACTTATTACGTATAATGACCAATGTATTTCAAACTTGATAAATAACAGAAGAGGAATGAAATGCAAATATCACAAGAAGAAATTTAAATCGTGTCATATGGTATTTTAATAACAAAAAACCTAAAGGAAACGCTGTTAACGAATAATTGTGGTCAACCAAACGTAATTAAAATCAAGAACAATAATATTATAAAATGCAAGGACTGCAAAGTCTCGATCGGAAGGCTTCAATTCGGGAATTCAATACAAACCTATCACGACAAGGTCCTCCCCAATGTCGAAAGAAACATCAGCATCACAAAAATTGTTGAGAGATTCCACTTAGAGGATTTACACCTTCAGAACGTTAACAACACCAGGCATATTGACGAGGTCAAGTACGAAGCACAGTGGAAATGGCACATGAACATCACCATGGATTTAATCATCATAGGCATCATACTAACCCTCTGCCTTTGCATGTTCCTGCAATGCAAAAAAGGAAAAACAAAGGTCCATTTCACAGGAAATCGCCCGGAGTCGATACTTGAGGAGGGAGGAGTCAAGTCCGAAGAAACGCCAACACCATTTACTTAAGCAAATTCCTTCACGTTCCAGGGACAACAATTGCAACAATTGCGCCGACGATGCAGTTCTTACAAGCAAAGAATCACGCAGCAACAACACGTAATCCGAAGCATAAGATAAAATTATGTCTTTTATTTTTTCCTCTCATTACAGAGTACTTAGAATAATGTAGAGTAGATTAGTCGTAGTCATATTGCCGCAGAATGATGTTAGCCGGTAAAAATTAATTAAATAAAGTTCTAAAAGTTTTTCTAAATTGAATCTTTCATATCTTTTTATTTTTTTTTCCATATTTCGCGTTTGAAAGATTAAATTATATAAATTAATCATGTTTAATTTCCCACTGTTCTTAATAATAATGATACACTCCTTTTTAAGCGGCCGTAGGGCATATGTTCAATTCTATAATGTGGACTCAGAGCCATTTGATATAGGAGCAGGCGTGCCACAGGGATCCATTCTTGGGCCTATTAAGTACAGTCTCTACGTCGCTGACAATCCGAAAGATCTCTCAACTCTGTTGACTGAGAACGATACTGTGATGACAAATCCGAATCGAGTACGACAGCTTAAGTATGCTGATGATACGGTTGTTTACAATTCTAGTAGCTCACCCATTGTAGCACTGAATAGAGTTGAACTCCATCTCAAGCTGCTGGCCTCATACTTCGAAGGGTGGGGCATCAAATTAAACATGTCTGACTCGGAATTCATATGTTTTCGTAGACCATCTGGCAGAACGGGTTCATCTATATGTGGCAAGGCCAAACGGCCAAAGTTAATAATAAATAATACAGTAATTCCCCAAAAGACTTCGGTGAAGTACCTTGGGGTCAAGTTTAGCTCAACTTTTAAATTTAAGGCTCACATGCAGTACGCCATTAAGAAAGCAAATATGGCCTACGACTGCCTGAGTGGATTAATAAGAAAGCAAAATGGACTCTCGGTTGATGTGAAGAGCCTTCTATTCAAGCAATGTATCAGACCAGTTATCACTTATGGTTTTCCCATCTGGTTCCCAGTTAACTCGTCAATGTATAGGAGAATAACCCTTCTTGAAAGAAAAATACTCCGACACTGCACTGGCTTTTATCGAAAAACGGACGGTACGTTCTACAACAATACCATATTATATATAAAGGCGAACACTGTTCCCTTGGAAGTCCAAGTTCATACCCGCATGAAAAAATATCTCGAAAAACTGAAATTCCATCCAAATCCTTTGATAAATGAAATCTTTAATGACAAGCGCGAATTAGATCTATCAAATACGAATGACAGATTTCTAAAACAATTTCTCGTGGTCAACGAGTGAACTCCACTTGAAATCAAATGAAATTCTACAATGAAAGTGATTCTAATCACCATCGTGGTTAGGGAGTAAATCGCCATCCTGGTAGATCAAAGTGTTAAGATCCGGTGAATACTAAGAGATCTGCCGGCAGATCCATCAGTGCTGAATAGGGCGCTACTCTGCTGGTTGGGGCTTGTTTCTGCGTCTAGAATAAATGATTAGATTATTGCTATCTTTTCCATTATTGGAAATGAAGACATTACTTGCGAGTAAATTTTATAGTCTTGACAAGCAAATCCGCTTCGTATGATGCGTCTACTTGATTTGTGTTTCGTAAGATTGTAATATTATTTTAATCCATTCAGTAAGCATTTCTTCATTTGTCTAGCCACCAAGTGAATTGTAGTATTTGTGTAAATAATCAGTGTTGGAATACATGATTTACAAAGATTTACAAAGATTTTGAAAAACACTTTAACCATTTCTTGTACTTTGGCATGTTCTAGTCTAGTCACTAAGATTAAAATTTAATTAAGACTTATATGTATGTAGCTTACTATGAAAGTTAAAAGAACAATGTAAAATGTTTGGGCTAAATAAAGAAAAAAATTCAAATTATATTCAATTTACAATGTTATATAACAATAAAATATGTACAACTCTTTATTACTAAATTCATATATTTTATTTATTATTTAAATATGTATGTAGGTGTAGATATAAAATCATGGCAAAACATAATTTAATTCTGTTATTGTTCAGCTTTTCGAAAAACACAGCGCATCCAAAGTAGTATTGAGCAATGGATTACTCTTCTTCTTAACAAAATCCTTCGGAATAGTAAAATGACGTTCACTACTAATTAATTATTGGACAAATCATCTCTAAGTTGAATTCTTGTTTAAAAATTTTCAGCAACACCAGGGTTCACTTCTCTGGCACTGTCTGTTATAAATAACTTTATGTTGCTCTTGAAGGAACAGTTCTTCATTTCCATGGATTGGAGCTTCGGTAACTTCTGCTTCGTCAGTATAAAACTGTTCAAAACTAACAAATTATCTATTTAGATTTCTTTGGCAATTGTGTTCATATAATTTTCGTGAATAGTCTAAAAAATGTGTAGGTATATATCTCCTCAAGTAAGACTTTGTAAAGACTTTTGATGTTCTTGTTTATTCTTTTAGTTATTTCATCTATTATTGCAATAGAAAGCTTCTAACATATAGCTCATTGCTGTCCTTTTCTAATTTCCATAAAACAAATATTTTAAGGCTCCTTTTGCAGTTAACAAGGTTATTTTTAATTCGTAAAGATCATAATCTCCATAGTGTGCCAACTTGTCTTATAATTCAAAAGTAATTGCATTTTTTTTATTTATATTCATAATTTTGCAAAACGATATTTTTGACAGAGGAGTTTTTTTAATATTTCTGCAATTTTCCGTAGATATGCAGTACACATACGGAAAATTGTAAAAATATTCAAAAGTTCTCCTGTCATAAATGTAATTCTATAAGATTTCGCATTTCTCACTAATTCAAATTGAAAATGCAATTCATATTCTGGAAAAGAATCTTCATCTTCACTATTACTATTATCTTCCTGAATTCGTTACTTTCTCTCTTCATCTCAATGTAAAAATTCTTAAAAAGTTTTCAAAATAGCTAAGTGCAAACCCTGATTATAGCAAAGTTGCTGATTTGCAATACACAACTTTCCAATTCAACTTCCTGAGTAACAGCAGCACCATCATTTATTACCTCCAGTACAATATCCATTACAATAGAAATACCAGTTCCATCTAATTTTGGTGTTTTAGTAACTCTAACTAACGTTTTTTCGGCAGAACACCTACCAACCCAAGATTTGACGAATCTTTAGAAATTTTTTATATATGATAACTTCCATGTACCTTTTATTTTTAATGCTAGTTAGTACGTTAATAGAAATCAAATCCTTATTTATACCATAAACAACATACAACTAGATATGAAAATTCCCATATAAACCCGGATCAATTTTTCAAAGATCTTTAACTTTATATTCAACTAAAGAAAGCTATCAGTAAAACATGTTGCGAAGAATTTATGTGGCATAATACAGCAGAGAGAGAGAATGTGTAGAACTTTCTATTAGCGGGTCATTCGAACCGTTTCATTTGGGGTGTTCATATCTAGATGTAAGTTGTCTCAGTTTATACTATTCTTCTTAAAATGCGACCTTATAAGCTTCTGAAAATTGTTTGAGAATTGTCGGTAGAAAAAGTTAGTATTGTACACATTATAAATCTGTCAATTGCATGCCTGTACTGAGCCCTGAACACAGGGGCAACAGCTTCTAAAATAACCAGAATTTATATTCTAATGAAAAAGCAGACTCGCTGAGTATATGATTCCTTAGAAATAACATTTGATTTTCTGCCTCTGCGTTCAATTGGGAATATTTTAATCGACCACCAACTCTAATAATGTTAGTTCCTTCATCCAGAAATGGATTCAATCATTGGATTGAACTGTTGATGTCGGGCCATTTGTTGTGTTGACTATGTTGACTATCAGAACCAGCTTAACACAAGATCACTGCATGGACACGTTTAATAAATAAGCGGTCAACAATACATGCATTCCATCACTTAGTCGGTGCTAGCATCATTATGTTAAACTAAACATAAACCAAACACCGGATGAAATTACATGCAATCCTCAAAAACATTAAACAAAAAAGATTTAATATTATATAAAACATGCTTAGAAACGTCAGCAACAAAATGAACACAATGCTTAGCCGTATTATTAACAGTCATGCACATGCGTGAAAAGGATACCAGACCTGGCTAGCGTATTCAAGAAGTGGTCTCTCAAAGCAAGTGTACATACGCAATGTTATGGTAGAATTCGAAAACTCTCGGGACCAACGTTTTATAAAACCCGGGATAGAGCTACTCTTTGATACCATGTAGTTTATGTGAGAGATAAAATTCAATCTATGGCCACATTTGACACCAAAGTCACAGACAGAGTACAAACGGCGAATCGAGAAATTCGAGAACTCATAATCATATGTGATTGGTGTCTGATTCCTATAGAAAGTTATAACTTCGATATTGAGTATCAAAACTTTGCTCTTGCGCCAATTGTCAAATTTGTGAAGATCACCCTGTACGTGTTCATAATCGTTAACAGATTCAATCTGAGGGAAAAGCTTAACATCGTCAGCATAAATCAAGGCCTTACAGTACTTCACAATAGAGACAATGTCGTCAAAAGGCAGAATAAATAACAACGGGCCCAAGTGACTCCCGTGAGGTACGCCGGACGAAGCTTTCAAGGCTCTGGAGATGGAATGGCGGAATACGATTTAGTATGTTTTGTTATCTAAATAAGACCTCTGTCCATTTTAGAAATGTTGGAGAAAACCTTACTTCTTTTTGATTTAATGTGTTTAAACGATATTAATGAACACTCACTTTCTTAAACTAATATCTTTAAAATTAATTTTGTATTTCACTTATTTGATGATTAATACAAAATAGAAATAATTTTATCACTTTATTTATATATTTAGAAAGAAAACTAAATGTTATATTTAGTTTTTAAATGGCATCAACAATATAAATGTATTTATGTATTGAAATTTATAGGAAATTATAAGAAAATGAATTGCAGGGGAATATTAAAAATTACTCACAAATACCACAAGAATCAAGATCATAATTTTAGTTGATTTGCAGCACTCACCTCAGACGATATTCTTTCGTTTATTTGATGTGTTCGTGATCTTTAAGTACTGTGGTGACAATATGCCTTCATCGAGTCGAGATGTTTTGATGAATATATTGTAGCGTAGCGGCGATATTCTTTCGTCGGTTAAGGCAACACTTAATCATTCACTTTTTTTAAAAATCAGTTAAGAGGAATCAGTACTCAGCAAAAGTTTCAACATAGATACCGACGGGCAATAAAATTTACTATACGTAGGTTTGTGTCCTAAAAAAAATAAAATTAGCCTAAACCTATACTACAGACCACATTAGAGATATCTAGCGTAAAAGACAGAAACCCAACATGCGAAAAAATTATACAATTTAAGACAAAAAACGAACATTTGCTGTTCACATAAATTGAAATTTTTTAACGAGAATTAACTCTCCTTTATCTTTTGTGGACATAATTGTTAAATATACTAGTTGGCTTTGTATTTCAACGAAATATTGCAATTTCTCATAGGTGAAATATCGGGAAAAATAACAAGTACTATTAGAGTCAAATAATTACAAAAAGCGCTACTAAAAATTAAAAAAATTATCATTCTAAACTAATCACAATCTCAAGAAATGAGAATACCTACTAACAGGAACTTCAATTTTTACCATTTTTTACAAGTTTCTGAGCTAATACCTCCATTCCAATACATTTTTTTTTATTTTTGCTAACGTTATTTACTAGACTTTATTCGTTACCTTGCATTTAAGATATGAATCACTATTCTGCTACAAATAGTTTGCCAGAAATTCGCATTGAAAAATGTATGAAACTTGCAAATCTTGGTACTGAATGCTCTCAAGACTGCGCCAGTTAAAGCTTACAACCACTACTCTACATACCTCAATTCTATCTTAGCCTGTCGTTTTACAATTTATTTGCTTACGCTGAGAAAATGAGTACAAGTAATTCTAGAAATATTTGTCTTGGTAAAGTGCTGACATGAAATTTAAGTAAAGTGTGGAGACTATTTATTGATATTAGGTTATGTGAACTTTAAATGAACTCTATGGAAATCCTAAATAGACTATATATGTTGGGTATGTAGAGTATATTATAGTTATGTAAGTGTGTAACTCGCGCGCAAGTTATGTCATAAAATTTTACCGACATCAACGAACATGACACCTCGCAACATCCTCCACAAAATTGTTATTGATCTAAAATCTAAAAGTTCCCAGACAATTTTTGCGTAGTCGACGGAATTTATCGCGAAAATACTGATTCACTAACAGAACACAGAGAGTGCAACGGTTCTCATGCATAATAGATAAACATTGGAGCTTTCGTGTCTATGGGAATCAATTACATATAATTAAATTTTCAAACACAGTTTAGATTTTTCTCGTAAACCGGTTGGAGGTTTTCATTTCGTTTTTAAGAAAATTGAATAAATTAATTTTCAGTGTTGTGTTTTTTCCTCTTTGCGATAAATGAAATATCAATTCAAATTGATGTTGTTTTCTTTATTAAGCATTTTTTATGTTTGTGAACAAATAAAAAAAATCGTAACTGGCGCAGTCGGTAGGATTGCATTCTAAAGCATTTCAATCCGAAAGAAAATCATTATGGACTTACATCTAATATATTAAAATATATTAAAAAAAACTTTTAAAATATATAACATTTGTAAATAAAATCCACTAAAAAGTAAAAAATAATTTTTTTCTTTTGCAGTAATATACACAAGAAAAGTTTAAATGCCAAATAAGAAATGCTTAAACTCAAATTAAATCTTAAAAGTTTCGGCATCCATAACTATAATCACAATAAATTGTCTAACTGCAACTCATGCATTTCTTATTTTGCAATTAAACTTTTCTTGTGTATATCACTGAGAAAGAAAAAGTTATTTGTTACGTTTTAGTGCATTTTATGTACAAAAGTTATTTATTTTAAAAGTTTTTTTTTGTATATTATATATACTTATATTGCTGCAGAAATTTTCCTCTGCTTTATTTCCATCCTTCATCTAAGCAGGACTTTCTCTTACTGCAGAAATTTACTTCTGCTTCACCTTTCTCCACAATCTAAGCGGGAATTTACTTCCGCTTTTTTTCCACCCTTCACCTGAGCAGGAATTTACTCCTCCTGCAGAAATCTACTTCTGCTTCATTTACATTCTTCACCTGAGCACTCTTGCTGCAGAAATTTAATTCTGCCTTAACAATGCAGTCTGCATCATACAAATTGCCACTACGCTGTACCGTTTTCCATTCCTTTTGTACTGCCCACACGTTGCAGTATACTTCGAACAATCATATTGAAGTAATTCAGGAATATAATTGAGGAATTTCTCTGTTCTTTTTTTCAGAATTAAACAAGGGAGCAGACACAGTGACGGCGCTAGAATTGTTTTGAGTTGAATCATTGAACCATTGATTTTTAGTTGAATTTTTACATAGTTTTAGAATATTTAACATTTTTTTTTAATTTAATGCGAACGTGGAACAGTCTATCATATTCTGTCTTTCCTATGGCATACAATTTTCGATAGCTTAAGAGTGACATATATCAGCCCCTTCGCCACTATCCTCACGTTCCTTCATTCCTTTTTTTATCATATTCATGCTATGCTTTCTTTCCATCATAGGACATATCCTTAGCCTGGCTTAATAATATAAAAAACAAACGAAGTCACACTTTCATAACTTGTCGAGGAAGTTATATACGTACGCATCTGTTCTGTTAAATAAATGTAAATTTTTAATTGCTGTATTTTGCAAAGTTGCAATTTATAATTAATTCGTCAATTTGAACATAATATATTTTCCTATTTTTACTAATTAAAGTGGATGATTTGGAAGTTTTACACTCCCATCATTTACAAACCAAAGCAAAATAAATACTTTAATACCTCGTTGACTTCCGGGAGTGACAAAGAACGTTGAGCAACTTTCTTCGTTGCAAGTGGGAGCCATTTGGTTATCTGTTCGACCCGTATATTTTCAATGATACTTTTCACAACTTTTCAAACTTTTGTTTAGTTTTCAGCATATATCTGGTAACATTTGGACTGATTCTAAAAGGGTCGACCGATATTTTTAAATCGGTGTATACAAAACACATATACATATACCTGTAATTTGGACTGTAGATTGTGAGTAAGTTTAGACCAGAGCTATTTAGGACTAGTCTTACGTAAGTCGATTTAGGTAGTACCAATCCGGCTACCGTTTAGTCTACCCGTATTAAAGCTTTTATAGTTGTCAACTTTGTCAGATCTGTCTACTACTTCAGGAGGAAAATGAAAAATATTTTATAAATTCTGAGTTATACCTCATGCACAAGGAAATGGAGCATCCGTTAAGGACGGAATACTTTCTTCAATGCAAATGTCTATTATGAAATTTTTCTCTCCCTCTGACCGTTCGTATATTTTTTCTTTCTTAATTTAAATCATTTTCATTAAAGTAACATAAATAAGTCAGTTATAATAAGTAGCGAAGAGAGTTAAGTTATCTTTCTTTAAAGTAATTAATTTTTTTTTTTTTATAACTAAACTTGTGATTATCATAACTGGCGCAGTCGATAGGACGAAATATATCATTCTCACGGAATAATTCGATTAATTTTCACGTTACTAAAGTAATCGCGACAGATTAGTCCGAGCCTAATGGTAAGCAAGCGAATATTGAAAAAACGATTGTGAAATTATCTCGATCTGTGAAAATAATAATAGGGCAAATTCAAGTATATCGTGATTAGAATTTCAGCATAGTCAACGGTTAGTTGACTAGAATCGCGAGAAATTCAAATTACTAAGAGTAAATAAGTGATATGAACGAGTGATACTAGCGAAGGCAAATCGATGAATCGTCACTAGAACACAAGGAACGACCATTGGTGTGTTTTAACTCTTTAGTTCAAGGACCTACTCAACCCGATCATAAGGAAAATTTCTTCAACACAAGCATATACCAAGGTTTCTCCAAATATCTTCATCCTCGTTGTTAAATCGAAGAAATGTGAAAGTACCTACCTTACTGTATGGCATATGTAAGTCAAAAGCTGAGAACATATTTTTTTAAGCCAAGAAAGAACTTAACAACTCCTTATCCAAGAAATTCTAGTATAAGTTTTCTTAAGTTTAATATCAGTGAAAGTGATAAATCTGAAAATGTAATACCAAGTGAAAATTAAAATACCAATACGTGCGAATTAAATAATTTTCGATGTAATAAGACTAATTTACAAGATAGTGCAGGAAAATTAGATACAATTTTTGACAATTCTGTTTATTTTAACAAACCAACTAACACGAATTTCGCTCCTAACAATCCAAATAGTGCAAATACAGCAATCCCAATGACATGAATGCTCTCTTCAATTCACTCAAAGTGCCGGACGCAATTAAAGATTTGCCGAAATTCGACAGCAATTTAAAATTGCTTTATGAATTTATAAGTAATTGTGAAGAAATTCTATCGGTAGTTTCTAGACCAGACTGTACACCCTAAATGCGAATTTTGCTACTAAGAAATAAAATAGAAGTCCAAGCAAACGAAGAGTTGAATATGTACAGGACTAATCTTGATTGGATTCAAATTAAAAATAATTTGATGCTACACTATTCAGACAAACGTACCGGGACGTCGTTAATTAGAAATCTCACAATTTAAGGCAAAATAGTAATGGTGTGGAAATGCTCTACATTGAAATCATTGAAATTTTTGTAACAATGGGCAACTATATACAAGTTCACGAAAAATATGCTAACGTAATAAAAGCAAAAAAAGATTTATATCGAGATATGTGTTTAATTACATTCCTAACTGGCCTAAAAGAGCCTTTTGGATGCACCATTCGAGCAATGACCCGAATCTCTACCAGTAGCCTTTTATTATTGTATTAAAGCCAAATTATTTTTTACGTAAAGACAGAGTCGAATCATAATAGGCAGCCGATAAATAGGAAACCCATACTACCAATTATTCGTACAGTTAGCAATTTTTTTGCTAATTTATATATATATTTTTTTGCTAATTTATATATGTACAGTTAGCAATTTTCAGTACGGTCCCAGAAGCCTTGTACCACAACAGTAGTTCTAACGCCCTATATAACCTGTTTACCCAATATAATAGGTTACCCAACTCAATAGCCAATGTTTTACACATCGACAACCCAATACATTCAACAATCAATCCTCTTCATAGCAGCAAGGGCAGATGTCATTCTCTAATTGGACTAGGATTACCTAGACCTTAGCTTATCGATATTAATTCTGGCTATATCCAACAAAAATCGCAAAATGCAATGCATTATCACGAACCCACCACAGTAAATTTTTCAAGCGAAGCTCCCCAAATTTCGTGAGTGAAGAATTATTCAATACAGCAAAATAAATTGTTGTTATAAACCAATTTGAAGACTCCAGTAACGATAACGACACTCAAACTTATTACCAGCAATAATTAGACAGATATTATGAGCAACACCATAATCACCAAGTTTAAAACGGAGAATTGATTGGCGGAAGTTTTCCTATAATCGCCTCAGCAAACTAATCGGGTACTTAGATATTAACAAACATGGCTTCATACTACCCTATATTAATATAAGCTCTCCATTTGGACGACCAAATTTCTTAGTTGATACAGGAGCATCTTCTTCTTTCTTGAGTCGAAAATTTATCCATCAG
The DNA here is from genome assembly GCA_963930735.1 of Dioctria linearis. Classification (NCBI taxonomy): domain Eukaryota; kingdom Metazoa; phylum Arthropoda; class Insecta; order Diptera; family Asilidae; genus Dioctria; species Dioctria linearis. Next base: position 98,084,045 of record OZ005743.1, on the reverse strand, counting down.
AAAGATTTAATATATACAGAACCCACTGTTATAACCACCGTTTTGAGTAAACATATTGTTGCGAGCGTGGCCCTTGGTTCGTTATTTAAAACACAATATTAAATAATTAATATATAAGTTCTTTATTTCACTCCAATCATATAAAATTCACTATTCCTCAATTAATCAACTCAATTCTAATTATCGCTAACACTGTACTTTCAACTATCGCAATCTAATTACACACTTTCGCTTCTTTATTACTTTCACTTGTTAACACTGCAACGTCTAAGACAAGACTCTTTTTCTGGCGGTGACAACTGTTATATTTATACCCTAGAAACTCTCCGGATTATTCTGGAGTGTTCTATACCATAAGCTTCTTGACTGTTCTATTCATTCTTATTCCTGAACCTTCCTGTCGATTCCATAATCGATTCTCCGAACCTGAAGTCGTTTACTCTCCATTGCCAGTAGATGTCACCAGTTGTCTCTTTCTATTGCACGTAACAATATAATAGATAAACAAGTAACTCTACCCAACATCATAGAATTTAGCCAGCCAGGAGAAATTCGATTTTTAGTTTTCCATTTCCACGGATATTTCGATGGCCTATTAGGGCTAGATACACTCACAGCATTAGACGCAAGGGTCGATGTCGCCAATCAAACTTTAACAAATAAGCATACCAATATTCCAATGCAATTCAAACCAAATTTTACGTCCCAGAAGTACGAAATCCCAGCTAATTCTAAATCGACAGTTATATTACCGGTAGACACACAATCCCGAGACACACAATCCCAATCTAATTACTTCCGAGTAATGAACTGTTGTCACAATAGCCAAACGTTATTCGTCGAACAACCTTAAACGTAATTCAGTAAGACAGCTCAGTTAACATCACTACTCCTATAGAGAATGATACGAAAGTCGAAAGAAGAGAAAACCATGTTTAAAATATGCAGAGAATGCGGTGATATCTTTTATAAGGGAGGACAATAATTTTCCTTCACAAATCAAGTAAAACATTCTATCGCCACGGTAGACGAAATACCCATTTACACAAAATCTTATGGGTATCCTTATATTCACAAGCAAGAAGTGCAGAATAAGAATAATCAGACAGAGCTATTCCGTATTGGAGCTTTCCTATCTGGATTGTTCCTAAGAAATAAGATGACAGTGGTAGACAAAAATAGCATGTTGTTATAGACTTTCGTAAACTGAACGATAAAACCTTTAGTGACTGTTACTCGCTACCTGATATCAACGAGATATTAGATAAGCTTGGAAAGTGCATGTACTTTTCTACTCTCGATTTAGCGAGTAAATTTCCCCAAATTGATATCGAAAAAATAGCTTGACGCTAGAAGAGGTCACTACGAGTATGTCGTTAGAATTCCTTTTAGGCTGAAAATCAGGGTGAGAAGAATGATCGAAATTCATTCATTCTTTAAAAGAATATTCTTAGGAGAATTTTAGCTTTCATTCTCTCGCGAATGAATGAATCGCACAATGTTTGAGTCGGTTTCATTCTTTCGCGAGAGAATGAAATTATTCATTCCCACGTCTTTTGCATTCGCGAGTGATAAAGAGTGGAAAAGAATATTCTTTTTCATTCTTTTACCCCGCAAACCGCTTTCATTCAGTGTATTTTCCACATTTTTTCAATGGATGTATATCCTTTTCTGTCCTGAAAAAACTTAGTATCTTTTAATATTTCCTAGCAAATTTCCCTTTAAAACCCTTTCACATAACAAGCACTTTGAGGAATCAGTGTTCTTATCATAAGTCACGAATTTATTTTTATCTATATTGAATTTGCGACCCATGATTATACGCAAAAATCACCAGAAAATCTTTCAATTTTAATAGAATCTCGAACTCCTAATATATCTGTTACGACCTACTCGAATTCACCGACAGTAACAGAATGATATATGAGAATGTTCTCTTTCATTCCGAATGTTTGGTTTTCATTCTTTCTCATTCTTTTGCTGCCATTGAAGAATATTCTCTCATTTTCATTCTCTCAGGAATAGAATGTATTCATAAAATTCTCGGCAGGAAACATTCTCTCAAGAATCTTTCGGCTCAAGTATTCATTCGCGAATGAAAAAGAATGATAAGAATGTATTTTTTCCATTCGCGAATGAATTTTTCCGAACTCTGCTGAAAATGCCCCATCGACATTTCAAATAATTATGGATAATGTCTTAAAGGAATTACAAAGGCAGATATGCTTAGTATACCTAGAGGATATCATAGTTTTCTCCATGTTACTACAAGAACGTTCAGCCAACTTAAGAAGAGTATTCGATCCGATACGCTACGAGAAGCAAATATAAAAATTCAGTTAGATAAAGCTGAATTCCATTACAAAGAAATTGCCTTTTTAGGACACGTGGTTACAACAGACGGAGTAAGGCCAAACCAGGATAAAATCAGGGCAATTAAAGAGTTTCCAATACCCAAAAGGAAATTAAATCATTCTTTGGGCTTCTTGGATACTATCACGAATTATAAAAGATTTTCAATGCTTACCAAACCTCTAACCGAGTGCCTAAAGAAAGTAAAACAAGAAAATTGAATGATTGTTATATTAGAACATTCGATCCCTGCAGGGAATTAAATGATCCTATCCTTCAGTATCCGGATTTTAGTAAGCGCTTTGTATTAACAAGCGATACAAGCAATTACGCCATAGCACCGATCTTGTTGCCAGGTCCCATTCGGTTTGCTAACCGGTGTGCTTCCGTTCTTATTTATTCGGAAATAAATTCAAAATCGTCACAGACCATAAACCAAGACTAATATGATGGCGACTCAAACTTGAAGAGTTATATACATACATTCCGCAGAGGAAACCCTCGACGATGGTATCTCGAAACGCCGCTTGAATGAATTTGATCTCCACATAATCTTTGCAAAATCTGATAGAAGAGCGCCAACCATTGTCAGGATTCAGAGGGGGGGGGGAGCTATGTTTTTTTATTTATATAATTCAACTTCGCAAAATTATACCAAATATTTTAATTCCAAAACTTAAAAAATTAAAAATTTATTTCAATGAATATTTTTGTATGCATGTTATGTATGTGTATACGTTTTTCTCAGAATTTGAGTTTGGACCCCAACTTTGGGTGATCCAAAACCCTCGAGAAACACTTCCCAAGCCATGAAACAGACTCCATCACTACCACATCAGAGCCCTAACTTAGTCCTAACTCCTAATATTCTAAAATATTTGCAGCGTTTTTATGTAAAACCACTCACATGTATAATATCGTCTGACTACGTCCTTAGATATACACTGTAGAAAGTGGGCTGGCTCACTTCTATATAGCGTTCTCTTTCGGTCCAAGCACCAAGTACCAACTGAGACAGAACTGTAAACAACAAATAAATAAGTGGCTTCGTCGAAATAAATGTTTTTAAATTAATTATTTGAGTTAATTAGTGATAAAAAGTGTTTTACCAAAGGCAATATATTCATAGATACTCAACAGCAATTCAAAAGGTTTTAGTAAAATTACTTTTCAACTTCCCCCCAAAGGTCTTTTCAATTTAGGCACCGACATAAAAACTATTTTTGACACAAAAAATTTTACCCGCATGAAATAGCATATCCAAGAGTCCATATTATATATGCAAGTCAAGTATGTAAAACTGAGAAAAGGTTGGTTTGAATGACTCTAGCAGTTTCCATTCCAAACTAATACTCTATTAAAAAATGACTTTCTGTAAAAAAATTATATTAAAAAATGACACATCATCCACACCGCTTAAGAGCAGTCAGTACCAAGAATTACAAGATTCATACATTTTTCAATGCGAATTTCTGGCAAACTGTTTGTAGCAGAAGAATGATTTATAACTTAAATTAAAGGTAACGAAGAGGTCTAGTAAATAACGCAGAGAAAAATAAAATAAAATTTATTGGAATGGAGATATTACCTCGAAAACTTGTAAAAAATGGTAAAAATAGAAGTTTTTTAAATCAAATTCCTGTTAGTAAGTATTCTCATTTTTTTAGATTGTGACTATTTTAGAAAGATAAAGCCTAGGTCTAGCAAATAACGTCGAGTTTTTCATTTTTAGTGGCGATTTTTTAATTATTTGATTCTAATAGTATTTGTTTTTTTCCCAATATTTCACCGATGATAACTTACAATATTTCGTTCAAAGTTGTAGAAATACAAAGCAAAATAGTATATTTAACAATTGTGTGCAAAAAAAATCAGGAGAATTAATTCTCGTTAAAAATATTCAAATTGTTTGAATTGTGAATTTTCATTTTTCGTTTTAAATTGTTGCATGTTGGGCTTCCATTTGATGTTTTTTATTGCTAAATTTAATTGCGACCATCCACCTCCTAATTTCAATGATAGATCCGTTTCTGGCCCAAACATCCTCGAAAATGCCTTTCAAAAATACGGAAAGACGGATACTATTCGCATGAGCAACTTCACAGAGGAAAGTGCAACGGTCATTTTCTAAAAATATTTACCACCCAAAAGACTAATAATGACACATTAAGAATAATTCAAACAGTTTATTCTAAACTTTTCGCAAGATGTAAGACTATGAGACTACTTTGCTGTACCGAAAAATTACAATAAATAACCGAAAACGATGCGAAAGATAAATTAATTAATGATTACTATTTTAATAACAACCAAAGAGGTATAACTGAAACACGGTATTTACTAGTAGATCTACTTCAGATTTGGTTATTTTCTACGTAGAAAACTCCTTTTACTACATTTAATAATTCAAGTGTCAAATAAGAAATATTTCTTTTAAAGAAAAGCATTGATGCTCATATGAATTGAAATTCAGATTTCAGTCTTTCATATAAACGTAGCAAATAGCAGTTATGATTTGCTAATTTGCAGTTCCTTTCCACAGTTGTTGAAAGAACAAAGCAAAGAGCATTGCCGCAATTGGGTCGTTATTGTTTGTCTCAGTTTAGCAAGCGCCTTCTTTCTGTGCTGCCTTGTTGTTTTGTACGTTATCTGTCATGGACTCGGCAATAATAGCTCCTATTTATGAGCCTTCTGACAAATTAATGCGTTATTTAGCAATTTCAAATACATGGTGCATAGTTTTGTTATAAAATGAGAGATGTGCCATAAAAATATATTGCATATATCTTAAGATGCTTTAACTTTCCTTTCACAGCTGGGTCTCAAGCATAAATTGGATAGCTCGGGGCACAACTTGCAATTTACCCGGATTTTACCCATTACGAAAGTAATCTCTTGCGTCGAATTTTCGTTAAAATAAGTGGAATTTTAAAAATAGGAAAACTTAATTTTCTTTAAATTAACTTTAAAGAGCTTATGTTAAAAATTTATTTAATTTGGTTGAAATTATATTAAAGAGTAGATTTTTATGTTTTTGTTTACCTTTGTTTAATTGTATGAATATTATATTTTATTGTTACAAAGTAAAAGTACTTTTTCACTACATTCTATTTAAATCTACTATATATTTCCGAGACATCTACTACTACTAAGCCACATCACTGCTCACAGTAATCAAGGACCTAAAACATTTCCGCAGCCAACATGCCATTCCGACAAATTGCGTCTGACCAGAATGCAGAATGTACTTCAACAATTTTTATAGACTTCTGCGAACAATCCAATATAACTTATCATAAAACTTCCTTTAACCAATCTAGTCCCAATTCCGCTGTCCAACGTATGCAATCTACCTTAACCGAAATATATAGAATAATACAAGATAAACAAAATAACGGAGACCACGACGAAATCTTAAACGATGCAATCATAACCTACAATAACGCCATAAACTCTGCGACAAGTTTTACTCCGTACGAACTTTTCACTGGAAGAACGTTCAAGTTCAACAAAAATTTTAAATATTATTATAATCACAACTATTTAAATAAATTAAACAAATTTCAAGCCCCTAGATTAAAGAACAACTTAGAATGTAAGACTAAATAAAACTAGGAAAGAGCCCCAAACCTTAAAGAAGGATCCGTTATATTCCGGCAGGAATGTTTTAGTACAAATCTAACCTTTAGGTTTGGTAAACATAGAATCAAAAATAACAATAGAGTAACAATTCTAAGTTACAAAAACAAAAAATTACACAAGTCAAGAGTTAAGAAAAAACGCAAATCACAGGCTGACGCTGACGAAAAGACAAAGAATGGAACTACAACACCTTAACATGAACCAAGGCCTTCTAGCAATGAAATTAAGACAAACAAAGGTGATAAATACATCATAACTAACTCCACATAATAAGAATCGAAACCTATCAACAGATTATAGACAAAATAATGACCTCATTAGACCAACTACTTCATTTAGGTGAACTAAAGCACTCACTTAATATAACAAAGCTTAAATTTAAAAGAATTGCAACAAAGGCTTCACATAGGTACTAAACCTGAACTAAGGACCAGGGGCCGGATTCACTAACACGGAGAGTTGTGGAGATGAGAGTTCTTTTGACACTTAACTCTCCAGTTGAAGTTCTGTAACTCGGGGAATTTGTATTGAGAATTACCAAACTCTCTATTCCACTAAAAAAAACGAAAAAAATATTTCTCAACTGACAGTATTTGTTGTGTTTTGTGAAGGTACCTAGAATTTTCAAATTCAATTATGGACTCACTACATATTCTGGCTATGTTTACAAAGACAAATTATGGAAATCCTTGCAATACTTACAGAGAAATATGGATTTTGGTGTCTCAAGGTACCCGATAAATATTGTAAATCACGCGAAAATGATCAATTTGGTCGTCTTCGTACAGAAAAGTTGCTATAAAAATTTTTAATATGCGCGTTAAAGCTTGTTTGTACAATTAAATCGCATCTACATTTTGTCCCCTAAATAGATAGGTATGTACTTAATTTTTGAGTGTCGTAAATCGTTTTTGGAGATAACTGCAAAAGAAGATGAAAAAATTTACGTTTTTTGGTACAAAAATAGACATATCTTCAACTGATCTTTATGAAGAATTGGTAAGTGGTGGAAATTCACTTTCCATGAGAGAAATGTTCAAATCAGAGTACTAAGGAAAGTAAAACAAAGAACAGAAGAAATATATGCAAAATATAGGCATTGAGGTTTATATTACCTAAGTGCAGAAAATCCGTTTTTCGACAGTAGAAAGTTAGCTATTATGTTCAAATGAACAAAAACAAACTACACAGCCCACTTACTCGTTCCTTCCTCTTTAATTTGATACCAAACATTATTTATATTGGACAACCCCCTATCCCCAAAAGTCCATCCCACAGAAATTATTTACGCAAATTTTTCTACTCTAGACCCTAAATTTATTGGAAAAAACCCCAATGATGTACGACCCTCCCGCAAGAGTTAGCTGTCCTTCAATATTGCTACACTTGCCACGTTTTCCCTAACTCTCCATGTATGTTAGAGAATCGCGAATGGATAGTTAGGGAGTTTTAATCAGGAAAAACGAAAATTCTCACCGCCCAAATTCCCCAATTCTCCATGTAACAGAATACGGCCTCAGAAGGCGATTAATAAATGGCTTAGCAATAATAGTCAAAACAATTACGGGAAATAGGTAGCATATTTTCAAACCCTATTAGGTCTGTATGTTTACTTTTGTGCAAAATGTCTGAGTAAAATTCAAATAAAAACTTTCTTTCGTTAGAGGGGATAATACTAGACAATAATGACAAAAATTAACACAACTTGGAAATCCACTCCAATGTCAAATTTTTCTAGTCCGAGAAGTTAACATACACATTATGGGTCAAAAACACTCGAGTCTGTGTAAATACTTTGAAGCCTGGGTAAAAAGTTGAGTAAATATACAGACCTATTAACAGTCAACAGGAAGTCATCGAAAATTATTTAAGTCACGCACAAGATCAAATAAGAAATAAAATAAGAATAGAAGACGATAGTCAAACAAATGCAACATTTTAATCATATTAACTATATCATAGATCTATTGAATAATCACCTAACCGATATAACAGAATCCATAACACTTTCTGGATTAAAAATAGTATCAAAACAAAGTCCGAATGAATTAACGGAAATATCCCTAAATTTTGAAAATCAGTCCGTAGATATTAAATCATTCGAACATATTGTACGAACATCTTGGCCTTTTACCATAACAAAACCGAAATAATATTTAGTATGAAGATCCCCGTATTGAATAACGGAACGTATTCCTTTTTCCACCTGATCCCTTTGCCAATAGAGAAAACTAAAAATATAATTACCAAACCAAATATCCTTATCCCATAGAATATTCAGTACTTTGACGAAAAGTGTCCATATATTGAGGGAATATTCTACTGCAAAGAATCACCAAATAAGAAGAAAATCAACGAATCTTCCTGCATAGTTCGCCTACCTACCTGCAGAATGTAAATTATTAGAGGAGGACGAGATTATCCAAATCATTCAACCGGAACCAGACTACATCTTATTAGTATGTACCAGAAACAACACTACGGACAACATGCGAGCCAGGTTCCAAAAAAATCAATGGAACATGATTAATTCATATTCAAAATTGCGAAGTAGAGATCCATGGAATAACCTACGGATACGGAAGTCAAAATACACTGGGACGACATCTACATCTATCCATCCACATTTAGCAGAATAAATGAAACAAAAGCAATAGAAAACTTAAACTTACAAAGACTCAAAGCTTACCATCTATAAAATAGAGAAGATATAGAAACCTTGGAAATAACAACCCAACAAAAGGATATCATATCATATACAGTAATTGCCACCTTCAGCTGCACCATAACCATAATCACGATGTATCTAATAAAGCTGCAGAAATCACAATCTACAAACAACTAGCAGGCGCCATCCAAAGGATACATCCCAACCACCGTCGTATTCGCTCCTGCAGAGGAAAGTACAAAAATCAATTTTCTCTGGCAGTCGCTTCATCCTAAGCATGGACGGAGGACTTACAGGAACAGCATAATAAATCTACAAATTACGATTTTAGAGGTTATTCATTTACCCATTTAATTCACAAAAACATAGAACCTTTAGCTGACACAGTTGAATGCGGCTCACATAGTAAGCCGACACCACAAATATTCCCACAGCCGGGCGGGCACGTTTCGAACGATCAAGCAGTTCCAGTTTCCTGTAGAAGCATTGGATCTGCATTTTATTTTATATTGCAAAAAAGTAGAACTTAGATTTCATGAATAAATCAGTAGTAATAAGTAGCGAAGAGAATAATGTTATTTTTCTTTAAAGTCGAGAAGTGGAATTTAATTTTTTTTTATATAGAATTTTCGAATTAAACGAAACTATTTTTGAATTGAATGAAACTGTTTTCGAAATGAATGAAACCATTTTCAAATTAAAAGAAACCATTTTCACATTGATTGAAACTATTTTGAACTCAAATCAAACTATTTTCAAATAAATTGAAACCTCGGAGAATAAAATATGAATTTAATGTTTTTGTAGGTTTTTATATTCATTAAAAAGGTACATTAAATTTTATAGTACAGTGTATGTATCAAATAATATAATGTATTTTGTAGCCAAACAATTCTCACTTAATTACCCATTAAACCGTTATGTGCTATGCAATTAATATATACATAAATGACATGCAAATACAACTGATAACTCGTCATTTCAGTCTTAACATTGTAGCAAATAAGTGCTAATTATTCAATTGAAAGTTACTTGTAAAATAAGTGTTGAAGATTTTAGTTCTAGAAGTTCCGATTACTGGCAATCTAGCGAGGAGTCTTCTGTTAATTTAAGCCATAGTGAAGTGGTTCATAAAGGTAATCTGGAGCAATTGAATTCAAATTGTGGAGAAAGAAAAGTTGGTATCCAAATAATTCCTGGTCGAAGAACAATAGGACGGTATTCGAAAATTACAAAAGACATGAAATTGATTCTTGTAGCATTGTATGAATAAGGTGAAACGATTTCCGAAGCTGCTCGAATTACGTCGACAAATATATGTAAATTCGACTAAAACTATATTATCGCGGTATAAAAAGAGTGAAAACGCTTTAATAGAAGTCAAACGCGGTGGTAATCGTGCGATAAAGTTGGCACCAGGAAAACTCGAGCTCATTGAAGCCTTTATAGAAAGAGATCTCGGAATTACCCTGAAAAACATCAAAAGGAAGTTATTCGAAGAAAAAAATATATCTGTGTCGTTGTCTACGATTTTCAGTGGTTTTCGGGAGCGTAAAATTACTTTGAAATTGGCTTCGGTTGAAGTGGATAGAATGAACAACGAAAGAACATTACAGCTGCGACAAAATTACACCAGAGAATTTACACAAAGCGTTCCCCAACAAAGGGAAAAATTAATTTTTATAGATGAGTGTGGTACACGAGCACGCGTTGTGGTACCCACTGTAATAGGACGGAACGTAACATTGATCGCCGCTATGAAAAATAGAGGTATCGTCCACAAAAAAAGATAATTTCCAAAGCTACCGTGAATACCGATCGCTTCAAATAATTTTGAAAAAATTGATAACATGCCGCATTAAAGAATTCTTTTTTAATACTGGATAATGCTCGAATTCATATAACACGAGAAATTCAGGATATGGGTCAAGATAGCGGATGTTATTTAATATTCTTACCACCTTACTCTCGAATGCTGAGCCCTATGGAAAAAGCATTTTCAAAAATAAAGTTGATCCGCCGATCAATATTAAGCGACGTTAGCACCGAACATAATGTCGATGTAATTGACCACTAAAGTGTTTAGCAACTGAATCAAAATGATTGCTCATACTATGTAGTGGATATGGTTTTGCAAATCCCACAAGCATCAGATCGCCAACCGCTTCACTAATGCCAGCAAGGTAAATAAAAATCAGCACCGTTATATAATTTACTAAGTTCATCTATTATATATTGAATGCAGAGCACATAACGGTTTAATGGGCAATTAAGTGAGAATTACTTGGTTACAAAATACATTATTTTATTTGATATATACACTGTACTATAAAATTTAATGTACCTTTTTAATGAATATAAAAACCTACAAAAACATTAAATTCATATTTTATTCTCCGAGGTTTCATTTTATTTGAAAATAGTTTCATTTGAGTTCAAAATAATTTCAATAAATGTGAAAATAGTTTCTTTTAATTTGAAAAATGGTTTAATTCATTTCGAAAACAGTTTCATTTAATTCGGAAATGGTTTCATTCAATTCAAAAATAGTTTCGTTTAATTCGAAAATGATTTCATTTAATCCAAAAATGCTATAATTAAACTTGTGAATATCATAACTCGCGCGCGCCTTATTTCATGCAGCATTTTTGCGATATGTAGACACATATTTGTGGAAGGCAAAGATCTTTTTGGCAGACGTCTTTTTTGCCTTGGTCTCAGTTCGGAAAGATTGCTTTTATAAAGTGTCCTTTGCTAAAATGAACTTTTTGTAATACAACTTTAGGGTAAACGTCTTTGTGGCAAACGTCTTTAGAGCAAATATCATAGACCCATCTTATCACACCCTCAATGCAAGACCACCGCATGTCAACATTTTTTGGTCGAGTAATTGACGTTTAGACATTGCAAGCTGCAATAGTGTAGTTATTTGTTTAGTTAGTACTATATAGTAGTATATATATAGTATAGTTTTTGTTTTTAGGTGTTCCATAGAGCAGGAGATGATAGTTACCTAGACGAACAAAATATCGTGGAAGGGGTGTGGTCCACAACAACCGTTTGCGAAATACAGGGTGATTAAAAAATTATGATAGTCGTTCACAAAATACCCCGTATTTTAAAAAGTACAGGGTATATGGTTACCGTCTAAAACTGACTATATGCAAAACTTCATTGCCTTGCCAACGACTGCTCAACCAACCCCGTACTTCTCACCTCTAAAGAGTTCTTGTAATCTAAACTAAAAATTTCGCATTTTCTTACCATTTTCTTACTTTGCCTTCTATTCTCAAAGCTAGTTTTAAACCTATTTTCAAAAATAATTTATTCCCTTGTGACTGAAAATCGTAACTTTTTAAGAAAAATCGTCTAATTTTGGTATAACCTGAATAGGTTATGAGCTAATAACTCTTTAATGGCTACAGATATCAAATAGATGTAATTAGTCCAAATAAATAGGAGAGTCCACGGTTTACAGTTTTAATAAAAACAAGTCGTGTTAATGAGCTTTTTGCAAATCAAGGGCAAGTAAAAAAAAAGGTAAGAAATTCCGAAATTTTTAGTTTATACCACAATAACTCCTGATAGGAGAGGAGTACAGGGTTGGTTGAGCAGTTGTAGGCAAAGCCACGATGTTATGCATATAATAACCTTTAGACGGTGACTGCGTACCCCGTAGTTTTTAAGATACAGGATATTTTGTGAAAGACTGCCATCCAATTTTTTGTTCGTCTAGGTGAGTACTATCAGCACCTGTCCTTTGGGCCCCTTTACACGGAAACACCCTGTATATATAGCCTCTAATTCAGGAGTATTTTAGTTGTAGAGCAAAATGCAATAAAAAAATCAAAATTTATGTTTTTTGAGATGTGGTGGCTTTGCATTGGAGATCCAATATACAATGTGTATTGTAAAGCAGGGGGTCCACATCAACCGTTTGGGAGTTACAGGGTGATTAAGAAAAAAAGCTAGATTTTCACATATCGCCCTGTATCTTAAAAACTACAGGGCGTACGTCACAGTTAACAGCTCATTTCATGCAGAAATTCATCGCCTTTTCAACGACTGCTCAACCAGCCTCGTTATGTTAACGACCTTTTTGCAAAAATAATAGAGGTTAAATTAAAAAAAGAGGTAAGAAAATCCGTAGTTTTTAGTTTAGACAACCACAATTCTTTAGGGGAGAGGAGTACATGGCTCGCGGTCGTTGGAAAGGCCATGAATACAACAAGGTCTTAACTGTTTTTGAGATACAGGGTGTTTTGAGAAAAACTAGATTTTTTTCTTAATCACCTTGATATGCCCGCCCCCCTTCCCCCCTGTCATACAATTTTTGGTTCACCTAGGTGAGTACTATCACCTCCTGCTATATTGACTTTCCAGTGGGAAACACCCTGGATATGTGTGTGTGTGTGTGTGCGTGTCGCAGGCCTGGGTGCGACCTCCCGCTTCACCATTCATCCCCTCTCCTAGTATGTGGTTATATCGGGTGGAATTGCACTATCGGCGTAAAGGCTTTTAGCATTTTATGAATTGACTAAAAATTTCAGAAAAAGCATTAACCGAAAACTGGTACACTATCTGCCTACATTTGATGAAGTGCCTAGACTTTTCATGAATGTTGGGTTACGTCAAATGTCTACGACATATATACTCTTGTCAGTAAATACCGATAATTTAATTTTTTGAATTTTGATAACTTTTCACTCATTACAAAAAGTATATTTGCTTTTGGACTCATATATGTACTTAATGTATACCCATATGTTTAATGTTTTTAAGAATAGTCGTCTAGAAGTAAAATGTTTCGAAATATGCAATTTGATCCAGAAAAACCTTAACTGCTCTTTTCCGTAGATGAATAATTTAATAGTATATTGCTACTTTCACTGGCAAAGGCTCAACTTAGTGGAAGGAACAAAGTGGAGAAAATCCGAAAACAATAAAATTAATATTGCTGCATCCATTTTGCAGATTACACTGTCCATCCATTGCTTTACGCAAATCAATTCTAGAGCGAGCTAGCTTTACCGTACTCTGCTTTAGGACCAAAAGGATTGCATTTCAAAATATTCTCATGAATGGTGCCTATGTATACTAAGTACATGAAATAAACTAGCTAGATAATTATGAAAACTACTTACTTCTCACAGATTTCCTACCGTATGATACTTGATAGTTCGCTATAATGGGAGAGATTTTTAGGTGGATTTCTTTCATTTTAATCTCAAAATCTCGTTTTCAGTAGTTTTCTTAAGCCGACATATATTGCGTGAATTAAAAACTTTTGTTTGACTAAGTGAGTACTATCAGCTACTTCTCCATGGACCACCATGGCGAAAATCCCCTTTATTCTGCACCTAAAGTATGTTATCTAGCTTTATAGTATGATAAGATAGCAAAAACATTGTTAATACAAACCTCTGGGCCGAAAGATTAGTTTTCAACAGATGCCATTTTTTTAAAACGCAATATTGACTTAGCTACGACTTCAATTTAATACTTCGACATTTCATTTGCCACGCGCTAGCCACAAATTCCCACATTTGTTAAGTCAACAACCTTAATTTGCGAAACCAATTGCACAACCATAAAAGATATTGTAATCCCCAATATATTCTTGCAGCAAAACTAGCAGACGACAATTCTGTTTGAATTCAAAGGTCATATAACTCCAAAACTATTACGAGGAAGTTGTTAGTAAATTTGGTTAAAATATTTTGCCGGAAGCCAAATGTGGGGAAAACTTCGAATGAATTATATACCAACATAAGGAAGATAATATCTATACATGTTCTAAGGACACCAGAAAACCTCAACTGTGATTGGGCTATTGATTTTATGCTTTAATAAGATTTCAATAAAATCTCCAGAACTGTTTGTTTTCTGTAGGAAATTACATTATAGCCTAGAAAATTGTATTTTAATAAATTCGTGCAATTGATGCATTTGGCTAGAACATCTAAGTAGTAAATTTGATTTCAACTTGCAAATGGAAGAGGGCAGACAAACGGTCTTGTCTTTTTATGGTCGAAGCCCACACGAAGCAGTATGCTACGTGTTACGTACTGCTGACAGCTAGCGACATTGAGCGGGTGACCTCACACAGTGATGGTACTGCCACTTCCATTATGCTGCTATGTGTGGCCAGGCGGGGTGAACGACACATAAGAGGCGACAGATAGCGCGTGCGAGGGAAAAGAAAAAGTGGAAGGAAGGGCTTTGCTTGCTTCATTTTGTGCTGGGAGAACTGCCAAAGATGAATTTTTGTGGGAAGTTGGTTGGCTGAGCGAAAAAAGAAGAAAAGAAAATAGAAAAAAAGAAAGGAGAAAGAAATTTTTCTTTGGGTCGAGACATGAACTGACGCGCTTTTGGGAGTGAAAGGAAACTTCAATCAAAGTCAGTCTTTTTATATCCTCCAGGTAATGTATAAAGCACAGAAAAGAAAAGTCCAAGGTGCATTTGGTGTCAATCGAAAATAAATTCAACTGTTGTACGGGAAAAATCCAGCAAAAATTTTAATTCCTCGAATCGAGTGACTATAGACGACCACAAGTTGGCGGCAGTCATTTTCACCAATCTAATATCTTGTGGTTGATTAATTATTTGGAATGAATAGGTACATATTCCTCCATCAAAAAGCCTAAGAGCAGACATCCTAGACAATTAATTAACCTGCTAGTTTTTTTGACGCGATGTAAAAGACCTCAAACGAACGTTCGTCGGAACTCCACTGTACCCCACCTCAGCAGCACCCCAGTGGGCGAAGTCCATAGTAGACAGCTCATTCAAAGCTGGGCAGCGCATCCAGAAGGGAAGTAAACTATTACCAAAACCAGAACCATTAAATATTGAAGTGCTTCTAGGCCTCAGGTTAACAAAGATTCAAATTCAAAGATTTATATTAAATCATGATTAGTGTCGAAAATATTATTAAATACTGAAGTGGCCCTAGGCCTCATTTGGACTAAAATTTAAGAACAAAAGCCGGCAATAGAATTATTATTAGTAGTAAAATCATTACAGGGTGCATTTCAATTCGGTTGATAATTTCCTTAGATGCGCAGTAGGTACCAGTCGTCCCTACAATAAAATTTTGCATATAATCAAAGAGATAATGAAATGAGTACACTGTAAAATTGCAGGACTTTTTTGTTGGCTTATTTTTTTTTAATCTCATGCATGTGAAATATTTCTTCTGACACTTATGTACATGCTAGAGAACTTCAGGTAACAGATAACTATGATATATGTTTATTCCTGCTTTGCTGAATTTGTGCTTCCATCAATTTCTGTCGGTATCGGTTGGTCGATTAGGAAGCATCTCGATTACCGGCTATTATGTTCAAGCCTGACCGCGAGGACGAGAGGAAATAGTGAATTCTTGAGGGGAGTTTCAAGTTAGATAGGGGAATATTACTTTAAAGCAAAGGTCTTTAAATATGATATTGATGACAAAAAGGAACAGTCGGGGGCAAATAAGTAAATGACCAATTATTGATATTTTAATTTAGCTTATTTAGAATTTATTTGTCGCCGTTATGCATAATCACGTATCTACTTTTTCAGATATTTAGTTTACTCCAAACATTGCTACATGTCAAGAGAAGGCATGAAGAAGGTGACGAATACTAATCTTTCTTCCAAAGCTATAAACGAATTTGAAATTCTGAATTTTCATATTTTGCAAGTTCTTTGAAATTTCATTTACAGAGCTCAAATGGCGTTATTATCAGGGAACTTACCCAGTGCATTAGAACATTCTCGAGGATCTCTCCATATTCAGAAAACCATTCATCATTCCTTCATTTTCGAGAAAACTGAAAATTTAAAATTTGTTGATAGCTTTGATTGAAACTATTGAATAACTAATATGGAAACGGATTATCGGGTGAAAACTTAAGCCACTCGTGAAATGGATTAGTGTGCTGTGTTTGTATTCGCTTCGTCATGGCAATAGTGAAATCGTAACATTTTGAATGGGAAACGTTTTTATACTCCAAATTGCTGTGTAAATAATGAAGAAATATAGGGCTGCCATTGAAAAGGAAACCTTCTGACATTTATCGAATAAACAAATCGCACATGATCTTAAAACTTTCGTATATTTCTCTGATTCTGTTATACATATTTAAAAAACAAATTCACGAATAATAATAAAAGAAGGATGATATATTTTTTAAATATATTCATTTACATAAAATACGGTTTTTCGCTGCAATTTCCGCAATTGTTTCTGTATAATTGCACCGCACAAGTCATCACGTTAAATTAAAAGCTAAAAGCTTTAAGGGCAGCAAACCCTAGACGCTCGAAAATGAGGCATTTTTTATGAATTTTTCCAAAGATGATAAAATAAACGCATCATTTTAAACTTTTAACATTATTTTGCTACAGCTGTCAGGTGTAGAAAAACATTTTTTTGGTTTTTCTTTTTTAAGAAAATGGTGGCGTTGTAGGGTAGTTCCTCCAGGTGCCTTTAGCGTGACATCGAAAATTGCTGCCTCTATAATTGTTTTTCTATTAATCATAAACAAACAAGAAAATTATTTATTAATTACTGGCATGTTCAGGGGAAGGATAAATCTATATAATAAAAAAAAACGTATAAAATAAAAACTTACGCCCGCTGTTCATCAAATGTTCAGATTTCCGACCACTTTTTCGATAATTTTTACCCCAAAAAATTAATTAATTTACGCGATATCTATAAAACTTTAGGTGCATCCTTCTGATAATATTATAGACAGAAACCTCTGCAAGTTTCATCAAGACCTATCAATAACTTTTTGATCTACAGCAGCAGCAGTTTCTGAAGATGCACTTACGAGATAATCGCGTTTAAGTTTCAATACGGAAAAACTTAATTTAGTGACTTATCGATCAATCAGCGAGTCCAGGCTACCTGACTCGCTAGTATACGGTATGAATAACTGCAATAACTCCGTGCAATTTACTATTTTAATTTTTCCTCTTTCCAGTATACTGTCAAAATATGAGGGAAAAAAATTCGATTTTTTGAATATTATAAAGGGTTTGTCCTCTAAATTCACAAAACACTAAACTGTATAAAACTATACACTTTAAGCTTCCGAAACAAGACAATTTTAAATATGTATATATAATATTTATTAAAATCATTAAATTTTATAAAGTTTCACTGAACACCCGGAACTCTGAAATGTTGTTTTCAAAGTAAGTTCAACCAAATTCAATCCGACTGTCAGTAAGTGTCTTATTCACGTACATTGTATTTGAACGATATCCCGCTTCTTTATTATTAATTTATTCAATGATTGAAACGGAAATTGCGACCTGACTATGACTATTTCTTTAAAACTTTTATTTTAATTTACTCTCACATACTCGATCGTGGGTGCTTAAGCTTAAGGTTAAGGGTAGGGGTGACTAGGCCATTAAAACCCTGCGGACACTGCGACCGGAGATGTCCTTTGTGTATTACCTTAGAGTTGTTCAGCTTAATCTATCTTTTTAC
Source organism: Dioctria linearis (assembly GCA_963930735.1). Lineage (NCBI taxonomy): Eukaryota > Metazoa > Arthropoda > Insecta > Diptera > Asilidae > Dioctria > Dioctria linearis. The sequence continues at coordinate 98,065,887 of OZ005743.1, read as the reverse complement.
GAGCTTTTAGGAGTTAGTTTGCAAATTTTATTTGGAAAGATAAATGCTTCTCCAGTGATTTCCATTCTTACAGCTGCAGCGCGAAACACTCGCATATTATATGCTTCGAGGTTTTATTGTCCTCCTCGCACAGTCGACACAGTTCAATGTTGCAGTTGCCTATTGTTGGCTATTCTTCAAAAAGTAACTCCTAGGTGATTAAGAAGCAACTAACGAGAGGGGTATAGGTAATCTATAAGAATCGCTGCAATAACTTTTGAACGCATGATTATTTAACGCTTTTGCAAAATTACAATCTTATTGCTTCCCCTCGCACCAAGTCTATGCCTCGCCACTGACTTTGAGATGTGATTTCAGATCGCTCCGCCACTAGGAGGTGACAAATGCAAATGTTTTTTTGCATATACACTGGAATTTACACATTTGCGAGGGATTTTACACCATAAATAGGATATACTAAGTTTGCCATTCCATTTGTAACTGAGAAGCACAGCAAGTAGCTCATTAAATGAATCGCTTCACTCAGAAAAATATACTGTAAGATTTACGAAAAACAACGATAAAATCTACAAAAATTACCAATGATTTCGACCCAATGGAAAATTTCGAAAGATATGCGAAGGGCATTTCGTAAATTGGAACAGTTTACATTATGCATCGTACTCTTTACGAAATGTTTATTTTAAACGTTGTTAAAGAACTTTTATGATGATATTGATTGATTTAATTTAATTAAAACGGTGCCGTTAAAGTACGATCATTTTATTAGATTCTTAGACTTTATTGCTTATATAATATTATCATGATAAGTATTTACAAATTTGGTATTTTCTTTACTTTAAGCCTATTGCAATGACAAAACTATTCATTTGTTGTTGTAATTAATGTTTGCAGATATTTTTCTCAATAGTTCTGGATCTACGTACGACAAGGAGAGACTCATCATTTTGCTCTTGCAATACTATTACTAAAAATACCGCATCTAGCAAAAAGGTTCAAAGATTTCTATAAATAAAAGCAAACAAATCTAACACTATACATATTTAATGCTACCGCCCATATTCTGTACCGAATCCACAAACTTCTAATTTAGGAAACGTACCTTAAACAATTTCCTATGTAAAGTACATAATATGCATGTATATACATTATGTATCTCTAACAATAACTTAAAGGTTTACATTCACATTTTAATTAAAGATGTCATTGTAAACGTAATATTTTAATTTATTCATTTATTAGAGTTTTTTTGACAAGTATCTGAAGTACTACATAGAGGTGCCCGGATACCACAGATAAAAGCAATATTTGTAATTACTGACTAAAAAATGTTTTCATTCTAAATACACATTTACCTGTTGAAAGGAAGTACAAGTACGTTGGTGGATTAAGAAATTCTTTCAGAACTCGAACTTCAAGTTTTTTGTATGATCTTTTACAATATAATAATTATATGAATTCTGAGACAAATAGTGCACCAAGTGTTTTCATATTCAAATAGGCGTATAATTAATATAGGATATACAATTAGTATAGAATGTAAAAAGCGACAATTTAGTGAGGTTTTAGTTTCTAGAATATTATACAAAAAGTAATATTAAACACAATATTTCACTGAGTACTGACGAACTCAACATTATATATATCTTCATTTTCCTTCAGTGTTTTGAAGAGCTTCAAACTTTTTTTCATCTTTTAAGTCTGTTTCGAAAATTAGAATATTTTTTCAGCAAATGCATTCCATTTGGAGAACAAAACGGTTTCTTTTCCCTGATAAAACTCGCAAAAGTCTATTCAATGACTTAAAGAAATAAATTTATTTGTAGATTTATTCTTATCAAATTGAGACCTGAAGAATGCCGGTATAGTAACCATCGCTGTAAAACTTCTGTTAAGCTTCTATTTGCAATGTTTTGTCTCCGATAGTGTTTTGATGTGGACGATTTTTGTTTTATTATTATTCATGATTCCTCGTTAATTTGAATTTAAATTAAATCCTCTGCATTTTCTTCAAAATTATTTATGTAATAATACGTGTTCGAACCAAATCGATTCGAATATATTTTGTTAACAGATAGCTTCTGAAAAGAAAATATCCTGAAAACAAAGCATCAACATTTTTAGTAAAATTAAATCAAATTTGATTACTCTTAATAAAAAGACAGGTACACAACCAAACAAAACCATGTATTTGTCATCTTACATAACACATTGCACAAATACAATACATAAGTATAGCTTCATTGAGCAGATCAAATTAAAATCATTAGCATATATCCCCGAACCATACAGAGAAGTTGAAATCTGTAAAAACTTTAGGCATTCATTGGTATCCAGAAGCTGATTACTTCACACTACAAGTAGAGAGCAGATCATCTCTCTACAAAGCGTTCTATTCTTTCAGAAATTGCGACGCTTTTCGATCCACTTGGCTGGATATCACCAATTATAATTACTGCTAAAATCTTGATGCAAGCTTTATGGCTTGCAGGCTGTTCATGGGATGAATGAATACCGGCACCCATTGATAAGCAGTGGTGCGAATTCAAAACAGAATTACAACATATCAGTAATATCACCATATCACGTTTGTTACACACTACAATCCACCACCATCCACCTGTCAAATACATGTTTTCTCAGATGCTCCCAATCAAGCATATTCTGCTGCTGTATACATTCGAGTGGTTGATGAATAAGGAATTATTCAAGTCAATTTACTCATGGCAAAATCAAAGGTAGCGCCTGTTAAATCCGTATCTCTCCCGGTATTGTTAGTTCCGCTCATAAATTCCGTTAAAATAGATCTGCAATTTGATCAAGTTCTTCTATAGTATTATTGTGGATTCGTAGTCACCCCAATAAGTGGCTAATCGGGTTGCGGAAATACAAGATTTGATCCACATTAAGGCATGGAATCATGTAAGGTCTGCTGACAATCCAGCCGTCTGCAATTCCAGAGGAATTAAGTCTTCATTATTAATTGATCATGAATTATGGTGGCATGAACCTCATTGGTTGCAGGACAGTGAAAATAATTGGCCGAAATCTAAACCAATTCCAGCTAATGAGCCTGAATCGGAACAAAGACGAGTAACTCATCTCGCAATAGCTCACTCAAACATCGATGATTTGTTTGAAAAATTCTGTAGCTTTACAATATTACAACGCATAATTGCCTATTGCATTAGGTTCATAAATAAATGCAAAAGGGCATCGATGAAATCCACTCAAGAACAACCATGGACCCAAAGATACCTAATCCGATAGAAATTTCGAAATAATCGTGTGTATAAAGGATATATATGCATTTTTATTTGCATGGCCACCAAAGCTATTTATATAGACGCTGTGTCAGACTTATCCACAGCCGAAGGGGACTCAGTACAGATATCTTTTCAGATTGTGGCTCTAATTTCCTTGGAGCTGATAAAGTCCTACAAAAGGAATTCAGAACAGCCATCCTGCAAGCTAACAAGCAGATGGCAGAAACAGTGGCCCAAGACGGAATATGTTGGCACTTTAACCCGCCTTCCGCATCTCCTTTTGGAGGATTGTGGGAGGCCAGAGTTAAATCAACAATGTTCCATTTAAAGCAAATTTTAGGGAATTCTTCATTGACATTTGAAAAATTCGCAACTGTTTTGACACAAACTGAAGCCTGTCTAAATTCGAGGCCTCTATGTCCTATTACAGAAGATCCAGACGATCTCAATGTTCTAGCTCCCGGATATTTTTTAATTGCTAGTTCTTTATTACTTCCACCAGAACCTGTATTGGAACAAAAGGTGTCACCACTCACCAGATGGAAACATCTCCAACTGTTGCAACAACAATTTTGGTATAAATGGTCTAACGATTATCTGAATTCCCTACAAAATCGACCCAAATCGTAAATTCCGATCTTAAATCCTAAAATAGGAGGCCTAATTATAATTAATGAACGCAATCTGATAGCGAGCCGTTGGTTTTTAGGACAAATAATTGAAGTCCATCCAGGTGCTGACAAATATATTCGCGTTATCGGTATAAAAACTACAAATGGAGTTGTAAAAAGACCAACATCAAAAATATATATCTTACCGATACAAGAAAGTTAAATTGAATATTTAACATTAAACAATTTAATGCATGAAAAAAAAGAAGAAGAAAACCCCACGCAAAAACTATAGATACAATTCTCTCACAGAAAAATTCACACTACGACCTCTTATTTAACATAACATATTATCACAAATATGTTCATGTCCCGTTACGTGTAAATACACAAGTTTGACTCGATAACAAAGGTTCTGCCATCGAAGTAATCAAACTCTAAATTTTCAACCAATTACAAACACATACCGTTATCTTCAATCGCTAAATGATCGTCTCTATGACAACAGTCCCCACAGCGAAGGAATCAAATTGTAATTTTAGCAAGCGCAATTTTTTTTTTGGTACATGTGAACAAAAATTTGTATTGCATCTAAGCAATGCAAAGAAGAATAAATCAAAAAACCCGTTATGTTTCTATAAATATGATTACGAATTTATAAGAATTATCAGTTTAAGTAGTGCGCCTATAATGGAATCACCTGAATATCGGAGTATTAACGGAGATGAGTTGGCCATCACTCCTGGGCGAAACATTGAACAGGAATTGGAGGCAGCTTGGAGCTTGGAAAAAGTGTTGGCAGAATGGCCCCCTTCGCCCGGTCAAGACCAAGATGAATCCATTTAAGAAAACTGGGACCTAGATGAGGAGATAAATTAATTACCACTATCTCCGAAGCGAAGCGAAGCCAAGATCTCAACCAAATGACCATAAGTCAACATCCAGTAGTAACCATCTTTATTGAGGACTCACCGTCCACCTCCCCGAATGCCGAAAGGCAATTACTTGAACCGTAAGTATTACAGGAGACATCAACCAGTACTCAGCCAGCCATTTGTTTGAGTACTCAGACATCAATCAGTACTCAGCCAGCCATTCGTTCGAGTATTCAACCATCAACCAGTACTCAGTCAGCAACCAGTACCCAGCCAGCCATTCGTTTGGATACTCAGCCAGCAATTTGCTTGAATGATTAACCAGCAGCACCAAATGTACATATCTTAAGTGATAAACTTATCGTGCCAGCAGCACTTCCAGATGACAACTTTTGTGTAACCTTCGTGGTTAATAAGACAGGGTCGACAGAAAGTGTTACCGTATCGTGGACAGCATTAAAGCGCTCCAAGAAAAAAATCAACGATTTACCACCAAAGATGGGTCTAAAGTGAAAATAAGACTGTTGGCTAATGGCAACATTAAAATTATTCAATAACAAATGTGTTTTCTTTCTTACACCATTGATATTGACGCCCCCCACCCCTTTCCCAATTTTTTTTATTTTGTTCTTGATTTGTCGTTTCTACGTTTCTACTCTCCATCATTACCGGGAACTTGTGTGTATTTTTAAAGGATAAACATTTCATACAACATGGCATCGATCTATCTCTAGTCCTCTTAAAGAAAGCATTCTAGTCTAATCTGGGTAAAGGTACCCCTTTATATGAGCAACACAGCACCAATCCTGTTTTTCATTAATTGTTTAGTTCAAAATATTGTCCTTTCTGTAATGCTTCCAGAAGAAATTAAATATTTTTGTTTATCATTACTAAGAACTGACTCAGGCACAACCTTTCTGGAGCCGATACGCTGAGAAAAGGTTAAGGAAATGGGTGTAATAAACTCAGCCTTATGATAATGGATTCATAGAAATGAGTCGGCGAGAAAGTAAGCAGGCAAAACCCTACTGGCACCAATATGCTCTTAAAACAATTTGAGAAATGCAGTTGCATTGTCTTCTCACGACTATGGGCCATAAACTCAGGGTCTCCTTTCGAATGCATTGCGAAGGATAATATAGCCAGGTATGAAATAATGTTTGTTGTATGAGATAGGGTATATTAGAATTGCCGGCAAGGTTAGGGACAGAAATGTGTGATTCAGTAAATGAAAGTTTGGGTAGGCATTGGAAGGAAGACAAGTAGGTAGATAGCCACAGTGTATAATCGTGAGTTGACCTCTTGGAAATAACCGCGTGATAGTTTATCTTTTAAAAGTGTGAATTAGGTTTGTTCTCTTTTACATTTCTTAAAGAGGAAGCTGAAAATTAATCACTTGAAAGACATTTCCAGCCTTTCAACGGGGGGCAGTATGTTCGAACCAAATCGATTCGAATATATTTTGTTAACAGATAACTACTGAAAACAAAATATCCTGGAATCAAAGCATCAACATTTTTAGTAATATTAAATCAAGTTTGATTACTCTTAATCAAAAGACAGGTACACAACCAAACACACCCATGTATTTGTCATCTACATAACACATTGCACAAATACAATACATAAGTATAGCTTCATCGAGCAGATCAAATTAAAATCATTAGCATATATTTGAACTGTTAGATTCGTGCTAAAAACAATTTCATTTACTCATATATATATATATCTACATACTATACACTTCGTATACATAGATAACAAACATCATAATTTACTTCATTCTATATTTATTTTACATACATATATATATTTATATTATTGTCTTGACGTATTTACATATATTGCAATCTTTGCCAATAAGTATATTTTCCAGTGTGATGCAGGGATCTCTGAACCAAAACTTATATATTGAGTTTTATCTGAATTCATCTATTTTTGAAAATTGTACATCATAAATCGGTATCAATTAGTGTGTCTTCTAGTGTGTGTGGATCTCTGACCTAATAACTTATATACATAATCTGATTATAATAATGGGAAATTCTAAAAACTAAGTGACTCTTTATTGAAATTTATAAGAAAGTGAACAGCGTTGATTTGTTGTTGGGAAATAGACCACTGATCTTGATCCAAATTTACCAGTGCATTCATTTCAGTCACTTAATCAAATTTGCGTGTACGTTCTACTAACGGGCAGTACAAATGTGTACATAGATGGTTCTAAAAAATAAAAAACAAACAAAAAACACATTTTAAACATTTCTAAGACTTGCACCGTAATTCAACAATTTTGAATTATAAGCCATCACATATTGCTATAATATGCTGTCTATCACTAGTGCTACAGACCTACCGAGTAGTTCCCGTAACACATGAAAATGATGAATCCATAACTTGGTATTATGTTAGCTTTATTAACAAGATAAATTTAAAAAAACAAAATTAAATTAGTTACGTGCATTAAATTTTATTAGGATTTTGTAAAAGATTTGATAAAAGAAAAACCTTGGGAAATCATTGAGCATATCATGCAAATTTACAACAATGAAGTAGGAATTGATGTACAGTAAATTTTCGAGCATTGGTTGTAACACTGGCTTCTCTCGAAATCCTTAGTGTACATCAGTCGGAGGTAAATGGTCTGAATGATATTTGAGTCAACTAGAAGATTACACAAGGAAGGGTTTCAGAAATGGATTATTCTTGTGCGTGATTTCAATGTTGTGAATAAAATGAACTCAATTTGGCTTTAAACATTATTTCCATTAATTTGTATTTTAATTATTATTTTAGAATAACTTACTTTATGACATGCCAGGCCCGATTCGTTCTCGATCACACTCCTCGATTTGTGTAGTGAGGCATAATCCCTTGCGCTTGTAATATGAGAAAAATGTCCAAAGTGCTTAGCATTGCATTTTTATTCCGTGCACTTGAGTGCGGAAAGTGATTAGTTAATTATTTTTGGATTTTGGATATGAAACTGGATATTGTAAGATATGTATGGAAAAAAAGCAAGGTACTTGACCCGACAATAAAATTGAATATTTATTACAGTACTTGACACGTGTGGGAATATGCTTGGGAATATGCTTCACTACACTATCCTAAAGCGCACTGGACGCTAGCTCCCGCGGGGTATTTCCCCCAATTATTTCTGTGGTATGGCCATACATCACTAGTATTACACAGACACACTAGAGACCAAGTTCAATAGCACAACTCTAGTACACGGGTGCCTAATCGTTACACCTCCTTAAAGTGCCGGCTACAGCTCGTCGGGTGAGCGCAGGTAGAAGATTAAGTACCCAAAATTTACAGGAAGGAAAAAAGGACAGCAAAATCACAATTCCACTATTCACAACAAGCATCACAGAACCTTCTGTTTCCTTAACTCAATCCATGTCGTTGGCACAACGCGATGCGTTCGCCTGGCCAGACCCCTAGATGGTGGCTGCAACATGGTTTGAATATTGGCTGCGCTAATAAGCGAGGACGTAGGTCGATGGGCACTAAACCAAAACATCTTATTTCATCGCTTTCACTCAACTATTGTATTCAAAAACTCGCGGTATAAGAGAATTCATAAAAGACGTTTTGTCACGACTTATTTCTTTGGAATACTTGACTATCTTATTCTAAGAGACTCACAGTGTAAAAGAATTCATACAATTGTGCTGCCCAGAAAGGCTCTATTGCTTTAACTCTAGCTGTATTATTTTTAGCACGCTATCCAGTTCATTGCACTGCTGCTACAAAAGAACATCTCACACAACCAATGAACTTTATATATAAAACTTAGTAGCTTCCATACACATAAATCAACAATTTTATTTGAGATCTTTGAAAGGGGGAGGATAAACAATGGTAATGATATATAAAACGTTAATTAAAAAGAAAATATATTAATTTGAGTAAGTTCCAGAAAAGGAAAGCGAGGTCATATAAAGACAACAAAGCATTTCTTAGTGATTTTAGCGACCCCTTTTGACGAATAGAACTATATTTAGCCGTACAGTGCAATATTGTACGACATATTCTACAGTGTAGCTTGCACTCTCAAATGAATGATTGCACCAGTGCACGAGACACAAAAGAACACAGCTTCTAATTCTATCAACTATTACGTAACTTTTGCATTAGACATTAATCAATTCCTATGGATAATACTCCAAGTGATTTAGCGATTATAAGATAAGCTCGAACATAGTGTTACGCGCCACAAAGTGATACAAGCGACATCTATTGGAAATAGAAACAACTTTAGGTTAGTGACATCCTAGTAAAGTGGGTTTGGAGAACGGAATATTCAGGAAAGTTCTAGGATAATTTGTAGAGTATAAATACAGCGCTACTCATATGCAGGAGGCAATATTATTTCAGACAGTGAAGTGAACGAAGTAATCTATTTGGATTGCGATAATTAGTAGTACAGAACTAGCGATAACTGAAGAGTTGATTTGATAATTGTTTGAGAATTGTGAGAGTAAACAGTAAAGTTAAATAAAGAAAGAACGTTTGAATTATATCCGAAATATTGTGCTATAAATAACGAACTAAAGCCACGGTCGTAACAACTGGTGTCAGAAGTGGGATAAAATCGCGAAATAAAGTGGTGGGATTTTACTTTGAAATTCAAAGAGTGATTAATTGTGTGAAATCGTGTATAAAAATACCGAAAGATAATTTTATATTAAACTGTGAGTGAATTATTAAAGTAATGGGACGCAAACTAGAGGAGCTTCCCATACAGGAATTGAAAGTGGAGTTGGTGAAGCGGTCATTACGACTTAGACAAGCTTTGATAGAGGAAGAAAAGAATCCTGAGACATTTGTTTTCGAAGAAGAACCTGAAGCTGAAGAAGAGCCTGCGATGAGCATAGAAGTACAAGTACTTTAATGAGCAAAATTGAAACCCGTTTTGATGAACAAAAGAATTCTTTCCAGGAACAAAAGAATTCTCTTCAGGAACAAAAGAATTCTCTCCAGGAACAAGAGAATCCTCTCCAGGAACAAAAGAATAATCTCGAGGAACACAAGAAATCTATGGAAACCCGTTTGAACGAGCAATAGAATTCTATGGAATCCCGTTTAGATGAGCAGAAGAAATCTCTGGAGGAGCAAAGGAATGCTTTTGAGGAACAAAAGAATTCTCTGGAATCCCGTTGGGATGAAGAATTCTTTGCAGAATTGTATGGAAACTTGTTTGGAGGAACAGAAGAATTATCTGAAAAATTCATTAGATGAACAAAATTTGAAGATTGAAGAAATCCAGCAGGAAGTGTCGGAAGTTAAACAACAAGTGTCGGAAGTACAACAAAATATCACGGAGAAATTTGATAACTTTAAATCAGATTTGGAGAGGGTACAGCAACGACAACCTCGACACGAAGGAATTGAAATATCCGGTACAGGCAGAATGAAACCTCCAATATTTGACGGACAATGTTCGTGGCATATTTTCAAGAGACAATTCGCGCCAGCTTCCGAAGTAAATGGACGGAGCGTTGCAGACAAAGCTACAGCTCTGGTATTAGCACTTCGAGGTCCTGCGTCAGAGTTATTACAAACTATACAGATTGAAAAGCAACGTGATTACACTTCACTAGTACAGGCGATAGAATTACGCTATGGAGATGAGAACATGCAACAAGTATATCGCCTGCAATTACGCAACGGGATTCAAAATCATGGCGAGTCACTACAGCAACTGCAGGCTGATGTTGAAAGATTAGCACATCTTGCACACTCTAGCGTAAATGCGGATTTCCTTAATGAAGTGACAGCAGAAGCATTTGTGAAAGCTATTGCAGATCAAAATTTACAACAAGCGTTAAGGCTAGCAGGAAAGAAATCAACAGCAGAAGCACTAGCCTATGCATTAGCGTATGAATCTGCCAGGCAAGCTTCGCGAAGTGCAGTACGAGTGAGAGAAATTTCGGTGGAGGAATGTACTTGTAATAGAATGCGCCATCACAGAGCAATTCTTCAGGTGTAATTCTGCGATACTGGAATTGTAATAGACCAGGACACCTCCAAAGGGACTGCAGAAAACGCCGTCGAATGGAATCACCGGAAGAGGAGGAAAGAGCAGAATGCCAAACATGTCGAGCCAGGGAGCAAGCTATTCGGGGAGAGACTACGACAAACAGGAACTAGTCGCATCAGCTCCCTATAGCGTTCTGTCCTCACGCTACTTTTCGTTTCTTTTGCATTTTTTTTACCTAGAAATTCTTTTTTTTTGTCTTGCATTTTCTTCTCTAAAATTTTTTTTTGTCTATTATTATCCATTTTCCTTATTTATGTTTAAATTCCTCGGGTAGCCGAAAAGGGCAGAAAGTTCTTATAATTTTCGAAAAGTAGCCCTATGCTACTTTTCCATCCGACGCATAAATCCCTGAAATGACGAAACATTATAAAATTCATAAAGACCTGAAAAACATAAAATGAATTCCGCTTTGGCAACGTAGCAAAAATTTGTGAAGCACCTAGACCAAGAAATCGGAAATCTGGCAACGGCGCTTCATTGCCGACACAAAAATTTTGTACCATACACCGTTTGCCAGCCAAAATTCCAAGTAACAAACCTAGCCTAGCCTAGCCTAAAAATTCCAGCCGATATTCTGTGGCAGCGCGACTTGGCCTGCAGAAACGATACACACACACCCGCATGAAGCCAGTAGCACAGATTTCGGGAGTCGACCGAACGACGAACGAAACCGCTCGCCGGTCGGTTGGCTGAAGAAACGAGCATCGAATGTTGGCAGCCGGGACGAGGTTGAGCTAGTTGACTCTGGACAAGCAAGGAATTAAGCAGCTGCGAATTGGTTGAGCTAATTCCGGCGAGGCTCCCCGAAGTTCTCCGAATAAGTACCTGGTTAAAGTTTTCCGTCGATTAAGAAAATAGAAAGAAAAATTTTTGCGTATAAAATGTGTAATAGAAATCTTTGGAAGTTCTTCGAACAAATACCTGGTTAAAGTTTTCCGTCGATTAAGTGATTATCTGAAAATAAAAAGATAAAGTTTTGCGCTTAAAGAAATAGACATTTTTGGAAGTCCTTCGAATAAATACCTGTTTAAAGTTCTTTTCGTTGATTAAGTGACTATCTGAAAATAGAAAGAAAAATTTTTGCGTTTAAAATAATAGAAATTTTTTGGAAGTTCTCCGAATAAGTACCTGGTTAAAGTTTTCCGTCGATTAAGTGATCATCTGAAAATAGAAAGAAAAATTGTTGCGTTATAAATGTATAATAGAAATCTTTGGAAGTTCTTCGAACAAATACCTGGTTAAAGTTTTCCGTCGATTAAGTGATTATCTGAAAATAGAAAGATAAAGTTTTGCACTTAAAAAAATAGAAATTTTTGGAAGTCCTTCGAACAAATACCTATTTAAAGTTCTTTTCGTTGATTAAGTGACTATCTGAAAATAGAAAGAAAAATTTTTGCATTTAAAATAATAGAAATTTTTTGGAAGTTCTCCGAATAAGTACCTGGTTAAAGTTTTCCGTCGATTAAGTGATCATCTGAAAATAGAAAGAAAAATTGTTGCGTTTAAAATGTATAATAGAAATCTTTGGAAGTTCTTCGAACAAATACCTGGTTAAAGTTTTTCGTTGATAAAGTGACTATCTGAAAATAGAAAGAAAAATTTTTGCGTTTAAAATAATAGAAATTTTTTGGAAGTTCTCCGAATAAGTACCTGGTTAAAGTTTTCCGTCGATTAAGTGATCATCTGAAAATAGAAAAAAAAATGTTGCGTTTAAAATGTATAATAGAAATCTTTGGAAGTCCTTCGAACAAATACCTGTTTAAAGTTCTTTTCGTTGATTAAGTGACTATCTGAAAATAGAATGAAAAATTTTTGCGTTTAAAATAATAGAAATTTTTTGGAAGTTCTCCGAATAAGTACCTGGTTAAAGTTTTCCGTCGATTAAGTGATCATCTGAAAATAGAAAGAAAAATTGTTGCGTTTAAAATGTATAATAGAAATCTTTGGAAGTTCTTCGAACAAATACCTGGTTAAAGTTTTCCGTTGATTAAGTGACTATCCGAAAATAGAAAGAAAAACTTTTGCGTTTAAAATAATAGACATTTTTGGAAGTTCTTCGAATAAGTACCTGGTTAAAGTTTTTCGTCGATTAAGTGATCATCTGGAAATAGAAAGAAAATTTTGGCGTTTAAAATAATAGAAATTTTTGGAAGTTCCTTCGAACATTTACCTGATTATAGGTTTTCGTCGTTTAAGTGCCTGATCTGAAAATAGAAAGAAGGATTTGTGCGATAAAAACATAGGAATTTATTAGAAGTTCTTTGAACAATTACCTGATTAGAGTTTTCGTTAATTAAATGCTTATTTGAAAAGAAAGAGGGAAATTTGTGTGATGAAAATATAGGAATTTTATTTGAGTTTTTTTTTAACGTTTACCTGATTAGTTTTATCCGTATTTAAGTGATTATCTGGAAAGAAAGGAACAAATCTGTGTGATAAAATATGAAAATATAAATTTTTTTTTAAATGGAGTTCATTCGAACATTTACCTGATTATAGGTTTTCGTCGTTTAAGTGCCTAATCTGAAAATAGAAAGAGGGATTTGTGCGATAAAAACATAGGAATTTATTAGAAGTTCTTTGAGCAATTACCTGATTAGAGTTTTCGTTAATTAAGTGCTTATTTGAAAAGTAAGCGGAAAATTTGTGTGATGAAAATATACAATTTTATTTGAGTTCCTTAGAGTAATTACGCGATTAGTTTTTATACGTCATATTGGTGATTACCTGAAAAGAAAGAGGGAAATTTGTGCGATAAATATAGGAATTTTGTTTGATTTTTTTTTTGTTGAACGATTACCTGATTAGTTTTATGCGTATTTAAGTGATTATCTGGAAAAAAAACAAATCTATGTGATAAAATATGAAAAATATAAAAAATTTTAAATGAACTCTCTTCGAACAATTACCTGGTTAGATTTATGCGTATATGCGTGATAAAGATATAAATAATTTTTTTTTCTGAAGTTTCTTTGAGCACTTACCTGAATTGCCGACGAAAAAAGGTTGAAGAGACTTGAGCGTAATTAAATACCTACAGTTGGTGTTACGAAGTATTTCTAAATACTATCATAAATTAACACTTACCTGAGCGTAAAGTGGGCGTCGCGCCTGTACATCGCCACTCACCTCATTGTGCGTTAGCCGTATTGTACAAAGTGTCGATTCTCTTACACATCCCAAAGCACCCTAAAGAGGTGAGAAGGATTAAAATAAAAGAGGCCAATGCCCAAATATCAGAAGCAAAGCAGCAATCAAGTAGCCTACGCCTACAGCTTACGGAACGAGGAAAGGATGGTGCACCCGATCAACACTAATCCCAGGTTTTGTACATAACTAAGGCATTCTTTTGGCTGTCCACCTTCGTGGTTTGCATTTCAATTATATTCTTATATTCCTTTATTATTATAAATTTTGTTGTCTTGTATTAATAATTGCATGCACGCTCTAGTATAGAGTAACCCAGCTAGTAGGGTCTAGGTTAGCTCTAGGTTTTTTTGGGTTATCCCCATTAGCTCTGTATGAATATGGGAGCAACGAGGTGAGTCGCAAGTGTGTGGCATATCTATAGTAAATGTCTGAGAGACACTCGTCACAAATATCGTTTTTTTTTCTTTCTTTTGCCCATATTCACCTTTATGCGTTTAATTTTCTTTTTTGGATAATTTTGGGGCACTGAAGGTCAACATGAATGCGAAAGAAGTCTAGAGGAGGAGGGGCATGGCCGCGGGTAAGGCCCTTGGAGGCACACACGCACAGTTACATGGGGCTACGAAAATTCTTCTGACTGTGACCTCTTAGCCAGGGTGGAAGGGGGCGATGGGCCCATATCCGGTCCGTTCGGGGCTTTATCACCATCTGAAGTCCACGTTCTCTCTTTCTCTCTCTCGCTCTCTGCGTCGCTCTTTCTTCGGGTGAATTATGAATTGTCCGGCGTGGCAGGGATGTTCACTCTGTACTCTCTTTTGCATGTCAGGAGAACAGGAATTTTCAAATTCCCTTCTTTCCTTTCAGCCCTAGATCTTTTCATTTCAACTTTTCGGATTTTAGGTAGCACCAGGAGACCGAGCTGAGGTTGATTTTCTTTTGAGCGTTTTTTTTTGTCCGTCTGTCAGTCCGTGGTCCAGATATCGTTGAGCAACATTTTCCTTTTTATAATATCGTACGCACAATTTACAAGCATCACGGGATGTGGGTGGCAAGAACCACCCCAAGCCGGCTGACCGCTAGCGGCAATATGCTGTGCGGCCACCCACACTAATCCCGAGATGAATTTTGCAGCAAGAGGTGTCGGTTGCAGCGCCTATCTGCATTCATTGTAAGAAGAATGTAGGTAGGCCTGACAACGGGCGCGCTCTTCGCTACAATGGCGTCCAATTTCGGATTTCTTTTGATCTTTAGTCAAGCTTCTCTTGACTAAAGCGCGATTACAACTACGTTTATTATTTCTGGTCGCTCATTTGTGCTTTGCTACAAATGGCGCCCAATGGTTTGGTTTTTTTTCCGGTCTCTAGTCAGGCTTCACTTGGCTAAAGTTCAAGTACCATTTCACGTTAAATTTTTGATTTTTCTGGTCGCCCATTTGTGTTACAAATGGCGCCCAATCACTCGGTTTTTTTTTATTTTTAGTCAAGCTTCTCGTGACTAAAATGCAAATTTTTCTTACTTTCGGTTAAAAAAAAAAGAAAAAAAAATTATATCGTTAGTTTCATATCGTTTTACCCCGTCTTCAAATTATTCAGTAGTTATTTTTGTTCACTTCTTCTTCTTCCAATTTTGCGAATAAGTTTTATATTGCTCATTGCAGTTCGTTTCAAACGAAAGTCTTTTCAACAATTGTAAAATGCAAACTCTAGCTTGCTGAAACGAAACGAGTTGTCGTTATATGCTGCCAAGGCCTGGTCTATGCAGAGCTACCTTTTGCTCCCGTAAAGCTCGTTGCTTTCGTGGTAGTTCCTTTTTAGTATTCGTTAGATCCGACTTTGGTAGCTGGTGAGGTGGCTCGTGATTTCGCTCCATTTTTGCAACCACGTAAATCTCGTCGAATCACATTCAATAATATAGGCATTTTTATTTCTTTTGGAGTTTTATAACCTTCATGATGAAGTATCCATCTTCTCGGTAGTGAGCAGGTTTTGTACGCTAGGCGTGCTCTCCCAGGCTAAAGCTTCAGCCCGTGAACGCTGGGGAAATGATCATTCATCGACAAACTGTTTTCCACATTTAAAGAGGCATGGCCATATCTCTCGTCAAGTTGGTGAACGGCGTTCACCTCTTGATGCTACGGTGTCCTTGGCAATGGGGTTGAGTTGGCAAGGCTTAAGTCTTTCACATCGATCGAAAAGCTGGTTTATAGGGTTTTTGTTTCTTGCTCTCTTGAATTTAAAATGTTGCTACTCCTTCGTCAGTGCCTGTCGTAAGACATCAGTACTTGTAAGGCATGATGATCGCATGATCAGTGGACAGTGAACGTTGTATGCGAAGCATGCTTTACGAGCCTCAGCTCCGTTCACAGCTGCTAGTTCCAGGAAGAAGACAGAGATTTTATTTTTATTTATTTTTTTTTGTGGCAGTAATTGGAGTGATTCGTCCATTCGGGACATGACTACTGATGGTTTGTTTGCATTTTCTTTGGCTATCTTATTGCAAAAGAGCTACTGCTTCTTCCTGAGTACTGGTAGTCACCGAACAATTGATCATTAGCTCCTGATTTGGTTTGGCCCACTGCCGCGGTAAATTGATGAGCTAAGTTCATCTTTACGACACAAGTCTTTGCTCGGGCGGTGAAGTCAGCCAACTTGTATTAATTTCTTTTCTCGCTAATTGATTCCCTGTGGTTGACCGGTCTGGGGGTTGGACAAGGAGAGTTGAAGGGAGAGATTGAGAACGATTTGTTTCGTTCCAGTTCGCAGAACTGGATTGTTGAAATGTTGTTGTGGGTGTGTGTTCAGGTGGACCGCTGCATGGCCAAACCGCCTCCTTCGTATGATTTAGCATTTTGAATATTAGTACGAATAATTTCTAGATCTTCCTCTTTGGATGCACAATAAAGTAACATTTTTGAATTTCCGTTTGAATATATATAGTTATATACGAGTTGGTACGAGTAATTTATAGATCTCCCATTTTAGATCTATTTTAAGGTTTATGCCCTGAATTGTCGTTTGAATTTACATAGTCATATACGCACAAATTTAGCATGAGTAAATTTTTAGATCTCTTTTCTTTCGAACGTACGTACATATACTTATTTTTGCAAACCATACACTCGCACATAATATAGGCGTTTCCCCTTTAGATTTATGATAAAATTTATTATTTGGAATTTCCTTTAATTAACATATCGATATAGCGCACAAATTTGTAGATCTTTCTCACTGAATTTATTATAAAAGGTAGTATTTTGGATTTGTTTTTCAAAGAAATACCCCATACGCACAAATTAGCGGTATTCCTCCTTGGAGTATCATAAAATCAGTATTTTGATATTTCCTTAAAATTGCACATTCATGAGCGCACAAATTCCATACGCGCGATTCCTCAGATCTACGGCTTGGTATCATAAGATTATTAAATTTCTCTTATTTTTGGATTTATATACTTGTATAGGCACAAGTATAAGACACACAAGGGTTACAGATCCTCCTCTGTAGATTTGAAATGAATGTATCATTTTGGAACTCTCTTGCGAATTGAGACTGCTGAGAGCGCACAAAGCATAGATTTTTTTTTGCGTTTTATAATAAAGTATAATTTTTTTTTTAATTTCCTTCCGAACATATATATATTTATATATATGCGAATATCATACACGCACATAGTATAGGTATTCCTTCGTTAGATTTTTAATAAATTTAATATTTTGAACTTCCTTCGAACTAACACATCTTCCTCTTTGGATGTATAATAATTTTGATTTTTTTGTTTTATATGCGCATAGTTATAGGTCATCCTCTTTAGATCTCTAGTAATTTGTTATTCTGGATTTTCTGTCGAACTTATATATATATATTTACACATGCACGACTATAATATACGCATGAATTAAGGAAGTTATCCTTTGCTGTCGTTGAAGAAATCAGTACTCTTCCTCGTTTGACTTTACACTACTCATAATCATTTTTTCTTGTCGGACATTGGGACTTGCTTACTTATGTAAGAGTTCGTTCGTCAAGCAAGTCCTGTTGTGTACGAGCATCTTGTAGACCAGTTCCTCAGTCTCAAGTATATCGGCGAGTCAGCCAACTCAATCATTTTCGTATTTACATACACAGTTATAAGTCTTTGTGGTAACTCCATTACGTACTCGTAGGTAAGCACATGACAGATAATTTGAACATACTAGCCAGTACATCTTCCCTATTTGCGGGATATTGGTGCAATTCCTAATATAAATTGCTACCGCAAGTGGTCATTTTCAAGCTGCTCGAATATGGACTTCAACTACCTATCTCCAGACGAGATGGCGGTCGAGTATAGTGTACGCAACATCGATCCATCTCACGAGGACGCTCGAGAGCAGCTTCAGAAGGCTTTTGAAGCCGAGCAGTTAGATCCTAGCAAAGATGCGCAAAGATCACATGCTCACAAGCATCCCTCGCGGGTGGTCGAATATCTTAAAAGCCGAATGGAAGCTTTGAGGAATGATCTCGCTACGGACCCTATTCGGACGGATGAGGATCGCTCTCGCTATCGTAGTCAGGTTATCCACGTCCTCTACAGAGCCCGACACTGCACAATACTTCTCCATCTGTACGTGCAGAAGTCCAAGAATATGTTTCAACATTGGAAGGTCTCCTGAGCTCAGTTGAGACACTCCGACTTCCGGTGCCCGCACGGGTGTCTATTGAGGAAGGCGCTTACAGCCTGGCAGTTCCGTCCATCACCGTAGGCGAAGTTAACCTTGGAAGAGCTTCCTTAACGGGTGCCACTTCCAAAACTTCCACACGAACAGTCTACACCACCTTGAGTACTACGAAGGCTAGCACGGGGAGTCCCCGCTTCAACCCAGATCTATCATGTCTTAACTTTCCAGCCCGGGAGAGGGTGTGCGATCTACTCGCTCCTGCCAACATGCATACCGCTCAGCAACCACTGATGGCACAGCTACAAGGAACAACGCGTGTCCGTTCCGTAGGGGAAAGATTAGAGGTTTTGTACTCTGTACCAAATTCTGGAGTGGCTCCTCAGCCAAGATTCGACGACTTCGAGTCGCGACCTCTCAGGTTGCCAGGATCGGCTGTCTCACCTCTAAACGCGTCAGCTTACCATCGGCAGGGTACCGCTAGAGACCGTGGTAGTATGACGAACAGTCCTGTGTTCAGATGGATGCTATACCTGGTACCTCAGGTCTGGATGTGATTGAGTTCGTTTTTCGTGTGGAGTCACTAGCTCTGTTAGAACAAGTGCCTTATTCCGAGCTCTGCGCAGGTTTCTACTCGTTCGTCACCGGAAAAGCCGCGAATTGGTACTGCCTGTACCTGCGAGACCACGGTTCTCATTCCTGGGCGGAACTACGCGCAGCACTTCTTCGGGAGTTCAGGAATCAGAAGACGGATTACGATATACGTAATCTAGTAGAAGCACGAACACAAGGTCCTCGAGAATCCTTCAGCGACTATCGCTTGGCGGTTCATGCACTAGTTTCAAAAATGTCTCACCCGATCCCCGAAGAGGAGCTCGTGGAGATCTTAAGAAGAAATATGAAGCCGGCTTTGCAGGAGGCATTGCTGTTGCATCACACGGAGAACGTTTTCGACCTGAGAGACTTGTGCTGCAAATTCGAAAAACTTTGGTCCCAGACCAAGCCACAGTCTCGAGACTTACCGCCACGACGTTCGGTCCACGAACTATAATCGGATAATCAGTTTCTGTCGGACCACCCGGAATCCGAGACACATGATGTGGTAGCAGCTCTTCAAGCTATGCCACAGAGGGATTAACAACTACCACCAAGATCAAGACTCATCAGGTGGAACTGTGCTGCGGAGGGACACACTCATCACGCCTGTCAGCTGCGACCACGGCGAACATTCTGCTACGGGTGCGGCTCAGCATGTGTTATAAAAAGCAAGTGGCCAACTTACTCGCCGGGAAACCTGAGGCGGAGTCAGAATTCAGTGGGAACTCCGCGTATTCTGACTCCGGCCCAGATTTCCAGACGTTCCACCAGCGAAGCGGCAACCAAACACGAACCAGACCGCTTCTGCTAGGTCGGCTGCGTGGGGGTGATGGGTGGCCCCGCCCAAAGGCAGCCAAATAGAATTCCATGATTCACCTGAGCAGAACCTGCTCTCAGTATTAATCCCAGATCTTACTAAAACCGATCAGTCATTTACGGCACCAACAACCAGACGCGAGGTGGGTATTCAAACAATCCAGAGTCTACCAATGGAGGAACCATGGGACTCAGGGTCCTGTAGTTGCACATCCTCCGAAAGTACACCATCAGATTTCGTCACCGATTCAGACAGCGATTGCAGTGAAGAAGCGTTTTCCCTCATCAGCACAAATGTGTATCCGCCCAGGAACGTATCACGCACCCGTCGCTACCACAGTCTGCGCAGAAAAATAAAGGCTGCCGTCGCTGAAACAACGCTACCAAGTAGTACAGATCTCCGGCCTGACGCTGATGTCTTCATCCAAGGCCAGCGAATAAGGGGGTTACAGTGGCACCAGCGTGAGCTTGTTAGGCTTCGGGGGCGAACAATTTTTGGAAAGTGCAGGGATACGTTTTCAGTCCATGCCGTCCTCGATCTCAACAACAACAAGTGTTGGGCCATATCCACGTACTGGTGAAATACGGCCAAAAGACACATATGATGCGGCTCCACATCGTTCCCACTCTACAACAGTCGTTATACCTGGGGATTGATTTCTGGAGAGCTTTCGACCTAGCTCCAGCATGGTTAGCCAGCTATATTCTCTACCCAAGCCCGCACCGATGTGCTCCTAGCAGCATGACCCCTCCGATGAAGAGAACCAGAGCTTGCAGACAGTGGTTGAAACCTTTCCATCTTTCAGCAAACACGGCCTCGGTCGCACACCTTACGTTGAGCACGAGATAGATGTCGGTGCTGCAAAGCCCATCAAACAACGCTATTACGCCGTATCCGCAGTGATACAGAAAGGAATGTACGACGAGCTCGACCGTATGATAGCACTCGGAGTTATCGAAGAGAGTCAGAGTGCATGGTCTTCCTCCGTCACTTTAGTGAGAAAACCAAATGGAAAGGTTCGATTATGTTTGGACGCTCGAAAGGTAAACTCTGTGACTGTGCCGGACGCATCTCCTCTACCTCTCATCGACGGGATTTTGAGTCGATTGCAAGAGACTCAGTTTATTTCGGCCATCGATCTGAAAGAAGCTTTCTGGCAGATTCCATTGGCAAAATCTTCCCGTGACAAGACAGCGCTCGCCGTTGTACCAGTTCACAGTCCTCACTTTCGGACTATCTTACGCTCCTCAGACGATATGCAAGTTAATGTGTAAGGTCATTCCACACCAGTTTCACGACCAGGTATCTGTCTACTTAGACGACTTACTGATTACCTCCTCCACGTTTGACGAACACCTCAAGCTGCTCACTACAGTCGCCGAACTGTTGCGTATGGCTGGCTTGACCATTAACGTGGAGAAGAATAAGTTCTGCATGCGAGAAGTCAGGCACCTTGGTTTTGTAGTTGGAAATGGCTGCATGAGGGCAGGCCCAGAGAAAGTAACTGCCATTCAGAACTTTCCAAGACCAAACACCGTCAAGAAAGTCCGAAGTTTTCTGCTAGACTGTGGCAGGTACCGGCGCTTCATTCCGCAGTTTGCTACGATAGCTACTTCTCTCACAGACCTGCTGAAAAAAATATTAGGTTCCTGTGGAATGAACAGGCAGAACAAGCCTTCACACAGCTGATGGGATGTCTTACCACTGCGCCAGTACTTGCTAATCCAGATTTCTCGCGGCCGTTTTTCATACAATGAGATGCAAGTACGACGGGAGTGGGCAGCGTGTTATTCCAGCGATCTGTTGACGGAGCTGAACGCCCTATCGCGTTTATGTCGCAAAAGCTGAATGTAGCACAAAAGAATTACAGCATCACCGAGCTAGAGTGCTTGGCGGCAGTACTGAGTATCAAACGCTTCCGGCCATATATTGGGGGCATGGAGTTTACGATTATCACCGATCATGCAAGTCTTAAATGGCTCGTGGACCAGAGGGATCTATGTGGCAGGCTAGCACGGTGGAGTCTTAAACTCCAAGCCTTCACCTTCAACATCGAATACCGGAAAGGCAAGGAAAACGTGGTGGATTACGCTCTGTCCCACTGCTTTGCCGAGGAGTTGGGAAGTCCACTGATGGGGAAGGACGCTTGTTCTCCCGCGATTGAAGCAGTGGCTCTAGACTCACGGGCATATCTTGAGACTTCTTATGTCGAGCGAGTTCAGAGAATAATCTCTAACCCAGACGCTTTTAATAATCTCCGAGTCACAAACGGCAAAGTGTACATATCGTTTGTTTCTCCCAAGAACATCGTGGGAGGGAGTCAAGTCTCATGGCAGCTTTGGGTGCCTGAAGGGCTCACCACCGGACTGATTAACGAGGAACACTGCTCACCAACATCCGCGCATTTTGGGATTGGCAAAAACCTCGAAAAGCTGCGTCGTCACTACTATTGGCCGTCGACGGGGCTCGACGTACAGGGATTTATCAACCAGTGCGAGGTCTGCGAAGCCTTACAACTACTCTCTTAGACCTCCTTTAGGAGAGAGGCGTCGCACAGAACTTCCGTGGCATCGCGTGTTTTTTTACTTCTTAGGTCCCCACCCACGAAGCAAGAAAGGGAACAGGTACATTTTTATCACCACCTCACCAAATTCGTGCTGTTGAGAGCAATGCCAGAAGCCACCTCTGCGAGGGTCGTAAGCTACCTAGAGCAAGAAGCCTACCATGTGTTCGGGGTCCCAGAATTACTTCATTTGGACAACGGAAGCCAGTTCACTTCTAACCTCTTTAACCAGTCGTTACAGAAGTACGGGGTCGAGCACTGTCTCTCCCCATCCTACTCTTCTCAGTCTAACGCGTTCGAGCGAGTTAATCAATCAGTACTCGCAGCGCTCCAAGCTTATATTGGAGACGATCACCGGAACTGGGACGAACACCTGAGTGAGACAGCGTTCGCTATCCGAAACGTAGTGCACGATTCCACCAAGTGCTCCCCGTACTTCGCGTTGTTTGGAAAGCACCCCGTGAAACATGGGAGCTCATACAAATTATTGCGAGATCTGATCTCGGACACAGACGGGGCACCTAATATAATTCCAGTAAATCAAAGACTGCACTCAGTGCGGGACCAGATCAATACACAGCTGGCTGAGGCCTACAAAAGATACTCCGCAGGCTACAATCTGCGAACCTGCGTGAGAACCTTTCAGCCAGGGCAGATCGTTTTTGTACGACATCACTTGCAGAGTAGCGCAGTGGACCGGTTCGCTGCTAAGCTGGCTCCAAAATTCATCAAAGCAACTGTGGTGGAGCGCATAGGCCGCGTTGGGTATCGTCTGAAAAACGACAAGGGTCTCCCATTCGCAGTCTACCATGTACAGGTTATTAAGTCCTGACCCGAGCGAGATTAGTCCTGGTAGCCCTAAGAAGGCATACAGCCAGCCTAACTGGTAGCCACAGGTTAACAATGCGCCGCTTAGGACCTGCTCAGCCTAGCGGTCGGTTTACCTCTTGCTAATAGGCCAACCTTTTGCACACTTTCCCACCTGGCAATGCTTCCCAACCTCTCCCACATGGTACCCTATGGAGGCAACGAACCGTAGGAACTCCACATTGAAAAAGGCCTTCGAAATTTTAGTCTTTGCTGTGCCAACTTCTGTGCCGATAAACGTAGGCTTCCGGAGACCCGATCTGGGTGTGGGGGGGCTTTGGTCTGCGGTTAGAGGGCGAGGCAACCGTAGGAGGAGTCCTGCGTCAGTTGGTTAGGTTGCTGGTTGCAGAGACGCCTCCGACCGGTCTTGGTGCGGAAGGGCGAAGGCGGACGAACAGACCGGTTTGTTAGGTTGCTGGACTGCGAGAACGTCTTTGTCTTTCGCTACTAGGGACAAGTTTGAGTTCTGACCATGGACTGTGGCGACTCCCGGGATGCGTCCTTAACTCGCCACGCACAGATCGATTCCGAAGAACCCTTAAAGGTTTCGGCAATGCTGGTACGGCATCATCTCTACCTTTAATGAGTAGATATTTCACCTCTAATCCCTTCTGGATTAGCCTCGGTATGAGGATTGTCGTCTTTCTATCCCCTCTCCATATTCCTCTAGTTTTTTTGTGCGATGCGGTGCACTAGCGAGTTCGAGTTGTAGAACCAGGTGTGTGGCGTATGCCCGACTTGAGACTCTGGTGGGTCGTCCCCACATTGGGCGCTGCTACGAATGTATTCATCTATTCCTCCAGCTAGTTCAAAAATTTTGGTTTCTGTTTGGCCCGGATTGAGGCTCTTTTCTCGGTGGGTCGTCCCCACGCTGTAGCGTTCTGCCCTCACGCTACTTTTCGTTTCTTTTTCGTTTTTTTTTTACCTAGAAATTCTTTTTTTTTGTCTTGCATTTTCTTCTCTGTAAATTTTTTTTTGTCTATTATTATCCATTTCCTTATTTATGTTTAAATTCCTCGGGTACTTGATAAGGGCAGAAAGTTCTTATAATTTTCGAAAAGTAGCCCTATGCTACTTTTCCATCCGACGCATAAATCCCTGAAATGACGAAACATTATAAAATTCATAAAGACCTGAAAAACATAAAATGAATTCCGCTTTGGCAACGTAGCAAAAATTTGTGAAGCACCTAGACCAAGAAATCGGAAATCTGGCAACGTCGTTTCATTGCCGACACAAAAATTTTGTGTCATACACCGTTTGCCAGCCAAAATTCCAAGTAACAAACCGCAACTCGCCTAGCCGTCAAGCATCGCGTGATATATCACGCAATGTATTACGGCAGGCAGTCTAGAAATTCCAAGAAAGTTTTGCTTCACAGCCGATATTTTGTGGCAGCGCGACTTGGCCTGCAGAAACGATACACACAGACCCGCATGTAGCCATCAGCACAGATTTAGACCGAACGACGAACGAAACCGCTCGCCGGACGGTTGGCTGAAGAAACGAGAATCGAATGTAGGCAGACGGGACGAAGTCGAGTTAGTTGACTCTGGACAAGCAAGGAATTAAGCAGCTGCGAATTGGTTGAGCTAATGCCGGCTAGGATCCCCGGTGCTATGAGAGTTTTTCTTTCGTTGATTAAGTGATTATCTGAAAATAGAAAGATAAAGTTTTGCGTTTAAAATAATAGAAATTTTTTTGGAAGTTCTCCGAATAAGTAACTGGTTAAAGTTTTCCGTCGATTAAGTGATCATCTGAAAATAGACAGAAAAATTGTTGCGTTTAAAATGTGTAATACAAATCTTTGGAAGTTCTACGAACAAATACCTGGTTAAAGTTTTCTATCGATTAAGTGATTATCTGAAAATAGAAAGATAAAGTTTTGTGTTTAAAATAATAGAAATTTTTGGAAGTCCTTCCAACAAATACCTGTTTAAAGTTCTTTTCGTTGATTAAGTGACTATCTGAAAATAGAAAGAAAAATTTTTGCGTTTAAAATAATAGAAATTGTTGGAAGTTCCTTCGAACATTTACCTGATTATAGGTTTTCGTCGTTTAAGTGCCTGATCTGAAAATAGAAAGAGGGATTTGTGCGATAAAAATATAGGAATTTATTAGAAGTTCTTTGAACAATTACCTGATTAGAGTTTTCGTTAATTAAGTGCTTATTTGAAAAGTACGCGGAAAATTTGTGTGATGAAAATATACAATTTTATTTGAGTTCCTTCGAATAATTACGCGATTAGTTTTTATACGTCATATTGGTGATTAACTGAAAAGAATGAGGGAAATTTGTGCGATAAAATATAGGAATTTTGTTTGATTTTTTTTTTTGAACGATTACCTGATTATTTTATTTTATTTATTTAATTAAGGCATTCTTTTGGCATTCCACTTTCCGTGGTTTGCATTTCAATTATATTCTTATATTCCTTTATTATTATAAATTTTTCTTTCTTGTATTAATAATTGCATGCACGCTCTAGTATAGAGTAACCCAGCTAGTAGGGTCTAGGTTAGCTCTAGGTTTTTTTGGGTTATCCCCATTAGCTCTGTATGAAGATGTGAGCAACGAGGTGAGTCGCAAGTGTGTGGCATATCTATAGTAAATGTCTGAGAGGCACTCGTCACAAATATCGTTTTTTTTTCTTTTGCCCATATTCACCTTTATGCGTTTAATTTTCTTTTTTGGATAATTTTGGGGCACTGTAGGTCAACATGAATGCGTAAGAAGTCTAGAGGAGGAGGGGGCATGGCCGCGGGTAAGGCCCTTGGAGGCACACACGCACAGTTACATGGGGCTACTAATATTCTTCGGACTGTGACCTCTTAGCCAGGGTGGAAGGGGGCGATGAGCCCATATCAGGTCCGGTCGGGGCCTTATCACCATCTGAAGTCCACGTTCTCTCTTTCTCTCTCTCGCTCTCTGCGTCGCTCTTTTTCCGGGTGACTTATGAATTGTCCGGCGTGGCAGGGATGTTCACTCTGTACTCTCTTTTGCATGTCAGGGATTAACAAGAACAGGAATTTTCAATTTCCATTCTTTCCTTTCAGCCCTAGATTTTTTCATTTAGCACCAGGAGACCGAGCTGAGGTTGATTTTCTTTTGAGCGTTTTTTTTGTCCGTCTGTCAGTCCGTGGTCAAGATATCGTTGAGCAACATTTTCCTTTTTATAATATCGTACGCACAGTTTACAAGCATCACGGGATGTGGGTGGCAAGAACCACCCCAAGCCGGCTGACCGCTAGCGGCAATATGCCGTGTGGCCACCCACACTAATCCCGAGATGCATTTTGCAGCAAGAGGTGTCGGTTGCAGCGCCTATCTGCATTCATTGTAAGATGGATGTAGGTAGGTCTGACAACGGGCGCGCTCTTCGCTACATCCCCTGTTCAGCAGTCGGAAAACATGTAAAAACCAACTTCGGGGGCAGAAGTACGGTCGACAGCCCCGAAGTCACCATTCAGATAGCCCAGTTGTAGGGAAATAATAGCAGTCGTGTTATATATGGAAGTGTATGGAAAAATCACTGCGCTGTCACTATCGACACTGGAGCTTCGAGATCTATTATTAGAGCGGATCTTGTCAAGAACAAATGGCTCCACAATACCACCAAATATTTACTAAAAACAGCAACTGGAGCAGCAGCACAAGTTTTTGGAGAAATAAGTTTGGATATTCAACTAGGCGAACTACTGTTTCCGCACACTTTCCTAGTTTGAGACATAATGGATGAATGCATTCTTGGAGTAGACTTTATGACCACATATAAAATAAATTTATATGTCGGAGAACGAATACTCAAATATGGCAACATAGAAATTCCTATGAGACTAAGAGTAGGAACAGATTATCCTGCAAAAATAAGGACAATGGTCTGTAAGAATATTACTCTCTCTTTTTTCTCGAAGACGCTAGTATGGACAAAGCTTACTGATGACGTCGGGACCTGTCGATTCTATTTGGTGGAACCTAACCCTACAAAAGGTACATCGAACATCATTGTAGGTAAGACTTTAGTTAAAGCAGTAGGTGCAATATTAATTCCAGTCAGACTGCTCAACACATCCGAAAATGGGGTACAACTAAAAGAAGGTGCTATAATTGGAAATTGTGAACCCGTTCATCATATTGTTAATTTGAATAATGGTAGTACTACTCAACAGGTTCAGAAACTTCTTTCATGTAGTGCTTTAAGTGAACAGCAATACAACGATGCCAAAGAGGTGATCGATGAATTTCCGGAATTATTTGCAATGAATGATGAAGATTTCGGTAAAACAAATCTTGTCCAGAATCGGATAAATACAGGAGATTCTAGGCCCATTCGGCAGATACCACGAAGACTACCATTAGCGAAACAATCAGAAGTTGCAGACATGATAAACTCCATGAAGGAACAAGGCATAATAGAAGAATCTAATAGCCCTTGGATATCGCCAGTTGTTCTGGTCAGGAAAAAGGATGGCACCACCGGATTCTGTGTAGACTACCGGCAGCTTAATAACGTAACGAAAAAGGAATGCTATCCGTTACCAAGGATTGATGACACACTAGACACCCTTTTCGGAGCGCAATTGTTTTCCACCCTGGACTTGAAGAGCGCTTACTGGCAAGTGGAAATACATCCCAAGGACCGAGAGAAAACTGTTTTCTCAGTTGAGAGTGGCTTATGGCAATTCAAAGTATTGCCATTTGGATTATTTGATGCTCCAGCCACATTCGAACGACTCATGGAATGTGTTTTACGAGGACTAACCTGGAAAACATGTCTGGTCTACTTAGATGACATAATAATAATCGGAAGGACATTCGAGGAACATAAAAACAACTTACGGGACGTACTACTAAGGCGGAGATGTGCGAAACTGAAGCTGAGTACGAATAAATGCGCTTTATTTAAAAATGAAGTAAAATATTTGGCGCACATAGTTTCACCACAAGGAGTAAGAACTCATCCAGAGAAGATAGCAGCTGTCAAAAATTGGCTAGTTACAAAAGACAAGCATCAATTAAGGAGTTTTCTTGGAATAGCTACCTACTACAGGCGATTCGTAAAAGGTTTTCCAGATATAGCAAGGAGCCTACATCAACTTACAGAAAAAGAAAAACCGTTCATGTGGTCAGATAAATGTAATGAAAGTTTTCCAAATTTGAAGCAACACCTTTGTGGAACTCCAGTGCTTCACTATCCAAAGCTGGAAAAAGCTTTTAGATTGGACACGGATGCCAGCAATGTAGGGACTGGTGCAGTGCTTTCACAGGAGAAGGATGGTCAAGAAGTGCCAGTAGCTTATTTTAGCAAAGCACTTTCAAAATCAGAGAGAAATTATTGTGCTACAAGGAAAGAGCTACTTGCCATTGTAAACTCAACCAAGCATTTCCATAAATATCTCTACGGACAGAAATTTATCCTCCGCACTGACTATGCAGCGCTTAAATAGCTTTTGCAGTTTAAAAATCCTGAGGGGCAAGTGGCGAGATGGATAGAGCGACTGCAAACTTATGACTTTGAAATCCAACACCAAAGAGGACGTATCCATGGAAATGTAGACGCACTTTCACGACGTCCGTGCAAAGTAGAATGCAAACATTGCGTTCGGGTGGAAGAAAAAGAAACAAACGGGACTATACAGTTGATAACGGTGCAACCATCGACAGACTGGGACAACGCGAGATTGCGAACAGCACAACGAGAAGACCCAGACAAATCACCCTTTCTTGCTTGGAAAGAAGACATAGAAAGACCACAATGGAAGGATACTTCGGAGAGGAGTGATAACCTGAAGAGCTGCTGGGCTCAATGGAATTCGATCCTGTTGTGACCCAGGTGCCCATTGACCCGAACCACAACACTAAAACCAATACACCAATATATTGTCCTATACAATATATCGGCGTATCAGAAATGACCCTGAAAAGTAAAAATTATTTAACAGAAAATTCATTTCAATTTCAAATGCATTTAAATATGCATTTACGCACTGCAACAAAATGCAATTTAGCATAAATTGCATTTTGTTATCAGTCGTACATTCCGTTCACACGGTATGTATACTTACCTACATGCAGTACTATATACATACATACATACAGTTTCTTTTTCCTAAAATCATAAAAATCAATCGTATGTACATACAGACACACAATTATTGTATTCGCATAAAATATTATTATTACAAGACACAAGTGCATATCAGATTTCATGCATATGCACTGTGTCTAAACTTTTTGTACATTCCCACGTACGATTTTTCACGTCGTGGGAAAGTAATAAAACGAAAAAAGAAGCTTTCATGGGCACCTGGGGCCGGCGAGCCCAATCCTCGGGGAGTTTTGTTTTGTCACCCGTCGTGGAATTAACGTTGCGCTTTTAGTTTTTTTTTTTTGTTTTCAAAAAGGAAATTTAGATTGATTGTTAAATTTATTACGGCTAGAAAGTGAAAATAAAAGTTTTTTTTCTAAGTGGAAATTTAGATTGGTTGTTAAATTAATTACGGCTAGAAAGTGAAAATAGAAGTTTTTTTTTTCTCTAAAAGGAAATTTAGATTGATTGTTAAATTAATAGTGGCTAGAAAGTGAAAATAAAAGGTTCAAGTAAGGATTAATAAAAATTGTGTTTATACCTTTCCCACAAATTCAACGGTTGTGTGCTCTCCTTCCCAGAGCACGGCACACGACATTATAACAACTGGTGGCAGCGGTGCTCCTACCTAGGAAAATCAGTGCCAATAAAATAAATGAAAACTAACACAAATAAATAAACCAATAAATAAAACAAAAAATCAATAAAAAAAAAATTGTTTTAAATCCTGCCATGACATTACAACATTTTGGTGGCAGCGGAACCAGCATAAATCAGTGCTATAAATTAATGAAATCAACAAGTCAGTGCCAATATATAAGGAAAATTAAAACAAACGAAAAATTAAAATAATAATAAAAAAAAATAATAAGCCCGGGTACCCTTGATACATGGTACTTAGAGGAAATAGTGCAATTGTTTAGAGTGCCACAGTACTCCACCGGTGGACCCTTGCGAGGCTTCATCCGTGCCTCAATTAAGACGTTTAAGAAGGAAGGAAGGAAGACCACAGCAATACGGCAATCAAAGCGCCCCAAGCATCAACAATATATGCAACTTTTAGTCATCCTCACCACCAACGAATTCAACTACAAAAATTGCCGGCCTGAATGCCTAGCGTATAAACCAGATATACAACTACATATATTAATAACTGTAGCAAAATTTGTGGATTAAGTTAAAGGTAGCGTGAAAAACTATTTTTTCTTTCTTGCTTTCTTTTTATATTTTTGCCCTTATGTCAAATTAATTTTATTATTAATTAGTTTACATCAGTGAAAAGATTTTTGATTAAACAAGAAGTGATCCCACAAATAACTCCCATTTCTAATCCTCAATTTTTCTTCAAACGTGCGTATTTACAAAATTTAGTTCCAAATTCTTTTCTTAACAAAATTGTTTTTACAATTTCTGACCTTTTTTTTTTGTCTCTACATTTTCCCGACCATTTACATATTTTCACATATATATGTGTATAGAAAAAATGGAAAACAATTTCTTACATTTCTTACAATTCTCAGCTAATTAAAACACAAAAAAATTCAACACATAAAAATTGAAATCTGCTCTTCCTAGAAGCGACTTCTGCGGCAAGACATCGTGAGCTTGCTGGTCAGAGGACTTCGACAAAAATCAAATATCAATCCCCTGCGGTAGGACTTCGTCAGCCTATCGGTCAGGAGAAAGATATTGATTGGAAGAGCCATCAATTAACAATTTAAAAAGTTACAGATTATATAATAAAGTACTTTTCCTCTTTATTGCATACATATGTGTATAAATCTAAATTTTTTTTATATACTATTGAAAATACGCACTTCATTTAAAAAAAAATCGTTAATAATACTAATAATTTCTTTTGATGTTGTGATAGAACATTTTTTTTCTCTTTTTCTTCTCCTACAAGTCCAGTTCTCCCGCAAAAAAAAAATAATTAACATGGATATTTAAAAATAAATAAAAATCAGTTTTCTTTATTATACAAACATAAATTCTTAGCATTCCTTTTATTGGAAATTGAGAATTTCGTAATACCAAAAAATCCCAAAAATTATCATAACCCCCGTTACTGTACTTTACTCACTTCCTACAATTTACAAACTTTTTCTTGCAAAAACAAAACTGATTACACATAACAAACTCGTTTTTTTTTCTTTCGCAACTTATTACTGTTTAGAAATTTGACGATTAGTCTTCTACTCGGCTGTGTTTTTTTTACATACAATATTCTCACATCTTCTATAGTCCCCCACACATCAACCAAATCGAAGCTCGAAGCAGACTCCCTTAATATTATAAAATCTCATACCATATCTCTACCAAATTTTCCGTCTGTTACTTCACAAAGCCACAATGACTGAAGAAACCATTTCTTTCGATGAGCTATGCTCATCTCAAGTAGAAAAAAACAGTGCAATTAGGCTAATACTAGGGGCTTATCAGTAAGCCGGTAAAGTGAAGCGTACCAATACCTTTGTGACAGGTAAATTACAACAACTCGAAGAAATATGGAGCGACTTCGAAAAAACAGAAGAACAAATAGTTCAGAATAAAGACTTCACGACCGACCACGATTATTTCAAAGAATCGTGCTCAGACAAAACAGAGGATTGGTACATGTTGACGAAAGCAACACTTTCCGAAAGATTGAAATCAATCTCAGAAAGTACCATGAAGAAGCAAAACCCCTTTCATATACCACCACCCAGAGCTTCGTGGAGAATTCCAACTAAATCACAAGTTACAGAAGCTAATAAGGAAACAAATAGTCCACAAAATCAAAGTATTTTCAGAAGCCTAAATACAAAAATTAACTCAATTACAAGAGTTATACAATCATTAAACCCTGATACCTTACCTACAGTGAGTAAAACATACCTAGAACAAAAACTGGGTATCCTAAATAAACATTGGGCTGAATTCGAAGAACTCAACCATACAATCAAAATGCAATCTACGCCACAAGACCTAGAAAATAAATACTTTACTGAAGATGTTTTCGGTAAAACACAAGCAGAATATGAAGAAACTGTAATTGCTTTTCAAGAACAGCTAGATACGCGCTTCCCTAATTACCAACATGACACACGAAATAACTCATCACACTTTCACAATGAAAGCACAGAATTTCAAATTTCACATATTTCCCTATCAGAAATTAAATCTTTAATACCAAATTTTAACGGAGATCCAAAAGACCTCCATAAATTCGTGTCATTGCGATGATATTAATAGACTTTATCCCAATATCGACCCAACAACCCTGTTTTCAATAATCAAAAGTAAGCTATTTGGAGATGCCTACAATATACTTAAGTACAATGATACAAGCAGCTGGTCAGATTTGAAGAAAACATTACTCGAAACATTCGAAGTAAAATTAGAAAAGTCTGTACTCCAATCACAACTTCAAAACACAAGCCAAAGAGCAGGAGAGCCTGTGAAAGAATTCCTGCAACGAATTAATATTACACATGCTCAATTGAATGAAGCCACGCATTTATATACAACAGATAAACTACTGTTAAACTCTCTCGTAAAGGACAACGAAAAACAAGCTATTAGAGTAATAGAGGATGGACTAATTAGCGAACAACTACAAACATTAGCCAAACTCCATGAAAATAGAGCATTAAAGCCCATAACGTCATATATTGGTGAGCAAGCATTACGCCTAGAATCAAAGGCCACAAAATTTCTCGCACCGCTCAATCAACACAAGTGCAGAACCCCTATTGCTATAAATGCAGAGCACAGGGACATTTAGCTCCAAAGTGTCCACAGAACATTCATACAAACCCAACCCCAAATAAATATTTTTCAAATAACTTAAACAAAGCCAATCCTCCTAAGCAGGCTAACACCTTCAACAGCACTACTCCTACATGCAGGTATTGTCACAAATTAGGACATACTATAGAAGTATGCAGGGTAAGGATAGCAAACCACGGGAATTTCTACAGAGGAAATATAAATCCCGTTGATCAAAACTTCAGAAAGCGAACGGAAAGTCCCAATAGAACTACAATTCCCCAAAAAGAGATCAGCTTCAACCAGGTTCCAAATCCTAATTTTAGAAAAAATTCCCACTCCTCGACAATACAACCCCAAAATGAACCAAGATCAAACAAAGATCACGTACAAAATCCGAGAATATTTTTAACACACTCGGAAAACAAATCAAGGCGAGAGGAATTAGTCGGCAGCCCCTCGCAAATTCAAACAAAATCCGACATACACACCAACCCAAATTAGACAACGCACATTTATTAAATGATCACTTAACGCTGAAAATTCCAATTACTATCAGCCCCAATTCCATTACCATTTCCATATCTAGCAATGTATGCTCAAATAAAGAAACAAAGTTCCTTGTAGACACAGGAGCGGAAATAAGCCTAATAAAGTTCAATACACTGAAAGCAGGTAGCACTTACTATAAAGATGCAATCTGCAAAATAAATACTTTATTTTCGGAATCTAAAACTACAGAAGGATTAATATTAGCAAAATTGGCAACTATATCAAGCGAAGAATCTGTAATAGAACATCCGTTCCAAATAGTAGGAGAAAACACGGCCTTGGCATATGGCGGCCTAATTGGCCACGACTTCTTGTCCCGATACAACGCTTGTATCAATTATAGAAACAAGTACATTTCCTTAGAGGTGAAGCAATGTCATTCATCCTATCCCATAGAGCAATATCGCTCAGATTACCCAAATACATATCTCAGATATAATATTCCGGACGAGAAGTCTCTAAACAACCTTCTGTATGCAAAAAAGAACTTGTTAACTAGTAAGAACAATGATAATATTAACAAGAATAAATCGCACGTTACAAAACAGGTAAGAAACACAAAACAGAAAGACTTTCCTAAACAAAAAATTCCACAAAAAACGGAATACACTCTAGAATCCAATAAAAACAAAGGTACATTGAATAACTTACATAATAAAATTATTTCAATTCCCGCTCGCTCCGAATCCATAATTCAAATTCCAACTTCGTCAACTGCGGAATCGGTATATTTTAAAAAAGAGGTAAAGCCAGGGTTTTTCATAGGTAATACCATAGTCAACCCATCACAAGGAACGGCAAAAGTCATAGTTCTCAACACGAATGAGCAGGACGTCGAACTGGCAATTCATGACATGAATCCAGAATGCCATGACCTTAATGACTTCGATTGCATCTCTACAGATTCCAACAGAGATCCAATTAGGGGCAGAATAAAAAAACTGCACACCCTGATTAAATTGGATCACTGTAATTTTGAAGAAGCCGAGAGTATTCGGAAAATTTGTAAGGATTTCAACGATCTCTTCTACTTAGAAGGGG
Source organism: Dioctria linearis (assembly GCA_963930735.1). Classification (NCBI taxonomy): domain Eukaryota; kingdom Metazoa; phylum Arthropoda; class Insecta; order Diptera; family Asilidae; genus Dioctria; species Dioctria linearis. Next base: position 98,031,003 of record OZ005743.1, on the reverse strand, counting down.
ATTTCCTAACATTTACAAATGCAACCGAGCACAAAATAGAAACAATCCCGAATAAACCTGACATATATACTAAACCGTACAGACTTCCAGAAACAAGCCGGAAAGAAATTACTCGGCAAATAAATGAAATGTTGGATTCGGAGATAATAAGCCCTTCAAATAGTCCGTGGAATTATCTCCTACTTCTAGTTCCCAAAAAGCCGGATGAGCATGGGAACAAAAAATGACGAGTCGTTGTAGATTTCCGCCGAGTAAATGACATTACTATTGGCGACGCTTACCCATTATCTAATATTACAGACATATTAGATCAATTGGGTAAGTCTAAATATTTTACAACGCTAGACCTCGCCAGCGGATTCCACCAAATTCGCATGGACGGAAAGGATAGAGCAAAAACTGCGTTTAGCACTCCTTATGGTCATTACGAGTTTAACCGTATGCCATTTGGATTAAAAGGTGCACCCGCAACCTTCCAACGTGCCATGAATAATGTCCTTTCCGGACTCCAGGGCATCTACTGTTTCGTATACATGGACGATATTGTAGTCCATGGATACAATCTGAAAGACCATAATATCAGGCTAGCAAACGTATTTAGCCGCCTTCGGGATTTCAATTTAAAACTACAACCCGATAAGTGCCATTTACTAAGAAAGGAAATAATGTATCTAGGGCACGTCATTACTGAAAATGGGGTCAAGCCAGATCCGTCCAAAATTAAATCAGTTCAATCTTATCCTAGACCCAAGAAGGAAAAGGATATTAAAGCCTTCCTTGGTTTCGTCGGTTATTATCGCCGCTTTATTCCCAATTTTTCTAAAATCGCGAAACCTCTTACTAACCTTCTGAAAAAGGACACACCTTTCAAGTTCGATGCAATTTGCGATGAAGCATTTTGCGAATTAAGAAAAAAATTAATATCAGCACCAATTTTATCCTATCCGGATTTCGACAAAGAATTTTTTGTCACCTCCGATGCCAGTGACTACGCCATCGGAGCAGTCCTTTCCCAAGTAGATGATCAAGGAGATCATCCAATCGCCTATCTGAGTCGTGTTCTCAATGGTGCAGAGACTCGTTACTCAACAATCGAAAAAGAGCTTTTGGCAATTGTTTTCGCAGTTGAGCAATTCAGGCCATACGTTTATGGTAGACAGTTTACCATCTTAATTGACCATAAACCATTAGTATGGCTAATGAATCTAAAGGACCATTCCTCAAGGCTAATGAGATGGAGAATACGTCTTGAGGAATATGACTATAAAATAGTTCATAAACCTGGAAAATTCAACACAAATGCAGATGCTCTCAGTAGGGCTATCCCCGAAAATTCCGTAAAATCAACGGAACCTAACACCTATGTAAATGTGGTAACCAGGAATCAAGCCAAAGCTCATGCGAATTTAGATACACCAAATCCAAATATTACTACTCCAAATCCAGATTTATCAGTAGTAAACAGTTCCTCAATGATAATAACTGAGACCAATTTCCCACTACTTTGAACTAAAAACACAAATCTCAAATTTTTCATCTTGCCAATGCAAGATACAGAACTTGAAAGAGTGTTAAAATCTAAACTAAAACTTTTAGACAAACCTCCTCTACTAGAAAACAAACTGAACTTCTTTAAGAAGAAAGACTCCACAGTAATCATTTCAAAAGGCAATTTACCTTGCCGATCACAAAGAGATAGATTAGACATTGAAAAGATTTTAACTGAGATCTGCTTATACACAGAAGCAAATCAGTTAAATCAGGTAAATATCTCCTTCCCGGTATTAGACCAACAAAATCTATCAACTATTAAAAAAAATTTTAACAAGATCTTCGTTAACCATAAAATAAATATAAAACCTCATCAGGATTCCATAAAGTATTTATCTAACAGCAATGATATTGAGCAAGTTCTGAAAGATTTCCACTCTTTACCAACGGGAGGCCATCTAGGTGTCTCCCGTAGAATTAAAAGAATTAAAAAACAATTCTATTGGCCTGGCATGTCAGACAATGTTGTAAGATATGTAAGGAAATGTAAACTTTGTCAAGTAAACAAAGTATCCAGAAATCCTAAGATTCCTATCAAAATCTCAAGCATAAGCTCAAAACCTTTTGAAAGAGTGTACCTAGATGTTGTAGGACCTCTCCCAATTTCCCATTCTGGAAATAAATGCATCCTTACATTTCAAGACGACCTTTCGAAATCCTCTGAGGCTATTCCCATAGTCAACACTGAATCTAAGACATTAGCGGAAGCCTTCACGACAACAATAGTTTGTCGACATGGCATTCCAGAAAGTATCCTAACAGATCAGGGATCTAACCTCATAGGTGGCATGTTCGCCGAGGTATCTAAACTGCTAAAAATCAAAAAGCTCAAAACTACTCCATATCACCCTCAAACAAATGGTGCATTGGAGAGAAGTTATAGAACTTTAGCAGAATACCTCAGATCTTATGTAGCGAAAGATCCTCAAGACTGGGATACATGCATTCCATATGCCATGTTTGTCTATAATACCACACCTCACTCGAGTACAAATTATACTCCCCGCGAACTCCTGTACGGATTCCCAGCCGAAATCCCAAATAACTTAAAATCATCTCCGACCGTTTGCTATAATTACGATAATTATGCAAACGAGTTAAAAGCACGTCTACAACACAGCTATAAAATTGCGAAAGACATAGCCATAAAAAGCAGAGTAAGAGATAACAAATTCTCACCACTCTGGACAGGTCCATATGTGATTATAGAAATCAATTCTCCTGAGAACTCCACTGTGAAAATAAATAATAAAAATAAAAGAGTCCATAACAATGACTTAAAACTTTTCGCGGATTAATACAAAATTTCTTCTACTACAAAATCACCGCAAATGAATAAACAATATCATCTTCCAGGTCCTCACAATGATGCAAACGGCATTTTTCCTAATCTGCATCCCATTCATCTCAGGCTCGGGGATAAAAATAAAGCAAATAAATGCCAGCGCAGGCATTTATTTCGAAGAAATTGGCAGAGCCAATTTCTACACCAACGAGTGGAAGATCGTTACCTACTACGATCTAGAAAACTTCAAGTCAGAATTTAGGAACATCAAATTCATCACTGAGCAAATTACGGCTATCTGCAAGAAATTGGATGGAAATTCAGCAATGGCACTCACTTGTAACGGTACGTTGCTACAGATAAACCTTATCATAGCAAATATAGAATATAAAAATATGCTCCTAATAACTCAAAGCAGAAAACAAAGAGCACTTTTAAATGTAATAGGATCAATTTCCAAAGCTCTTTTCGGCACATTAGATGAAGATGATGCCAAGCTATATGATGGACAAATTCACAACCTCGCTTTAAACCAGAATTCCCTCCTTTCCCTCATGAAAAGCCAAACCGCGATAATAGAAGCAACAGCTCAAATTTTTAATAAAACCAAGGCCGCAATTCAAAAGGAATTCCTGAATATGCATAAAAAGTTAGTTTCAATACAAATATCTACTTCATTAATGGAAAATAGAACACTGGATAATAAAATATCCATCGAAATAGAATCATTAATCTCCCTTGTTTCACTAATGGCATTCAGATATCAAATAAATAAAAAGATTACTCTTTTGGACTTTTTACCGGGTTAAACTTAATTTTGTTCAAGGAAGAATTTTTTGGGACTCTCCGGTATATAGCAAAAGCTAAAAAATGTTCTAATTTGTTATTTCATCACACAACTCATTAATTTTTGGTGACAAGTTTCAAGTCTTGGTTTGACTCATCAACAGGTCCCAAATAGCGAAATTGGGTGATGTGAAAAACAAATGAAAAAATGAAAAAAAGAAGAAAGAAATGAAAAGTTTGAGAAAAATAGATAAAACAATTTTTTATTTATTAAAAAAATGTAAATTTTTTTTTAAAGAAGCAGGTTCATTCGAAGGGAATCGAACCACGCAGTGGGCTGAAAAATAAAAAAAGAAAAAGGAAGAAGAAGAAGCGTTTCGTGTCAGCAGAAAACCTTCCACTCATCGGTGCAGCTTGGTTTTCTGCCTGCTGCAGACGCTTGAAAATAGATCAAACTGATCCCTTCTCATATAAACTCAGAATAAATTCTGGGTGTGAATTATATGAGGAAAAACCACTCCTATACGAGCCCAGGAGGAAACTTAAATAAAAAGATTACTCTTTTGGACTTTTTACCGGGTTAAACTTAATTATGTTCAAGGAAGAATTTTTTGGGATTCTCCGGTATATAGCAAAAGCTAAAAAATGTTCTAATTTGTTATTTCATCACACATTTCAATTCTTTCTTCTTTTTTTCATTTTTTCATTTGTTTTTCAAATCATCCAATTTCGCTATTTGGGACCTGTTGATGAGTCAAACTAAGACTTGAAACTTGTCACCAAAAATTAATGAGTTGTGTGATGAAATAACAAATTAGAACATTTTTTAGCTTTTGCTATATACCGGAGAATCCCAAAAAATTCTTCCTTGAACAAAATCAGATATCAAAATACACAGTCAGAATTAATAGATCTTTGAATTGATTCCAAACATGGAAAATTTCACCCTACACTAATATCACCTAATAAGATTGAAAAAATTTTATCAAAAATTCGGCAGGAGCTGCCGAGTTCAATAATGCTTCCCATAAATTCCAGAGACAATATATTTTCACAAATCTACAAATTAAGCACAATATCTGCAAATGTTTTCAACAACAAAATAATTATAGAACTTCGAATCCCACTTCCTTTTAAAGAATCCTACCAAATTTTCGAAGCAATGCCATTACCGACAATCCTAAACGGTTCATTCATATATATATATATTACTTGATTACAATCGTGATCACTACATCGAATTAACACTACAGGAAATCCACAATTGCCTAACGTTGGACCATACTCACTTTTATTGTAAAATTTCATCACCCATCCTTAATACAAACAATAGAGTAAATCAATGTGAAATCAACTTAATAAAACAGGAACCTATTACATCAAAATGTAAAATTTTGACTTTAAAACAGAACTACTATATGACACAATTATCGCAGCAAAATGCATGGCTTTTCTCCCTCAAAAAACCCTTCCATATAGATATCGTTTGTGAAGATTCAATCAGTTCGGAAACCCTGCAGGGAACAGGGACAATAATTATCTACCCAGGTTGTTATGTCCGCAGCAAAGAATTCATCTTGCATGGGCACAACGTAAAAATATCAAGATTAAATTCCCATTTCATACCAACCACAAACATTTCAAACATAATCGCAAATATGACGTTTCCCTCGACGGAAACGCACATAAGAGCAGATCCCACTAAAATTACAAACAACATAGACCTAGAGCAACTACTACAATCCATCGACCATCAAAAAGAACAGGAATCAATTCCTCTGAACCCAATCAAACAAACATCATGTCCACCACTATGAGCTATCATATTCAACATTAGCATTAATAATAGCTATTCTAATTATCTATCTGTACATTAAATACAGACCAAAAGATCGCAAATCAAACGAAATATCTGCTCAACATCAACCAAGAATGTCGAACTTCAATATAACTCCAGCCCCCAGAAGAAAAACTGCAGAGAGTTTCTTCAATTAATTTGGACATATTTAAATATATGTACTATATATTATCATATACCTCACGGACTCATACTTTCAGTCGAGATACACACATATACGTACAAATGATAACGAACAAAAACTGACACATTAACTTTTCCTCTATATTTACAACACCTAAAAAAAAGACTTCTAAACAAAACTTTAAATACGAAAAGAGAAAAAGGAATTGCGAAGTAGATATTTAAGATACTGAAAGGACAAAATATATATATAAATCCATAATATATATACATATATACCATATAAATAAAAAGGAAAGTGCCAAATCATTCCTTTTGTTTTGTTTTACTTAATAACAATAAATATTTGTCGTTTCTGACAGAAACTAATAAATAAATGAAAATTAGAATAAATAATAATAGAAAATAATTTTGTAAGTGTAACTGAAGTTAAAAGGAAAAATAATAACAATTTTTTTTTTGTGAAGTGATTCTTACATTAAGGATTACTGTTAATTGTTTCTGCTAGAAATGATCCAATAAATATAAATTAATGTATGATAAATGTAGATAAAATTTTAAACAATTCTATCGTTAGTATTATACATTTCTTTTATACCTACCAGTTTAGAGGGGATAAAAAAAAAGGCTTGCTAAAAAAAATATATATATATATAAAAATAAAAATAATGAATAGAACGTAATGACAAAATACGCAACATTATGTATAACTGCATCATTTTTTTCTAACACAGTAAATAAATAAATAAAATTAAAACACTACTTATAAGACCAACACAAAAAAAAAACTAACAAAATTGTAATCACATTATTGGGTTTGTAATTTTCCCACATTCCACCCAAAGAATAATGGCAGTTAACCCATAAATGTACATACAACATAGAATTTTCCGTACATCCTACCTTCTCATTAACCCCATACGTAACCAATATGATTCTCGTCACATCTCACCAACCCCTCTCCCCCTTCTTCCCCTCTTCAAAAATCACAGAAGAAAATTTGCAAACCATCAATAAGAAGAAAAACAACAACAACAAAAATCCGCAAAATGGTATTATAAAACAGAATTTACGTTTATTAAAAAAAATTAGTAAAAACATACACTTAAACTATTGCTAGTTAAATCAGAATAATACAAAAAACAAATAGAATATGAATAAACACAAAAAATATATGAATGACGAAATCCTAACGTCGTTGTCGTACATTAATTATTGGGCACCTGAGGAGGAATCGTCATGCAGGGCGCAACGACGAACGACTCGCCAACCAAAACGGCTCTACCTCCTGAAAATAGAGTACAACACCCAAAAATTAATAAGCATTTTAAAATGTTAGTTTGGAAAAAAAAGCTTACCTAGAAAGGACACCCCCATGCCGAAATCGGACCGCAGAACAAAGTCCAAAGAGTATTGACGGTCAGTAATGGCCTCACCTGCCCGCAAAGGAAAACTGGGGCGTCCATCGGCGTGTAACATGAGGCGTAAAGGCCCCTCCCAGTGGGGGTAGGCCACCAGAATAACTAGGCATGTCACCCTAATAGCATAGGGTGCTGGCGAGCAATAAAGGTAATGACCAACTTCCTCCAAGAATATCATGATCACAAGTGAGCTAAATCTAGACGCGCAAGCCCTTAATAAAAAAAAAAAACGAACACCACAAAACATAATAACCAAAACAGTCATCAACCGCAGGAGCATAAGCACAGTCTTAATCATGAAACTAAAGCAAACCGAATTATGCATAGGTAAGCAAAAAGAATTTTTCGCGACAACGACAATGTAAGCACCGTTTACCAAAAACAAAAGAGTTTATCAGCTAACTACTTAGTAATGACTATCAAAATTCAACAAAACTATACCACTACCTTTTTTTTCTCCTTTCTCTTTCCCGATTCTCTTTTGAAAGAAAATAAATGTCTCCATTTCAGTATCATTTTTGTTCTTTAAATAAGATAAAAAAAAATAATATCAATATATATAGATATTGTTATAAAAAAGTAGGTAGCTATTACATATATTTCAATAGATAAATATGCATCTTATATTGTATAACTATTTCCATCATTTATAACATTGAAAACTTGTAGAAATTAAAAATATCATAATATGTACACATATTAGGTAATCATACCTAACAGCAGGTATATTCTTAGTATATAAGTACATCATTCACATGTAACCTTAAAATCTTCAAAAACAATGCTTAAGTTAGTTAAAAAGAAAGTTTTCTTCTGAAGAGAATAAAACTTTCTTTTCCCCAGGGGGGAGGGATGTTGTGACCCAGGTGTCCATTGACCCGAACCACAACCATAAAACCAATACACCAATATATTGTCCTATACAATATATCGGCGTATCAGAAATGACCCTGAAAAGTAAAAAATATTTAACAGAAAATTCATTTCAATTTCAAATGCATTTAAAAATGCATTTACGTACTGCAACAAAATGCAATTTAGCATAAATTGCATTTTGTTATCAGTCGTACATTCCGTTCACACGGTATGTATACTTACCTACATGCAGTACTATATACATACATACATACAGTTTCTTTTTCCTAAAATTCATAAAAATTAATCGTATGTACATACAGACACACAATTATTGTCTTCGCCTAAAATATTATTCTTACAAGACACAAGTGCATATCAGATTTCATGCATATGCACTGTGTCTAAACTTTTTGTACATTCCCACGTACGATTTTTCACGTCGTGGGAAAGTAATAAAAAGAAAAAAGAAGCTTTCATGGGCACCTGGGTCCGGCGAGCCCAATCCTCGGGGAGTTTTGTTTTGTCACCCGTCGTGGAATTAACGTTGCGCTTTTAGTTTTTTTTTTGTTTTCAAAAAGGAAATTTAGATTGATTGTTAAATTTATTACGGCTAGAAAGTGAAAATAAAAGTTTTTTTTCTAAGTGGAAATTTAGATTGGTTGTTAAATTAATTACGGCTAGAAAGTGAAAATAGAAGTTTTTTTTTTCTCTAAAAGGAAATTTAGATTGATTGTTAAATTAATAGTGGCTAGAAAGTGAAAATAAAAGGTTCAAGTAAGGATTAATAAAAATTGTGTTTATACTTTTCCCACAAATTCAACGGTTGTGTGCTCTCCTTCCCAGAGCACGGCACACGACGTTATAACACTGCACGTTGAATGCGGTATATTAAAACGTAAGTGGGAGGCAACAAACGGCGAGTCATTCCGGATGCAGATAGTCGTCCCAGCATCAAAGGTCAACGATATTCTAGAAGAAATGCACAGTGGATCATCTGGAGGACATTTGGGAGTGAATAAACCAATTTCCCAAATACGAGAAAGGTTTTATTGGTTACATATATGAGAGGATGTGGAGGAGTGGTACCACAGATGCACTATCTGTGCTTCTTGCAAAGGGTCGCCACACAGATGCAGAGGAGAAATGCAGAAGTGTAATGTAAGAGCCCCATTTGAGAGGATAGCGGTAGATATCGCTGGACCCTTTCCAGAAGTGGATAACGGTAACCGTTACATATTAGTTGCTATTGACTATTTCAGTAAATGGCCTGAAGCTTTTGCAATTCCTAATCAAGAGGCACATAGGCGAAGCAAATTATAATGAATTGGGTCAGTAAATTTGGTGTGCCTCATGAATTTCATTCGGACCAAGGACGGAACTTCGATTCACGGACCTTCCAAGAGATGTGTAAAATGCTGGGAATAAGAAAAACTAGAACAACTCCTCTGCATCCACAATCTGATGGCATGGTAGAGCGCTTCAACAGAACATTTGTCGAACATCGAAAGAAAGTAGTCGACTATCACCAACGCGGTTGGAATCCGATGGTCCTAATGGCCTATAGATCAGCTGTTCACAACACAACCGGACAAACTCCAGCAAAAGTCATATTCGGAAAGGAGATGCGTTTACCCAGCGACCTCAAGTTTGTTACACCCAGAGGTGAACAAAAGCTACCAGACGATTATATATGGGAACTTAGGCAACGATTAGCTGATGTGCACAAGGTCACGAGAGCAAAATTAGCCATAAATACCGATCGGATGAAGACCCGCTATGACTTACGTGCTAATTCAGCCGGATTTAATGAAGGTGAGCTTGTGTGGCTGTACAACCCGAAACGCCGTAAGAGACGTTCTCCAAAATTACAACAACATTGGTAAGGACCGTATTCAGTAGTGACTAGAATTAATGACATAGTATACAGGATTCAGCGGGGTACAAGAGGCAAACGGAAAATCGTTCATCTAGATCGTTTATGTCAATATTGCGAGCAAGACCGTGGATCACCTGTTGTTTGGGACGAACAATTTTAAGAAGGGGGCAGTGTTATGCGCCACAAAGTGATACAAGAGACATCTATTGGAAATGGAAACAACATTAGGTTAGTGACATCCTAGTAAACTGGGTTTGGAGAACGGAATATTCAGGAAGGTTCTAGGATAATTTGTAGAGTATAAATAAGGCGCTACTCGCAACCAGGAGGCGAGTATTATTTCAGACAGTGAAGTGAACGAAGTAAACTATTTGGATTGCCATAATTAGAAGTACAGTACTAGCGATAACTAAAGAGTTGACTTGATAATTGTTTGTGAATTGTGAGAGTAAACAGTAAAGTTAAATAAACAAAGAACTTTTGAATTATATCCGAAATATTGTGTTTTATATAAGGAACTAAGGCCACGGTCGTAACAATATGTATGTGTATATTGGTAAAAAAAATAAATATAAATCATCAAGACTCAAGAGTACTCACGACCAAAGTTCCACGGCATGATGAAGCGCTCCAGCATCCAGTAAGGACCTATTTTAAAGTATGAAAAATTCAAAGTCCGATTGTTTTAAGTTGCTACCTCTGGTGTCCCTGCCTTACATTGTCCTTAGTAACATTAATTTTGCTAGTTCGTATGATTAGTTTGATTCACTTTCAACGTAATTTATAAAAGGAAATTTCCATTATTCCTAGATTAACTTATTTTATCTTTCCTTGACAGGTATTCTGTACTAAGGTTACCTTGTCTCAACAAATCCTATGAATCTAATAAATTGAACTGTCTATTTACTAACAAATGTGAAAATTCCGCTATTCGTTTCTGTTTAACTAATTAATTTCGGGAAGAAATGTGAAATTTATTTATCCAAATGATCTCTAAACTTTTAGGCGATTATAATATCTAATGGAGACTATAATAACATTAAGAAAAATAAAGAAACTCAACCACTTATGTCTTGTGTGATAATTTCAAGCAATTAATTGACCCAATAAGATCGACAATTAACTACTAAGTTTACTTCAATTAGTACAAGTGCTGAAAATTTCAGCAAAGCTGTGGGTATGAATCCCCGTTCACTGATAATTCCAACAGTATGTATTTAAATGAACCCAAGGCTGACAAAAGTATTTGACTTAAATCACCGAATACGTGTCTACGTAATTCTCAGCACTACCATGGATCAATGGTATTTATGTTACTCAGCAATAGCGTATGCTCTCTAAATTACCCGGTTTGTCGAAGATCAATCTGATATACATACTTATAAAAAGCATGAGACATGATTAGCGATAATGTGTATCCTCTTAATAAGAAACAAAGTGCTAATTGATGCAGATTCGACTTTGATTACTTTAGTTTAGTTCTTTGATGTTTGGGAATGCACACAGTTATGAGGAATAATTATTATTGGACGATGCAAAATCCATTAGCAAGAATGCTCTAGTCGTCATGTTGCCTCCTCTTTCACAAAAGTTTGTGGAAGATTATGATTTAGGTTGGCCATTTCCAGGAAAATCACTAAACTCCATGTTATTTAAGACAATTATCAATTAGGCTATACCTTTATCCTCTCTACGATAAATGCGTATGATTTCCTCGAATAAAATTATTAGAAGCCGTTTTCCCAAGCGAAGGATGTCCGTTTGGCGCGATTTTCTCTCTTTTTCTGTTCCCGATTTCTCTTGATTTTTCTCTTACAATTTTTTCCTCTGCCAATACAGCACAAAAAAAACAATATGACAGCCCGGAAAAAAGTCTGCTTCTTCCCTTTTTTCGACACTCCCGCTCGGGACTCGGGGTTGTGCCTCCGCCAGGGTCAGCTCGTGTGGTTTTTCACAATTGACAGCACCTTCGCTATGTCAACGCCTTCGGGATGAAGCCACATGATGCAGCATGCTGCTATGTGTCTCTTCGACAATAACATATGATACTAAATTATTTATACAAATCTTACCCATTCCTAATACAATAATTTCTTTATTATCCACATCCTAAAAGAACTGGAAAGTAGGATCCTCCTTGATGAAACAAAATTATCACGATCTTTGCTGCGTTAATAAATATATTTCATTTCCAATTATAATCGGAACTGTAATATATTGTTAGATGTTTCTTAAGCCTAGTCCTGAGGTCCGCGCTAATTTAAATTTTAGCGGGTCTCTAATATCAGGCCGTTCTTTAGCAACTTAAATATCACAGCGAAGACTCAGAGAAAAGATATATTAAAAACATGAAGAAGAAGAATTTTGCAATTTTTTTTTGCGGAAATACAACGCGCAGTCATAATATTGCTAAAAACAAGTACTTACTTAAAATTATTTGGAAATATTAAAATAATAAGCATTGTGCAGTCCACATATAAAATCCCTCGATGCAGCTTCCTCCCCAGATTATGTTCCTAAAAAGACAAAACAAAGAAACCACAAAGTATTTAGTTCTAAATAATAAAATTTTTAGTATACTTATCTGAAAGAAAACGATCAACTTCCTATACAATATTCCGATCATCTGTTCAGCTAGAAGTGCTTCAAATTAAGCTACAAACTTTCAGATGGCTCCTCTTCACGAATGATTGTTTATCTATAAAATAAATATAAACTTTATCGATAAAATAGGAAGTATATTTGCGTTTTCGTAATGTCATTTGACATCACATCAGATGCTCCCGCCTTCGCCGCAGTCAGAGTTCAGTGCAGCGTTAATGGTCCCACAATGATGTCAATGTGTGACGCTGCCGTCAAAGTTTAACAAACCTTGAAAACGAGCGTTGCCAAGGCAACCCATCATGAAGCCAAAACGTAGCGGTTCGCGGCGGCTATAAAAAGGCGACGAGCTGCAGCAGAATCACCCATTCCCAATTCAGAATTTGATCTGAAAACATCAGAATTTACTCTGATTTTCCAAATTATCCAAACCAAATCTTGTTTCCATCCCACACCTAAGTAGGAATTTACTCCTACTGCAGAAGTTTAATTCTGCTAATTCCATCCCACACCTAAGTAGGAATTTACTCCTACTGCAGAAATTTAATTCTGCTAATTCCATCCCACACCTAAGTAAGAATTTACTCCTACTGCAGAAATTTAATTCTGCTAATTCCATTCCACACCTAAGTAGGAATTTACTCCTACTGCAGAAATTTAATTCTGCTAATTCCATTCCACACCTAAGTAGGAGTTTACTCCTACTGCAGAAATTAAATTCTGCTAATACCATCCCACACCTAAGTAGGAATTTACTCCTACTGCAGAAATTTAGTTCTGCTAATTCCATCCCACACTTAAGTAGGAATTTACTCCTACTGCAGAAATTTAATTCTGCTAATTCCATCCCACACCTAAGTAGGAATTTACTCCTACTGCAGAAATTTAATTCTGCTTATTTTTCATCTCCCACCTGAGTAGGAATTTACTCCTACTGCAGAAATTTACTTCTGCATCAATCTCTATCAGACATCACTTGAAAATAAAGAATTTTATATTTGAACTGATAAAAGTTGAGTTATCCTTTCACAACCGTGTTGTATACTCGGGGTCTAAAATACCACACTTTAACCTCCTATGTTGTTATATGTTCGGGGCAATTGAATTAAGGACACTTAACTTTATTTTTTTTTCACTTTATTATTTCCAACTTAAAATTACAGAACACTTGTGTTTTGTATTCCAACACACTTTTTCTCCTGTGACAACCGAAAGTTTTTCACGACCTCGATCACTTCTTTTGCAAAATTACAAGTTTTTCTATGCGACAGCCCTGATCAGGAGAACTCAGATCTCACCACTTAAAAAAGGAGACGCGTGACGATCTTGATCGCGTAAAGAAATCAACTCGACTGTGCCGAGACTTAAATTTTTCAATCTCAAATCTCTTCGTTCAGGATAGGAAAATGCTTAATTAACATTCCTATCCTGAGAAAATTATTTTACGCTGGACATGTTTAAACATGCCCAGAATTATCGCGACGGACGATAGTTGAAATTGAAATTTGATATTTTCATAAATATCCAACCATCGTCTTGCCATCGTGCATACATTGTTGCGATCACAATGTATGCAGCTCGCGACAATTTGCTGATAAGAGCTTTTTTTCGGTGAAGACTTGATCGTTTCAGTCTTCACCGACGTAAAATTTTCATGCGCCCGATATGTATGTATGTATATATGTACATACATATCGTTCTTACGACAAAGCTTACTGAAGGCAAGATTTATCGTGGGGCTTTTTTCTATCGAAACGACTTGGGTTGAAATTTAAAACTTTTATTTTTCCCAAGTCGTTTTGTGGGAAAAATATGTTGATTTTTTGCGAAGGAAATTGAAGAGATTGCTGATGGCAATTTCTTCGCCTTGTTAGGAGATAAGCTAACCATGTTTTAAGCATGATTAGCTTATTTCTACCTATGAAAATTAAATATTTGTTAAATGATTTTTCCAATGATTATTATTACTTATAATTATCATTGTTAACCATTTTTAGGTATACAACAATCCTTCCCCCTGCAAAAAAAGAGGATTATTCTTTGAAGAGGATTAATTCTCAGGGGAAGTATGTTGTTGGGGCTATATCGGTGGTTCGGCCTATTGGTTCGTTTGGGCACAGGTTTTCGGGTTTACATATTGTCTTAGTTTCTATTTAAAATTTTCTTTTGTTATTTCTCTAGAAATTGCTTCTAAATTATCTATTCCTATTCTTATCTCTATTCCTTTATTACCTTATTAATTTCTACTGTTTTTTTTTTGTATGTTACATATTTTGTTTTTTGTTACACTTGAATATCTCTTACGTTCTTTGTTAAAGTTAGTAGTTATTTAATTTTTATTCTAGGTTAGTTTTGTTATACCTAATATTTATTACCCTTATTTGTAATTTTATGTTTTGTTCTAATTTATTCTTATTTGTACTGTGTATTATTAGTATTTATATACAGCGGGGGAGGATATCTTTTTACTTTGTTTTTTGGTTTGAATATATATATGTTTCTAGTACACTATTTTCTCTTAAATCTAGGCTTTAATACTTATTTATGTATGTATGTTCTCTCCCCTTTTGTTTTTATTATTATCTATTATTATTAATTTCTGCATGGGTTTGTTGAAACCACTTACATTTATTTTCTATGTCCTCTACTATTAGTGATAGTGCTTATGACCGTTTGAAGTGGTGACACTATACCACTTGCACTGACCTAGTAGGTGGCAGGGTGCGGGTCCTTTTAAGAGGGGTAGGTTCGATTATTTCGAATTGTTCGATTTGTTCCCCGGCCTCTGTGATATTCTCAGATTTGTGTGGACGATAATTTTTAATGAATGGGACTAGCCATTTGGCGACCAGGTACAGCACCATACATGTGATGACAACACTAGTTAAGGATACAGATGTTGCAGCTAGTACACTGTGTGGCGTGGTGACTAATATGAGGAATTATTTTTTCTAATTTTTCGTCCAGTTCTTTTAATGACTGGGTACCTTCTAGGATGATGCTATTAGTGTCATCTCCTGAATATAGTTCTGTCTGTGGTTTTTCAGACTGTACTTTGTTTTTGGTTTCATTAAGATATTTATCCACTATTTGTTCTAATGGAGTTATATTTGGGAAATAAGTGGTTCTTTGATGACTCAATTGCTGGGATATTCTCTGCCTCATAGTGTAGGATTTGTGATCCTACTTGTAATTGTCAGGGATTACTGATAGTAATTATTCCTTTACCTTCAATTTTTGAGGTTAAGAATTGTTGGGTACACTGGAGGTGTACAATTGCTGGTTCTATCAACGACAATATCCACGAATTGGGTTTACTTAATTTGATAAGTAGGTCTCTGGGAGGGTATTTGTGCTCTGAAATGACACTGTAGCTCGTCCTTTAATGAGTTAAAGAGCAGCATCACTACGCATTCTTTGGACATTGTGGCCTTTGTAATGGGAATGCCTAGCTTAGCGATGTAAGTGCCCCTCTTTGGAATATGGAGTGATATTTCTGAAGGTTTTAAAGATCTTGTGTTTTTAATAATAATATGTCCTGTGCCTGTACCTGGTGCTGTATTTCGGGCACCAATGTTTTTTTTTTTATTAACGTGTATAGGGAAACTGTGTATTCGATACAACTTCATTTGTGGTAGATTGAAAATCGGAAGTTATATTCGAATGACTAATTTGTCTTGGACTAGGCGAGCCTTTGTTTCCGCTGTCTGATATAACCGGGAGAGACATTTTTTGCATCTGGGCAAGTAGCGTGGGACTTGTGGTATATCTCTAATAGACTGTTGGGAGACACCACTAGTGGATGCAACTGATGATTTTTACTGGAGATTATTATGTCGAGTAAGGCTTGCTGCCTGTACTCAATCTCGACAATTTGTAAGGTGCTTGAAATTATTTCCTGCCTTAGTTATCTCATTAGTAAATCATCAGTGATGTTTTGCAGTCTATTTACCTGGAGATTTATTTGACGTTGTCTTTCCTGAAGCGATGTCAACGGCTCTTGGATTTGCTGTAGTGTAGTTTTGACTACACTGATCTGCTGTCTTTCGAGGTCGGCTAGTGCTTTTGTATTTGTTTCGAGCTCCTCTAGTCGACTGTATACCTCTTGTTCATTAGTGCTGTCCATGGTCCCGAATAGGTAGTGCATTGCATTCCCTATTTCATCGAAGATAGATCTTTGATCTTGATTTTGGAACCACTTCTCGAATGACAATTGCTCTCCTCTTGATATTTTCTAAGAGTGAATGAACATGTTTTTGTTGTACCAGGCATAGCTCATCCGTTTGATAGCGGTTTAAGCATAATCTATACACTAGGTGTTCTGCCTGTTCTGCCATATGCGTTTGATTGTCCAGTTCCATTAGACTAATCTCCGTTAGTATAGTCCAAGTACTATGGTAGACTTGTAATTTTCCTAAGTCCTCATACAGTATTCCTGTATTGTTCAGGGGACTTATTGTGTAGGGTTCCGTTTGTATTTGTCCAATTGCCAGATGGAAACAGCATATTAACACCAATATGTGCTTCATGCTCTGTAGAAAATGAAAGATAGGCTTCATTAGTCAATTGGTTATACTACATAGCATAAATATTTAAATATAGTATTGCTTAATTGAATTGTTGATAGTTTGTATAATGTGGGCTTAGTTGCTAAAAGGAAGACGAGATAGGACAGGATAGGAGGACTGTAA
This sequence comes from Dioctria linearis, assembly GCA_963930735.1. Taxonomy (NCBI): domain Eukaryota; kingdom Metazoa; phylum Arthropoda; class Insecta; order Diptera; family Asilidae; genus Dioctria; species Dioctria linearis. Next base: position 98,013,953 of record OZ005743.1, on the reverse strand, counting down.
GTCAGTTCATGCTAAATCTCGTCAAAGTATGAGCATTGTAGTTATTCAGGAATTGAATTCGGAAGTTGTTTAATTTACTACAATGAGTAAAAAGTAAATCATGAAGAGGAATACGAAATTCTCAAGGCAAGGTATGAGGGATGCAAGTCAAGGCAAGCAAGAAAAATTTTATTGGTAGAATATTTGATTTATTCATAGCTACTAAGAAGTAAGAATGTATATATGGGCACGTTTATTTAACGTATTTTTTAATGATTTAAATAAAATTTAGGTAAGGGATGACTTCGTGAGTCATAGTAAATAATTCCGAGTGCGGAACTTTTAAGTAGGTAGTGGCCAGTTTAGTTTAATTGGCGAAATTTTGTTACAGTGGGACTTATTTTCTAAAGGTGTAGGTACCAGTGTACTACTCGTAATAGGGCTTTAAGCGGTTGTTGTGTACTACAACTTGCGGCTTGCCTATTTTTATGGTAGTGTTTGTTGGACTGGGTACATTGATTACCAGATATGGGCCAACCCAGATATGAGACAGTTTGTGTTTGCGGCTTTCACTTTTGAGGAGGACTTTGTCTCCTAGGTGGAAAGTAAGAGGCCTGACTGTTTTGTCGTAATATTCCTTTGAGCGTTGTTTGCTGGCTAAGAGATTTTTACGACCCGTGGCATACGATTTCTGTAATCTGTATTTTAGCATGTGGTAATAACTTTCGTGGTTGTAAACGGATTCAGGATCCCGTTTTAAATTAGAGGGGACATCCGCTGTGAAGCTGTACAGGCAATCCATCGGGTTAATTTTGTACCCTCGTGTACACTGTTATTGTACACGAATACAGGGGTTCGTAGGAATTGATCCCATGATTTGGGATTTTCGTCTACGATTGTACGCAGATATTCGACTAATGGTCTATGGGCACACTCTAGTGCTCCATTAGACTGTATATGGTATGCGGAAGTTTGCAACTTTTTTACCTTTAGCAGTTTGCAGACCTTCTTGAATAGCTCACTCAGGAAATTAGATCCCTGATCGGTGACTATTCTCTTTGGAATGCGATAGCGCGTGACAATCTCGTTGAAAAAGATTTGCGCCACCGTTACTGCTTCTCCGTTAGGTATGGCATACCAATCGACAAATTTGGTAAGGTTATCTTGAAAAGTTAAGATATATTTATTACCTGATATGGTCTCTTCTAGTGGACCTACTATATCGAGGTAAACCTTGTCGAAAGGCTGTTCTGCGATGTCCGTTATTACCATGGGCATCTTGAATTGTGGAGATGCCTTCACTGTTTGGCACTTAGGGCATTTTTTTATGAACTTTTTTATATCGCTAAGCATAAGTCTCCATCAATACTTGCGTCTAATTCTTTTATAAGTCTTAATGACACCCTGATGGCCGCCGAAAGGAGAGTCGTGATAATCCTTTAGGATTGTTTGGACTTCCTTGGGGCTCGTGATTATCCCAGGTGCCTTGACTGGACTTATATCTTGTTCAAGTGTAGCAGGGGGTTGTATTTCCGCCTCAGGTGGTTCATATTCTTTATGTTCCGCTGCCGTGGGCTGTGTTTCAGCACTGGGGCTCATATTGGCCTCTTGGGCTTTATGTTTTTGAGCTCTGGTCACGGCGAAACAATGAGCGGGTTTCTTGGTTTTCTTTTTATTTGGGGGAAAATTTTCCTCCACATTAGAGTCCATAGTGTGGTGGACTTGGGCTTGTACCGTTAAAGTGTTGCCTGTATAGTGTTCATTTAATACTTGTGAAATGCGGCTTAATGCATCCGCATTGGTATTATACTTCCCTGGTTTACATTCGATGCTGTAATCGAATTTTGATAATTTATGGTGGAATCTCACCAAACGGGAAGTCGGGTCTTTAACATTAAAGACTCCTTTGAGAGGCTTGTGGTCGGTGTAGACCGTGAATTTCCTGCCTTGAAGGTAGCATCGGAAATTCCTAGTGGTCCAGACTATAGCCAATAACTCCTTTTGAATAGTGGAGTAGTTTTTCTCGGCTTTGTTTAGCGTTCGGCTTGCATAGGCGATAGGCTGGTCCTTTCCCACTTCTCCTTGGGAAAGCACAGCGCCTAATGCTTCGTTGCTGGCGTCCGTTGTAAGATTGAAAGGTTTAGAAAAATCTGGATAGATTAGAAGTGGTGGGGAAATTAGACCATTTTTAATGCTTTGAAATGCTTCTTGGCATTTCTCGGTCCAAGTGAATTTTACGTCCTTTGCGGAGTAAATTCGTAATTGGACGAACGATTTTTGAGAAGTCCGGAATGAACTTCCTATAGTAATTGGCGAGTCTTAAAAAGGACTGAACTTGCCGTACTGTTCTAGGAACAGGAAATGTTTGGACGCAGGGCGTTTTGCTGGGGTCTGGTAATGCACCTTCCCTAGAGCATTTGTGTTCGTGTTACTCGCTTGCGATTTATTCGACTTCAGAACGTGTTCTGTATCAGTGGCTTCTCCTATTGGGATGACGGCGTAGTCATGTATAGGGAGCAGTTGTAATAATAAAATTGTTGATGACTACTTGGAAATTGTTAATGTTGGGTATGGCAACTAGCACTGTTTCGTTCCCAGTAGGGGAGTAAACTGTTGACCAGGAAGACTCCATCGCCTATATCTTTTGATAGACAGAGCATTTCTTCCTTCACTCGCAACGGGACTGTGGTGATCATTTGTGACCTAGCAGGTATGCATATTGGTTCTTGTAAGGTAACCAGATGCTGCCTCATTTCGCTGGTCTTTTGTTCACCCAGACAGCTCTTTTCGCATTCCGTCGGCTCTTGTTGAACCTGGCAGCCAGCAGTACTCTTTTGAGATGCCTTGGAGACACTGCATGTAGGTAACTTAACCTGTTTAGGTTCCATCTTTTCTGCCAGTGACCTCACCTCGACTGCTTTTTCTGGAATACATCTTGTCCATGCCAAGGGCACAGTAAACTCTTCGGGATTTGTTTCCGTACAAGGAAACTTGAGTGCTTTATTTGGGCCTTCAACATTACAATTGTTTGATAGGAAATCGTTTCCTAATAGGCCGTCATCGGAAAAGACCGGGCAGGTTTTGTACCACCTGAAACTTGCCATTGCAATTTCCTAATGTCTTTCCGGTTCCAAGAGGGGTCTGTAAAGTGCATGCCTCATTGGAATTAATTATTTTGAGGTCTTTAATTGCTCTTTTCTTAATAACACTAACCTCAGCGCCAGTGTCCACTACTAGTTCTGTATGGCCGTTAAGGCTTATATCCAGTGGAAGTTTCACTGTAGGGACACCGGATTCGGGCGCTTTGAGTGACCCTTTTGATTTGCGTTGTGGGTTTATAGTCGAGCCGGGGAGTTTTGGGTCGACTGCATGCCGTTTCCCTGACTCCGGGCTTCCCATTTTTCTTTTGGCGGCAATCTTCGTCTGCATGTCCTCGGCGACCACAAAAGGTGCATTTGAGTCTTATATTGAAGACATGAGGACTTACTGTGTTGTGTTGATCCTGTGTAGGTCTGTTGGAGAGGCGTGGAGGAACAATCTGTTGTGTTGGTTGGGTTTTACTGCAATCACGGACGTCATGTCCATAGGTTTTGCAGTTTGAGCAAAAACGGGTGTTAAGGCGCTTAAGGCAATCTGTGTATGTGTGACCCTTTCGCTGGCAGAAATTGCACGTGATGTTACAGACCAGTGCATCTGTGTCCGACTTTCTGTCATCAGTGTTTGTAAATGTCCTTTGCGATGAACCTGGGTTATTCACGTTGCGTGAAAACTGATTTGGGTTTGGAGCTCGAAGTGATGCGAACATAGGTGTAGATAGCATTTGATAGTAAGCAGCTCTATAGTAAGCTCTCACTCGTAAATCTTGGTCTACTGGAGCCATTGGAAGAGCTTGTGCCAGAGGACTCTGGACGAATGTAGCACCTTGCTGTAGTTTCTCCATGTCCAAGGCTTTTTGTATGAGAGCTTCTATATCGCCTTCTCCCTGTGTGAGTAAATATTGACACAAATGTGGATTAGTTACTCCACTTTTAAGAGCATTTTTGGCGAAGTCCATTAGCTGCGTCTTCACAGCCGGGACTGCCTCAGCTCCATACTTTTGTGTCGCAGCCTCATTGCAGTTCGTCAAAAGCTGCTTCAACCTTGTAGCAAAAGCAGTGAGAGATTCCAATGGGCTCTGTCGTGTGGCGATCAATCTGTTCACCAATTCTTGATAAGTCTCACGGGGAAGATATGTCCTGTTCAAACGTTCCTCTACCTCAGTGAATTAAGTAGGGACGTCTGAAGCGAATAGGTGATATGCATCACCTCTTAATCTTGTGGGGAGAACCTGAAGGAAAGCCACCTTTTCTTCATCGTCAAGGCACTGCATAGTTTGCTTGCAGCAGCCGATGAAGGTCTGTAGCTCACGTCCCATTTGTGGGGTATTTTCACCCGAAAATAAGGGGACGAATTGAGCTGTGAGCTTAGCTACCTTAGCGTAGTCCACCATTGTGTTCAGTCTATTGACTGGAAATTTAAATTGGGTAGACTAGCTGGGCTTGTTCCTGGGCTGAATTCCGTTAAGGATTCTTCGAACTAATCGATCAGCAGGTTTTCTGGAGTTGGTTCAGCTACTTCACCGTCACTGTCACTATCACTATCACTGTCACTTAACCTAACACTCTTATTCTTCTCTAGATCTAAACTGAGTGGGCGCCGAGATTCGGAAAACTGTACTAGTTCCTCTTGGAACTTTATTGTTTTTTCTTTTAAGGTATTTAACTTGGCGAGCCTGATCTCACGCTCTGTTTTTAATTTGTGATCTAAGGCGTCACAATGGGTAATCGTCAGTTTATGCGATTCCCGCGCTCTCTCGTATAATTTATTTAAAAACTTATCTAAACTTACTTGACTATTCGGACCTGGCAGAACGGTTCCGCTTCGAAGTCGAAGTCCTGTTGGGCAAAATTCAGCAGCAGATGCTGTACCTTCGCCGGGGTGCTGTATTTTTGCACCGGGGGCTGATCCCCCGTGGGCTAAAGATGGAGAGTTTTCCCTCGCTGCTGTGTCTATTTCCTGCTGAGGTAGAGCAGGATTGTCGGCTGGCATATTATGCGCTGTTTGGTGAAAGGGCGGCTCCTTACCTGCTTAGGACCCTTTGCTGTGATTGAGAGGGGGGTTTCTTTAACCGCCTTTGAGCTCCCTCTGAACCCTTTGTCGGTAGTTTTCGGCTTACTTTTGCAGCTGGGGGGGCCTTGGACCGTTTTAAATTCCCCTGGATCTAGTTGAAAAGGGGGCTTATGAGCCGTCTTCGATTTCCTCTTCAACTCCGGATTGTTGACTGCTAGCGTTTGGTCGTCTGCTTGGCTGAAACTTCAGGCTGCTTATCGAGCTGTGTCCTGGCTGATCTGTATTCGTCCTTCTGGGGAGCTCGAAATATTTCTCTCTTCCTTCTATGGACTGTTCACTGGTGTCCCTCGGTGGTGCTTTTGCACTAAGTGGGGTGAACGCTTGCCCGCCTTGAGCAGAGGCGCCTAGAGATGGTATCTACCCGAGTGTTGGGGGTGACTTAGCCTGAGTGGGTTAATCAATGGAACCCCTTCGGTTCGTAGGATAGCGGATTTTATAGCTCTTATACTTTTCTACTTTTGACTTTTCGAAAAGCAGGCTTCTACTATCCTACCGGCAGCGGCATTTTGTTATATTCTTGTTGTACTCACTGTGATATTCTCTATCACTCCTCTGTTCGGGGCTTTTTGTTTTCGTGAAGGAATCACAACACTTTACTTTCCTTTTTACCTTCTTTATTGACACTAAAACTTTCCTTATTTGCTATGAACACGTTTTTTTTTGTTCACTTATTCTATTAAGCCTATCCGACACCTTATAATTTTCTTCGGTTATTTAACAATTCAGTCAACCGCCGGCCGAACTTATTCTATAAGCCTATAGCCTATACGACACTTTATAATTTTCTTCGGTTATTTAACAATTCAATCAACCGCCGGCCGAACTTATTCTATAAGCCTATACGACACTTTATAATTTTCTTCGGTTATTTAACAATTCAATCAACCGCCGACCGAACTTATTCTATATGCCTTGAATTAATCACTTCGAAGCGACTGCGACCAATTTTCAAAATCAACTGTACTTGACATGGATTTTCGTAATCGCAAGTCTAGTTGTACAGGATAGGAAAGTAGTGTAGTTAGGAGAGTTCTGGGACACTTTTTGCATACAAAAAGTGTCCGGAAAATTCCAACTATTTTGGTGGTTCTGGAATGGCTTCTGGGTCACTGGGGGATTCCGTCTAGTGGTCGACGTCACAGGGCCGCCTGGGGGAATTCCTTTCCTGTCGTCTGGCTGACCAGGAGATGACGCATCAACTGGCGGCCCCCGGTAAGCTGTTCAAGCTCTTGTCTTAGATGATTTTTTTTTAATAAAATAATGTTGGATTTTTGCTGGAATCGAACCGAGAACGCTTGGTGTTGTAAAATACGATGCGCTCTACCATGAGACCATGGAGGTGTTGTGCGAATATTCTTTAAATTTCCAATAATGGGTAGACTTCTGGACCAGAGTTTTTTAATTAGAACTCTCACCCGCAGATGCCGCCACCGTCGCTAGGTAGACTAAATGTGGGGTTGTGTCTTGACTGTACTGGTTTATGTCTTGAATGCACCATTGGGTCTTGACTGGTTTATGTCTTGAATACACCATTGTGTCCTGACTCGCTTATGTCTTGGATACACCATTGAGCCTTGACTGGCTTATGTCTTGGATGTGTTGTTTGGTGTTGACTGCACCCTAACGGCATTAGCTGAAACTACCAGCATGCTCCGGTACTACGGCTTTCTTGGATGTGTGGTACGGTCCTCTTGGATATGTGAAGTTTTTTGTTAAATTTTGCCCACACGTGGCAGCATGCTACGGTTTTGGGAAGTTTTTTGCTTCACTTTTTTGGATGTGTGGTCCGCCTAAATGTAGGCTTTTGTTGTTTTCAAGTGTTGCGCCTGGTTTTGAATTAATATTAGTAATAATTGATTTTTCTTGAGCGCCTAAATGTAGGCCTTTGATCTAATAATTAAAGTTAAAAGTAGGAAATTTTTGCTCATGCCAATGGATTCTAGATGGGTGGTATATGGGTGGGATAAAGATAGGGAGGGTGGGGTAATCAAATTTTCATTAGAAATCCTCTACGGGCTCTGGTTTTCGATATATTAGCGTATTAATAATTCGAGTTATTTTTGCTCATGGAAATGGATTCTTGGTGGTGTGGGGTGGCAGGGGGGACGAAATTTTTATCAGAAATCCTCTACGTACTTTGGTTTTCGAGATATTAGCGACATTTGTTCAAACAATTAGCTAATTGGCAATTATATAATTACTAATTGGCAATTAGCTAATTGACCATGAGCACCTTGATTGGTAATTAGCTAAGGGGTTTGTCATGCTTGAAGTTTTCTTAGCTGAGCAGATAACGAATTTCGCAACATGGCATCATCACCTCGGTTTTTGTTGTTTCACCTTGGTTTTGCTGAACGGAAGTTGCAGATATCGATCATCACAAGATTCGTAAACAAATTTTCATATCCTGTTGTAAACAAATTTAAGCAGTATCATCACATTTATTCTTTTCATGTAATTTGATACCACACTTCCTTTAAGCCGCCCAATTCCAAGAATTTTACTGATCGACACGTTTCATTGGAATTCGTAAACAAATTTTCACATCCTGCTGTAAACAAATTTAAGCAATTCAGCACATTTATTCTTTTCATGTAATTTAATACCACACTTCCTGTAGGCAGCCAAAAGTTTTATTGTTCCAGGAATTTTACCGGTCTGAACGTTTCATTGGAATGTAAACAAATTTTCACATTTTCTTGTATGTAAACAATCTCATTTGCAAATTCGGCCAGCAGAATAAAGTAATCAAATTAATTTGAATGATTTTTTTTGTTTATCGTGTAATTCGATATCATCTCAGCCTGTAAGCAAATTCGTTGGAATTCATCCTGTGCAATGATTATTTTAGCAGCAGGATCGTTCATGTTTACAAACCGTTCCTATAAAAGCCCAAGCAAACTCTTGGGGAGCATCAGTCAGTTTTAGTGAGTCCCCGTGATAGTACGTAAAAAATAAAAATGACAACCGCGCTAGTAAATAAAATTTTTTCAGTAATTAAAAACTTGCAGAGGGATGTGTTGAAGTGTTTAACAAATTTAGAGAATAAAGACTATATTGTTAAAAAGTGCAACAGAAACATACATAAATTTAAAGTTGCATTCCGGAAGTGCAATATGAGTGCGATGAAACGACATTTCGAAAGCTGTCTCGAGCAAATTAAAGCATTGAGAGCACTATTGAGAACTCCCCGTCGAGGTGGAGGAATCACTCTCGTAAGAAGAAGTCATTTCGTAAAGTGGGGGGAAATAAAGACAGAGTTCGCAGACAGAATTCGACAAGGTGTTATTGCAAATTTAGAAGATATCGAGCCGAAGCTATTTATGCAAGACGCTGCCAAATTATTTACGCGTCGTGTTAAAAATACATTAAAACATTATTTTAATATTAAAGTCTCAACGTTGTGCGGTGAATTTGTTAAAGAAACTGGTGCAATGAAACTATAAAAGACATTAAATATTTCCAAGCGAGAACTGCTCCTATTAGTGCAGATGAATATTTAGAGGAGTGGTTTAAATCAAACATTTTGGATCCAATACACACTCAGCTGGAAGAATCCCAGGAAAAAGACAGTGGCTGGGCACTGCACTCAATAATACATCTAGCAGTACACATCAACAAGTTTGAACAGCTCCGAGGATCTTCGTATATACCTCTACCAAAGGAAATTGCATCAAAGAAAGCTTGCATCAATGTACAAAATAATGATGAAGCATCCTTCGCGTGGGCAGTATCATCAGCGCTATATCCTGCAGCACCAAATAGTAACTCCGCTAGGACCTCATCATACCCACATTATTCAACTGTACTTAATTTAACTGGATTAACATTTCCCATGACACTTAAGCAAATTAAATAATTTGAAGAGCAGAACGATTTATCAATAAACGTATTCATCCTAGAGAAAAAGCGTTTCATCACCACAGTTCCAGTTAGACTTACGAAACACAGGATGGAGCGACATGTAAATCTCTTAATGCTACAAGATGACTTTGACCAGGATGAAAATCATATGTATGATGATGGCGATGATGACGATGACGATGATGATGATGCTGGCAGATATCATTTCTGTTGGATTAAAGATCTTTCCCGACTCATATCGAAGCAAACTTCGAAACATTATGGTAGAAAGTATATATGTGAGAGATGTTTGCTCTACCTACGCTCTGCTGAAAAATTAGTATCACACACTCCCGAATGCGAGAAGCAAAATGATTGTAGGGTTATGTTTCCATCAGAAGAAAAGAAATGGCTGGAATATAAGAATAATAACCATAAGAATCCAGTCCCGTTTTGTGTGTATGCAGATCTTGAGTCAATATTGAAGCCGATTCAGGGAAACGATCAAAATACACAGCGAATCCAGGAACATGAAGTTCATAGCATAGGGTTCTAGTTCCACTGCAAACATGATGCTAAACTCTCATATTACAGAGCATATCGAGGCAAGAATTGCCAACAATGGTTTGCATTAGAATTGCAAAAAATGGCATCCATAGCTGTACAGGAAAAGCTGAACATCAGGCCAATGCAACCCCTGACTAAAGAGGAACGGCGTTCACATATGGGAAATACTTGCTGCCATATATGTGAAAAAACGTATGAAGCTGATGAGGAACGAGTTCGGGATCATTGCCACTTAACAGCAAAATATCGAGGATCAACGCATAATGCATGCAATCTCATGTATCAAGATTGCTCCATAGTTCCAGTAATTTTTCATAATTTATTCGGATATGATGCCCACTTCATTATTAATGATATAGCTACATCTTTCCCAGGAAAAGTTGATCTCTTACCAATAAACAAGGAAAGATATATCTCGTTCACCAAGCACATGGAAGGCAGCCATATAAAATTCAGATTCATCGATTCCTTCCGTTTTATGGCAGAATCTTTAAATAAGCTAGAACGCGGTGCACTTTTTTCAAGATGAGTCCATGTGATAAGCATTGCTTCAAATTTCGGTAGTGTATAATATATTTAGTTTTTGGATGTAATGTTGTCAAAAGCTTTTCTAATTTTGCTCCAGGTGGTGCTGCATGCTCAGAGCAAAACGGTAAGTCCTTATGCTTATCATGTAGATGTTGAGGATAATCCAAGTCGACTTCGAATATGTATCCAGTTGGAGAATCATCAGGAATTTCGGAAACGTTAATATTGGGAACATCAACCCATTTGAATCCTCCGGTTTGTAAATGCTGTGACATGGCCCATCGATAAAGGTTATTCACAACATAATACATCAAGTATTTCTCTTTCTCCTCAGGCTTAAAATCATCCATATATTTATTATTTGCTTTACTATATCTGTTCGAACATTGACTTATACCACCTCGAATGCCCCTCTCTATGAATAGCAGTATACCTACGTCGGTTATCAGCTCTAATTTCACATTAGTGTATTTTAGCATAGCATCCCATGTTAAGCCTGGCATGGTGTAATAATGTGCTGGATCTAAATTGTACGTCTTCATGCACACTTCTCGAAAGTTCTCAAACACATCGGCCAATAGGAGAACATCAGTCTTAAGGTATAGATCTGAACATTCACCAAGTGTTTGTATTTCAAATTTTTGCCAGACCTCTTCCGCATGATTATAGTCCTCAGGAGATATAGCACTGTCAGTTAGTTTATTGTAGAACGCTTCCTGTGTTGGCAAGTTCTGGAAATCCATTTTATCCCAGTCATCAATAAAATCATATGGGAAGACACCTTTGCGCGTAAGAAGTTTGATAGTGTCGTCATCCAGTCCCTGCCATACTGATCTTGTAGTGTTTAATTTATCCATTGGCAGCAATGATGATAGCTTATTTAAAGATTCTGCCATAAAACGGAAGGAATCGATGAATCTGAATTTTATATGGCTGCCTTCCATGTGCTTGGTGAACGAGATATATCTTTCCTTGTTTATTGGTAAGAGATCAACTTTTCCTGGGAAAGATGTAGCTATATCCTTAATAATGAAGTGGGCATCATATCCGGATAAATTATGAAAAATTACTGGAACTATGGAGCAATCTTGATACATGAGATTGCATGCGTTATGCGCTGGTCCTCGATATTTTCCTGTTAAGTGGCAATGATCCCGAACTCTTTCCTCATCAGCTTCAAACGTTTTTTCACATATATGGCAGCAAGTATTTCCCATATGTGAACGCCGTTCCTCTTTAATCAGGGGTTGCATTGGCCTGATGTTCAGCTTTTCCTGTACAGCTATGGATGCCATTTTTTGCAATTCTAATGCAAACCATTGTTGGCAATTCTTGCCTCGATATGCTCTGTAATATGAGAGCTTAGCATCATGTTTGCAGTGGAAATAGAACCCTATGCTATGAACTTCATGTTCCTGGATTCGCTGTGTATTTTGATCGTTTCCCTGAATCGGCTTCAATATTGACTCAAGATCTGCATACACACAAAACGGGACTGGATTCTTATGGTTATTATTCTTATATTCCAGCCATTTCTTTTCTTCTGATGGAAACATAACCCTACAATCATTTTGCTTCTCGCATTCGGGAGTGTGTGATACTAATTTTTCAGCAGAGCGTAAGTAGAGCAAACATCTCTCACATATATACTTTCTACCATAATGTTTCGAAGTTTGCTTCGATATGAGTCGGGAAAGATCTTTAATCCAACAGAAATGATATCTGCCAGCATCATCATCATCGTCATCGTCACCATCGCCATCATCACCCATATGATTTTCATCCTGATCATAGTCATCTTGTAGCATTAAGAGATTTACATGTCGCTCCATCCTGTGTTTCGTAAGTCTAACTGGAACTGTGGTGAGGAAACGCTCTTTCTCTAGGATGAATACGTTTATTGATAAATCGTTCTGCTCTTCAAATTGTTTAATTTGCTTAAGTGTCATGGGAAATGTTAATCCAGTTAAATTAAGTACAGTTGAATAATGTGGGTATGATGAGGTCCTAGCGGAGTTACTATTTGGTGTTGCAGAATATAGCGCTGATCTTACTGCCCACGCAGAGCATGCTTCATCATTATTTTGTACATTTATGCAAGCTTTCTTTGATGCAATTTCCTTTGGTAGAGGTATATACGAAGATCCTCGGAGCTGTTCAAACTTGTTGATGTGTACTGCTAGATGTATTATTGAGTACAGTGCCCAGCCACTGTCTTTTTCCTGGAATTCTTCCAGCTGAGTGTGTATTGGATCCAAAATGATTGATTTTAACCACTCCTCTAAATTATCATCTGCACTAATAGGAGCAGTTCTCGCTTGGAAATATTTAATGTCTTTTATAGTTTCATTGTCACCAGTTTCTTTAACAAATTCACCGCACAACGTTGAGACTTTAATATTAAAATAATGTTTTAATGTATTTTTAACACGACGCGTAAATAATTTGGCAGCGTCTTGCATAAATAGCTTCGGCTCGATATCTTCTAAATTTGCAATAACACCTTGTCGAATTCTGTCTGCGAACTCTGTCTTTATTTCCCCCCACTTTACGAAATGACTTCTTCTTACGAGAGTGATTCCTCCACCTCGACGGGGAGTTCTCAATAGTGCTCTCAATGCTTTAATTTGCTCGAGACAGCTTTCGAAATGTCGTTTCATCGCACTCATATTGCACTTCCGGAATGCAACTTTAAATTTATGTATGTTTCTGTTGCACTTTTTAACAATATAGTCTTTATTCTCTGAATTTGTTAAACACTTCAACACATCTTTCCGCAAGTTTTTAATTACTGAAAAACTTTTATTTACTAGCGCGGTTGTCATTTTTATTTTTTATGTACTATCACGGAGACTCACTAAAACTGACTGATGCTCCCCAAGAGTATGCTTGGGCTTTTATAGGAACGGTTTGTAAACATGAACGATCCTGCTGCTAAAATAATCATTGCACAGGATGAATTCCAACGAATTTGCTTACAGGCTGAGATGATATCGAATTACACGATAAACAAAAAAAATCATTCAAATTAATTTGATTACTTTATTCTGCTGGCCGAATTTGCAAATGAGATTGTTTACATACAAGAAAATGTGAAAATTTGTTTACATTCCAATGAAACGTTTCGATCGGTAAAATTCTTGGAACAATAAAACTTTTGGCTGCCTACAGGAAGTGTGGTATTAAATTACATGAAAAGAATAAATGTGCTGATATTGCTTAAATTTGTTTACAGCAGGATGTGAAAATTTGTTTACGAATTCCAATGAAACGTGTCGATCAGTAAAATTCTTGGAATTGGGCGGCTTAAAGGAAGTGTGGTATCAAATTACATGAAAAGAATAAATGTGCTGATACTGCTTAAATTTGTTTACAAAAGGATATGAAAATTTGTTTACGAATCTTGTGATGATCGATATCTGCAACTTCCGTTCAGCAAAACCAAGTTGAAACAACAAAAACCGAGGTGATGATGCCATGTTGCGAAATTCGTTATCTGCTCAGCTAAGAAAACTTCAAGCATGACAAACCCCTTAGCTAATTACCAATCAAGGTGCTAATTGCCAATTAGTAATTATATAATTGCCAATTAGCTAATTGTTTAAACAAATGTCGCTAGTATCTCGAAAACCAAAGTCCGTAGAGGATTTCCTATAAAAAGTTCGTTCCCCCTCCCACCCCACACCACCAAGAATCCATTTCCATGAGCAAAAATAACTCGAATTATTAATACGCTAATATCTCGAAAACCAGAGCCCGTAGAGGATTTCTGATGAAAATTTCATTACCCCCCCCCCCCCTCCACATACCTCCCATCTAGAATCCATTGGCATGAGCAAAAATTTCCTACTATTAACTTTAATTATTAGATCAAAACCAAAAGCCTACATTTAGGCGCTAAAGAAAAATCAATTATTACTACTATTAATTCAAAACCAGGCGCAACACTTGAAAACAACAAAAGCCTACATATAGGCGCACCACACATCCAAAAAAGTGAAGCAAAAAACTTCCCAAAACCGTAGCATGCTGCCGCGTGTGGACAAAAGTGAAGCCAAAAACTTCCCAAACCCGTAGCATGCTGCCACGTGTGGGCAAAAGTGAAGCAAACAACTTCACATATCCAAGAGAACCGTACCACACATCCAAGAAAGCCGTAGTACCGGAGCATGCTGGTAGTATCAGCTAATGCCGTTAGGGTGCAGTTAAGACCAAACGACACATCCAAGACATAAGCCAGTCAAGGCTCAATGGTGTATCTAAGACATAAGCCAGTCAGGACTCAATGGTGCATTCAAGACATAAACCAGTCAAGGCCCAATGGTGCATTCAAGACATAAACCAGTACAGTCAAGACATAACCCCACATTTAGTGTACCTAGCGACGGTGGCGCCATCTGCGGGTGAGAGTTCTAATTAAAAAACTCTGGTCCAGAAGTCTACCCATATATAGCAACTTTAAAGAATATTCGCACAAACCTCCATGGTCTCATGGTAGAGCGCATCGTATTTTACAACACCAAGCGTTCTCGGTTCGATTCCAGCAAAAATCCAACATTATTTTATTAAAAAAAATCATCTAAGACAAGAGCTTGAACAGCTTACGGGGGCCACCAGTTGATGCGTCATCTCCTGGTCAGCCAGACGACAGGAAAGGAATTCCCCCAGGCAGGCCCTGTGACGTCGACCACTAGACGGAATCCCCCAGTGACCAAGAACCCATTCCAGAACCATCAAAATAGTTGGAATTTTCCGGACACTTTTTGTATGGAAAAAGTGTCCCAGAACTCTCCTAGCTACACTACTTAGGAGAGTGCTTAATTAGCATTCCTACCCTGAGAAAATTATTTACCGCTGGACATGTTTAAACATGACCAGAATTATCGCGACGGACGATAGTTGAAATTGAAATTTGATATTTTCATAAATATCCAACCATTGTCTTGCTATCGTGCATACATTGTTTCGATCACAATGTATGCAGCTCGCGACAATTTCCTGATAAGAGCTTTTTCGGTGAAGACTTGATCGTTTCAGTCTTCACCGACGTAAAATTTTCATGCGCCCGATATGTATGTATGTATATATGTACATACATATCGTATTTACGACAAAGCTTACTGAAGGTAAGATTTATCGTGGGGCTTTTTTCTATCGAAACGACTTGGGTTGAAATTTATAACTTTTATTTTTCCCAAGTCGTTTTGTGGGAAAAATATGTTGATTTTTTGCGAAGGAATTTGAAGAAATTGCTGATGGCAATTTCTTCGCCTTGTTAGGAGATAAGCTAACCATGTTTTAAGCATGATTAGCTTATTTCTACCTATGAAAATTAAATATTTTTTAAATGATTTTTCCAATGATAATTATTACTTATAATTATCATTGTTAACCATTTTTATGTATACAACAACCGGCACCCCCCCTTTAGCTTGAGCACAGATTTCACATGCATATTGTATACAATAAAAAAAAATTAACGGTCACGATATGAAATCCAATTCATTCGTACTTACAGCAAAGATGTACAAGATTTATCAAATCTCAGAACTCTGACAATAAATATTTTTAGCGCGCTAAAGAATGGTAAATTCAAGCTAAATTTTTTGGAGACTTACTGGTGATGCCATCTCTAATCAAAACCCAAAAGGCAAATTTAACGCGTTGACCTTAGTACCGCTATTGCTAAAATTCAGGATAAATTTTTGCCAATATATTTTAGCTTGCTAAATTTTCATACAAAATTTAGCTTAGCGCGGAACATAGTACTAGACTTTAATCGTATGCTGTGTGGATGGAGAGGTGGAGACATATGTAATGAAGGCCATTTGCAGTGTAGGCAAAATTGAACTGCGTTACAACATTCACGATTATTTGCCGTCAGTGGGCCATAATTTTATATTTATGAAAAAATAAAAAAATAAAAGAATGTAAATTTTGAGAGAAAGAATTGCATGTAGCTTTAGGAAATTGAGCCTATGCCTGACAGAAAGAAATATACTTGGTTTTTTCGGAAGGGTAAATCTTAACGTTTTGTTTTTTTTTTTTTTAGTAACTCAGCACGTTGGTTTTCATACACAGGCGAATACACTCTGTGAATTTTGCATATATGTATGTATGTCCAAGCTTACTTCTGTTTTGAATGAGTTTCTGTTAAAAAACTAATTAAAGGCGGTTAGCTTTCTTTGGGACTTATTTTTTGACGAACAATAAAAAAATAGAAGTTTGAACTTTTTACTATATATTTATTGACATTGCAACATTAAGTCAGAATATACTCAGATCAAAATCTTAACACATTGTGTGTTGCACCACTCCAAATACACCCATATCGAAAAAAAAAGTTTGTCGACGGTCTCCGTTCCGGCTGATTGGCTTATCTGAAATCAAAAAAGCCAAACGGTGTTTTAATCTATGAAGCTGTAGCTATCGAATAAACCAAAATCGTTCGAAAATATGGAAAATTGAATAATTGACATGTTTTTGAAAATAAATTTTCAAATTTCGTGATTTTTTCAATTATTTTGTTACAAAAAAAAACGAGATGGAGTTTTTGCATTATTTTAGTTTACTCGATGATATGCCGAATCTACCGTTAAAATTTCAAAGCAATCGTCGATCAAACCGTTTTTCAGATATCGTGGAGACCAGTTAGAAAAACGCATTTATAAGTTGATTCGTAGTTGCTGTTACGGTCTTCGGTGCCAATCCAAGACTAAGCAAACCTTTATATTTGAAAGTAAGTTTGGGAAAGTTTCTTTCTATACATATATATATGAGTATATGTACATGTATATTGAAATGCCTCAGGTAAGATACCGAAGCGTCACAAAAGGACCGTTGCCGTGATCCGCCGAACGCTCGACTCCGCGCTCCGAAAACCTTGTCTTCTAACTGCTGTAACTTTCCAACGACCCCGAATATTGGAAAATCACTTTACGACTTTATACAAAACAAAACAAAAACAATTTTCTCAACATATCACACGGGACGGGGTGACAACAGAAAATATTGAGAATGGCATTTTAATTAACAGAAGAAATTTAAAGATCAACACAATTTTCAGAAAACAGTTCTTCATTTCTCCAGACGCACGGCAAGATATTTTAATTGTGAAATGTGAATTTATTTAGAACACGGTAAAAATGTTTTAAGAGTATTTGGTTTTTTTCTTTCCCGTTTTATATGTTAATAATTTATTTAAATTCCAATGTTTTCTAAATATTTGAATTATTATTGTTTCGCTCTATGCTTGTATTTTTAAAAACAGAATTGCTATTAATATTCATATTTCCATAAGTAGTACAAATATTGTAAAATTTTGGCAAAGGCTTACTATGCTACTTTATATAAACCACCTGAAGACGCGTAGTGTTCACCCGTGAAACGTTGTGGCATATATTAAATAAAAAATTTTGACACTAATCCGTTCATTTAAACTAAATTACGTATTTATGAAAATCAAGTAAGATTTCGTTAATTAGCCATTTTTCAGTTTTTCTTTTCAATAAAGTATAGCCATGGAAATCATCTTTTATATAACAATAGAATTATCCCACCATATACAGGGTATTCCCTTCATGGCCATGATGGTCAATAGAGCAGGAAGTGATAGCACATACCTAGACCAACAAAAAATTGGACGGCAGGTAGGGGGCTATATCAACCGTTTCGGAGCTCAGGATGTTTAAGAAAAAATCAAGTTTTTCAGAAAACCCTGTATTTTAAAATGTATAGGGTGTAAAGTCATCGCCTAATGCTACCCTGTACTCCTCTCCTCTTCAATTTGACCTATTACACCCTATGTGACTATGCTGTGCATAGACATAAGACATTCCTTTAACGAAATCCAGTCTCAAGGATCTGGAAAGGTAAAATTTGGCTGTTGATTTACTGAAAGTTATAATTATGTATACCCATCATTTCGAATCAGGCGTAGCGTATAAATTCCGCGATTTTGTGCTTCGCGGGAATTTATATTCCAGATTTTTTTAAATCAGCGATTTTTAACAATCACTTCGGAATAATTGGTAAGATTTTAACTTTCACAAAATGAAAAAAAAACATTTTTGTATATCCTACTTCTGGGGGTCGAAAAGTAGTATTATAAGATGCCAGAAAATACTGGAATACCTACCGAAAATTCAGCTTTGGTACTGTGCTTTTTCAGAATTTTTTGCGCAACTTTTATATTATATTATAAATATGCGCGCAAACTCAAAGCACATCAATTCTCGAATTTTAAAATCTGCGAATCTCCAGAAAATACTGGACTCCCGAAAAAATGCTCTGCTTATGCATGCTATGTATGTAGTAGCTAAAGAATTATTAGCTCTCAACCTATTCTCAAAGCTATTCTCAAACCTATTGTCAAAGATTGTTCTCTTAGTAACTGACTTCATTTTAAAAAACTGTCGGCTAATTTCGGTATTTTTACACTATGAAAAATTTATTTGGAACTTCTCAAAAGTAGAAACATTTTTCTATAAAATTTTGTGGTTGTTATCTGTTTTTCTTTTACATATCGCACCTGAAAAGCTATTAAATAGTTTGTCTCTAGGAAAATAAGAAAATGTATTGTTTTCTGATTTCAAATTTAAACAATTAGTTTTGTTGCGAAATTATCAGCAATATACATAATGGCTATGAGTATGCCATTAAATTTAGAGATAAAATAAATACGAGATTTAAAATTTACAGTGTAATTATTTATTATTTATTCATGTACATGGGCTTCAGTTGTAAATTAATTTTATTTCGGCTTGATAATTCCTGTAGAAACTGAGATTACTTAATGAATAAATTTCTTGTTGACACAAATTTAAGGTTGGATTTCTTCTGCAATATATTCTCCGGAGAAAACGTATGCTCTAACGGTGTTGTAATAAAGTTCTTGTCAAATCTCAGAAGTTAAGCGATATATTTTAGGCCTTTGAGCATACCTCGTAAGTTATCGCATATCCCTTTTCCATAAGAAGTCGCACAAAAGTTCCATTCTGTATCAACGACGCCGTATGTACGGATATTTTATAGACATTTTCCGGTCTTTGTATTGAGCTGCCAGAAATCGGTGAAGCAAGAGATTTTCCGAATTTCTCCACACACTTATGTCTTACAAAACTCATGAGGTGATGAAAAGACGTATAGACAAAATGTTGTGCTTCAGGCAGCCACTATAATTATAATTAAAATTGTGCTCTACACTTTTCTACCCTGGTCATTAATCCAATGATATCCTTGGACAGTCCTATGTGAATAGTTTTCTGAAAAAGCATATAATAACAGCGGTTCGGTCTTCTGAACGCTATTTTTTAAGTGTTTGAATTACTGACTTTGTTCTTCTACGAAGAAAATATGTTGTAATAAACCTGAAGCCGGTGATGTAGTCATCGACAGGCTGAATTTTCATCTCAAATTTGGAATGGTCATTGTAAGTAATATTTTTGACAAAACTGGTTTCGAAAGCATTTTCAAACAACTGCCGGAGCTCCTAACATATATAGAACTTGTCTCGGCAGTTGACCAAAAACATTGAATTATAGGGGAATTGCATATCACCAGAGCAATGTGTAACATATTGATACACGAAAGTGCAAATTCTCCTAATGACGTTAAATACCTCGTTGAATTTCCAGAAGATGTCTCGTAAATTGGTCTGCACCAGTCATTTGTAAAGATGGTGCTTTTGGCCATAGAAATAGAAATAGAATCTATTCATCGTACATAATACATATTACAAAAAAAAAAAAAATAAAAAACCTGAAGCAACCTTTTGAATTCAGCCTGCTGTAGAACTCTTTAACTAGTTGTAGATCATAATATTCCAAGCATCTGCGTTGATTGTGGTTGTTCCCGATACTTGTGACTTTTTCGATTTGTTTTCCATATACATATAAATATAATGACATACTGGGAAACTCCTTCACTATTTTTGTTTCATCCGCAGTTTTCCAGAGCTTATAACAACAAGACTTGTTTTGCGTCCACCGATAATATCACAGTCTTTGTATCTCGATCCGAATTGTTTTTCTGCATTTATTTTGTTCATATACATTTTATCAGATAATTGAGACCTGACTCCTTATCTATAAAATCTGCAGACGTACGAGCAAATTCAGAGGTCAATTGGATCGCAGTTTCAAACACTACGCTATATACTATATTATACTTCACATTCACTATACACACATATAATCACGACACTGAAGGTATTATATATGAAATCAAATGATTCATCCTTATCAACTGCATCCCATTCAACAAGTCATTTCTCTCGAACTTTCGTCACTAAAATAATGGCACATGTAGAGCCCAACTTGAAATTTTTACAGACTGTTCATTTGGGCCTTCCAGCTATGGAAAAAACCGAAAAAATTTCACACCAGATATTTTTCCTAGAAAACATGAAATATATCCTTTCCAAAACAGTTTAGCTCATTAACCGGAGATATGAATTTTTGAAGTTAGGACGAAAGGGCACAAATTGGGCTTTATTGTGACTTTCAAAGAGCTGTAACTACTACAATAAGTGGAATTTTGGGGAAATATTAAAATTTTACTAATAATTTACATAAAGCAATAATCTGACTAAATCGTTGACACCGCTTCAGAAAGTTGGTCAGGAGGTGGTCGACGCACGGAATGGCCCTATTGCAGTACAATTTTGGACCATAAAGTGGGTGTCATACGAAAAAAGTCCGCACAATCCGTTAAATGAGACTTTTGGCATTCTAAAGTATTCCGAATCTCTCACTTTTCTTTGATTTTCTTCAACCAAAGCTACTAATAACAGAATTTCTTCATCAGCACTAGAATGTATTTGGATAAAATCCACCGCTCCCGATGTAAACACTCCATTTTGCCGCGCCGCTCCCGGTGTGACCAGGGTTTAATATGAAATACTCGTCAATCAATTATCCAATATTAATTCAAAAAACCAAACTGATTGATCTCACTTTAAACTCGATCTCATACTAGTAGTATCGATCAGTATCGGTAAACTTTAATTTTGATTTTTGAGGCCACTGACTTAATGATGTGAAGCAATTTAAATTTGATTAACGTTAGTTTGAGGCAGCCAAGAGCTTACCATCGACTATCGATAATACACAATAACGGTTTACAATGCATAAAAACTGGTGAACCCAGATACATATTATGTTTGACATTATGACCTTTTGTGTTCTTATGATATATTTCCTCATTAATTTCTGCTCTAGAATATTTTAAGTGAGCATCGACCGATTACATGATATTTGACCGAGATATTTTAAATTTGAATAGATTAGAAAAAAACGACAGAGACACTTATAAATAATAATTGTAGAGCAAGAAAATTCCCATAGTACGTTAGTCAATAAAGAGAGTTGTATGATTGGAAGGATTTGTTGATGTCAATTACTTGCTTCTACTGACTTTTACCGAAATTTTAGTTTTGAAATAAAAAATGAGAAAAATTGTTTGTTTCTCTAAAAAATGTGTGTGCTGCTGACCCAAGTTGAATTTTAAAGACAAATATTAATATTTATTCATAATGTACATCCATAGCCCAACAGCAACGTTATAGTTCCACTTATTTTAATAGAATAGACAGCACTACTCCCATGTGGGTTCGTTCCACTCGACAGAGCTCCCACCTCCTAAGGCATAGTAGTGATTTTATTTTCTCATCCAGCATGACCAACTCCACTCACAAAACCACACTTTTCGCCGTGCTCCAACTGTCCACTGTCAAAAGCTCAACAAGGATAAACTTTTGAATCATTTTTATCACTTTTACTTTATAATTTCCATGAAAACTTTTCTGCTTTCTGGTAGAGTGGTTGCTGCTATATGAGAATTTGAAACAAATGGCAACTTTGAGAAAATTTAAGGAGGGCAGATTTCTTGTTGCATGCGGTTCCCTTGCTTTTTTAATCTCGACAGATGATATTTCAAGCTAAAAAGTTTTTCTTATAGCGGAGAGGAAATTCATTTTCAGCAGCCCGTTGGATATATGGAAGTTTTTTCTATTGAACGATCACATCTGTGTAGGTCTATTAATAAATGATTAATGCTTTAATTGATTACCTTCGCTTCGTTGTAAAAATTTCAACATTTTTCAGAATTCGTAGTATAAAAAAAGAGATAAAAAATATATTTGCAAGGATTTTACCATTGCGTAAATGAGGCACTAATTGCGGTTGAAGAGGAGGCCTGGTTGACTATGTGGCAGTAGAGAGTAGAGAATTGTTAACGAGATGCCTCCATAAATCTTGTCCAAAATTTCGCACTTTTGTGAAATTGTCAACGTCACGTGTTTTCTTTTTTTCGATGTTGAATCTATGATTTACAACGCACAAAAATGGTAAAATTTGAGACGCCATGCGACAATAGTAAATGAAACCACATGGCGGAAGGGCACGCGGCGGACGTCAATTAATACGTGTACTTAAAATGTGTGACACGGTTCCTTAGACAACCTTAATACACTAGATTTTCAGTTACTGCGCCAAATGCTATGCTACTTATCCCTATTCACGAGCGCCGCGATTTTTTTTATTTTTTTTTATTGGCATCCTACTCTTCCTATATGTCTATCCCAATTTGCAGCTGGTTTTTAGATATTGGTGTGAAATTTACATATACTTATATTTTTATATTTATGTATTTATATATTATAGTAAATTTCAATATCACTGCGAAGTTTTAGCATCCGATTACAAATGTAAACCAACATAAATGTTGAGGTTACGGTGAAAATCGCACCAAACTAAGAGCATTGCTGCGATAAATTTTTGTATCGCACGGAACGTAGAAAGAGTAAGTATGTTCAGCGACAACCATATTCCTGCAGCCAATCAGAGCTCTGTCGCATGCGATAAATCGCGCCGGTTGACAAGCCCTAAAATCAAAGTTATGCGTATAACGTTAAAAGTAAAGCTCTTCATGTAAGAGAAGAGAAAACGTAATCGTTTCTCTTGGAATCCCACTTTTCCTAAGCAGAGTAGATGTTTATATTCGAACGAGTCGGTCTGCCCTGCCCCCTGTTGACTGCCTTTGCATACTTTTAGACCAGAGAATATCTTCGCGCTCTTGCAAACCGATTAAATGAGAGCATGCACAACAATCTGAAAAGCTTTCTCTCTTAACAAAGGAATCGTTTTTTCTGCTTCATAGGCCAGATAGGCAGATTTATCTTCATTTGGCAGATTTCAGACACAATGAAAGATTTGAAGATTTACTCTATTAAAATGAAGATTTTTCAAGCTCTTGAAATAATGATGTTAGTTCTCAGAATTTAATATTACCAAATTACTTCTTGTTCGTGTTCTACAAGTACCTGTAATAACCTATGGCTGTGAAATTTTTGGCAAACTAGACTATAATAATACAAGGAAACTTAGCATTGCTTTCAACTCTATAATCAGGTATATACATGGCCTTCGTAGATACGATCATGTATCACCATAAAGATGCTCAATATTGGGGTCTGATTTGCTAACCTATTTGAACTTTCGTATGTTAGTTCTTTTGGTAAGAATTATAAAATATCATAAACCTAGATATATCTTTGAACTTCTTAAGTTTTCTAGATCAAATAGAACATTGCAACTAATTTTACTTAGGTCTCAATTCTTAATAACAAAGCGCCTGTTTTTCAGCCATGTCATTAAATCATGGAACCAGTTTCCCTCTCAAATCAGAAGCTCTATACAGGCCGGCACACTATCCTCTATAAGTCGTAGCATATTTGAATTTCTTACTTTAAGTAGTTAATAATAAGTCTTAGCGTTTTATTTTTTATAGTATCATATCTTCTTCATCCTTCTTTCTGTTTTTACTTCTTCTGCTTTATTTATTTACTGTTTATTTTAATATTCTAACTCTATCTTGTACAAATTGGAACGATCCTTAAATCTTAATTGTACAATGTTTCTTGAATAAATTTGAATTTTAATATTACTAATTTTCAATGAAATCTTTTATAATATCAAATCGGAAATCTGATAATCGTCAAGCATTTCTGGATACCTACATCAATTAAAACACCAATTTGGTGTTAATTTCACATATCGCCCAGCATTTCTGAACGCCTCCCTCTATTAAAGACCAAAATGTGCTCCTAACTTCATATCTTTAATCGTGAATCATTCATAATATTTTACGTTTTGGTGCCACTTTTTAATACTGCAATTTTTATTTCATACCGCTTGGATGTGAATTCTTAAAAATACGTTGCTATTGCTAATCATTGTCGTCATGGACTAGTACTAGTCTACACTAAACTTGTCTAAAATAAAAATGGGTGCGGCAAAGTAGCTAAGCTAATTTTTAATATTCTTTTATATTTTTTACTTTTTAATTATTTAATATTCTTTTACTGCCTCATTCATCTGCTAACGTAGAGCGAGCTTTTTCGCAAATTAATACAAATGATACAAAGTTTAGGAATAGAGTAGAGGTTGAAACCTTAAAAGGAATGTTTCTATCCAAAGATATAAGGACAAAAAGTAACCGGAATTGTTTTTACTTAGAAGTATCAAGTTTTATGATAAAAACATTTACAAAACAGAATGAAAGAACTGATGGTGATTAATATTTTATACCGAAAATATAAATACTTAAATCATCTAAGTCTTTCATAATTTTGACCTAGTTATAGATTAAAAGTTTTATCCACATTATTAAATTTTCTTTTCTTTTAAGGAATATATTTATTAAGTTTTATCATTTTTGTTCATTTTTATTGTACTTGTTAATTATACTTGTTATTATATATATATATATATATATATAAATTCTTTCTATTATTGTATGGGCCTTCCCACATGAGAAATTTTTGAGGACGGAAGGCAGTTCCTCCCCTTGTCCTTTGACGTGCCAACACAATAATGTTGTTTCGCGTAGTTGCTTATATGATTACCGAAATTAATTGGGTGCGTGTTCAATTAAGTCACAGTGTTTGATATAAATAATAATTGTATCTGAAATTCACAAGACGTAATGATTATTAAATTATTATATTATCACCTCATATCGCAGGTAAAAAACTGTACAGACGACCGATTAGAAATTTCGCAATTTTAAAATGGCCGGAGCTAATTTGCTTGTAGTAGTATTGGCATGCTGCTCGTAGTCCCGATTGAAACTAGGTACCACAAAATTTTTCCTACCCCAGAATACTTCTTACCCCTAAAAACTGCCTATAATCTCCCTCCAGGGCCCACAGGATTTTCCTCAAAATTACTCTAAGGCAGATTTCTTTAGGAAAAGATTTTTTTCCTGGCAACACACTTTCTGCTATTCGACTGGACATTTAGTATATTAAGTTTGTCTAAGGCGGTATTTTGTGCTGGGTATCACTGCCAGTTACTTAGAAACGACGGTTGTGCAGGGGAAGGGGTACGCTCGGGTTTATAAAAGCGTTCGAATTAGCTGTGGTTCGCACTATCGAAGCGCTGATGTACATATAAATTCTTTTATCGACAAATGGCTACATCGGCAATCTGCGAATGGATTGCGACTATTCATATTCTTTATTAATAAAAGTGATAAGAGCTTACAAATTTTGTCGGTGAATGGCCATATCTCCAATCAAAAAATTAAAAAATTATTCAGAATTTTTACAAATTAAGGCCAGAAAAAGCTTACGTTTTTGTCGCGAATGTCCCATCTCAACCTCCAAGAAATACTAGAAATGAGATTACTTCGATTTATGTAACGATAAAACAACACCATACATACATTTGAACCTTTTTAAGCTTGAAGATAATCGGTTTTACTTTTCGTCGAGGTATAAATATTTAACGTACAACCCAAAGGCAGTAGCCAGGATTGTCGCATTTGTTTAAGATTTGGTTTAACAGCTTGCACTGCTCCAGAAGGGAAAACAATACAAATAAAAATAAAAAGGATAATAAAGTAGGAAAAAATCAGGAGGAAACGAGAGTGTTAGGAAGCTCAGAAGATGAGTCAGATGAATTTCTTAGTGCAGAAGAAGAATTACTTGGTTTTGATAAGAATAATAGATTTCAAAAGAAAAACTATGCTCTAGCTAAAGATAGAAACTTAGAACCAACAAGAAGGTCAGAAAGATTAACAGGTGTCGTTTCCCTGGGAATAACTCAAACTAAAACACCAGGAACTCTTTTATGCTGTAAACATTAATTGCTTTTCGAACTTCACTTGGACAACACGATAACTTAACTGTTAACAACTCTTTCGATCATTAGGCTTTTTATTTATTTAATCTTAATTACTCGACTCCGACCTAAGAACTGCGCAGCCTGATCTAACAAATCAGGCGTGCTCATCCCCACCCAACCATACGGAAGCGACTTTGATAACCAGCGCAATACCTTGCTATTACATATATTCACACAGTAGTACGTCAATCAGCAGCTGGAAACCCCAATACCGTATGTAAACAAACAGTAAGCCGTGCTGTTGGATCGAGTTGTGATGTCACAATTCCGCCAATTGAATATTGGGCCACGACATTCCTGCCACATGAGAAACACTGATTCCCAAGTGGAATCAGATCAGGGTGCTCAGTTAAGTCACAATACCTAACTTAACTAAATTAAAGAAACTAAAGGTACCATCTTCAGTAGACATTATAACATTCATTATTGGCGTTTTATTACAAATTGATTATACCTATGTTTACTTTAACATGTACTCTAGATTGCTATACCTACAGATAATAATTTTTTTTTTATATACCTATGATCACATTTTTCTCCGTACACATATACACGAAATTTACATAAAAGAGAGAAAAGAAACATAAACAGTTACATATGTTGTGCCCAATGAGAACACTCAAGAAAAATGTAAATAAGGATGTGGACTGTAAATAAGAACGCCGGGGAATATTTTAAAGTCAGTTGTTTATTAGATACACATGTCATACTTGTGCACAAAATTCGAACTAGAACTAAACTTAACAGAATTCAATTTCACTTATATTAGATACACTTTATTTGGATAACGACACTTAAGAACTAAATTGCAGTTATGTAAATTGATTTAATAAAGTCGCTTAATCACTAGTTTCACTTATGTTTCTAATTACAATTTCAACACAATACTGTCAAAGCTGAGACAACTTTGAACAGTGGCACTATATATATATATATATATATATATATATATATATATATATATATATATAAATAAAATAATCAGTATGAAATATAGCATATGATCAATCAAAAAAACGTACTCACCAATATAAACTATGGGATCGACTTTATGGCGTTGGTAATTAGATAGTTAGTGATTTTCTTGTTCTAGTCGTTCCGCGAAACAAGATACTTTACTTCAGTCGAGACGCAAAGCAAAGTTGTAATTCGATTAGTAGAATTCGTGTTCTAGTCGTTCCCTGGAACAAGATACTTAACTTCAGTCGAGACCCAAAGCAAAGATGTAATTTGATTAGTAGAATTCTTGTTCTAGTCATTTCCCGGAAAAAGATACTTTACTTCAGTCGAGACCCAAAGCAAAGTTGTATTAGTGGTGTTTATTCTAGTCGGTACCCAGAATAAATATCTTTATCTCAGTCGAGACCCTAGATAAAGGTTTGAGATTAGTAAATATTATTCTAGTCGCTACCTGGAATAACTATCTTTATCTCAGTCGAGACCCACGATAAAGTTTTGAGTTAGTATGTGTTATTCTAGTCGATACCCAGAATAACTATCTTTATCTCAGTCGATACACAAGATAAAGGTTGGAGTTAGTATGTGTTATTCTAGTCGCAACCCAGAATAACTATCTTTATCTCAGTCGATACCCAAGATAAAGTTGTTAAATTAGTAAAATATATTAAAGTCTAGACCCAGAATAAATATCTTTATCTCAGTCGCTACCCAAGATAAAGTTATTGAGTTAGTAAAATATATTCCAGTGGAGACCTAGAATAAATATCTTTATCTCAATCGTTACCCAACATAAAGTTATTATGTTAGTAGAATTTATTCCAGTCGAGACCCAGAATAAATATCTTTATCTTAGTCGGTACCCAAGATAAAGTTGTTGAGTTAGTAAATTTTATTCCAGTCGAGACCCAGAATAAATATCTTTATCTCAGTCGATACCCAAGATAAAGTTATTAGGTTAGTAAATTTTATTACAGTCGAGCCCCATAATAAATATCTTTATCTCAGTCGATACCCAAGATAAAGTTGATTTGTTAATAATTCTATATTATCACCACTAGCCAAGTCGATTTCGATTTCCAAATGATGCGCAATCTATGAAAGCTGGATGCGAAAAGACTGCGACTTATATTGCATCTGAATTGCGCACAGCACCAACAAATTATTTTACCTTGCGCATAGCAACCAAAGCACATCGACCTTAGCAGCTGTGCGTAAGTAGCAACAGAAAATTCCGTTGACCTAAACAGCTGTGCGTAGGTCGGACGAGTGCATTGACCTTAGCAGCTGTGCTTAGTAAGTACAACGTATGAACTTGTGGTGACAAGCTTTAGTTTATGGCGGCGTAAACGGGATCCGAGCTGTCAGCTGTTTCAGAGTAAAACATTTGTAGATCTTAGGAATGAAGCGGGATATTACTGTGCGAGGTGGGAAATGTCCTATCTCAGTAGGCCGTAATTTTAAAATGAAAATGTAAAAAGAAAAACAAAAGTGTCTCGTTTTGAGTTTTGAGTTGAAAGGAAGAAAAGGTATTACTCCTTAAATTGTTTTGATATAAAAAGTTTTGTTCATTAAATAATGTTGCTCAATGAGTTTTGCATCTACGGATAATTAATAAAGACCATTTTAAGAAAAAGCGTACTATTTTAATTAGAAGTTGATAGACAGAGTGTCTAGGCTGGACATCCGCAGAGGAGCCCCCCTACAAAGGTCTCATATTCATCCAGACGACCATTCAACTAACTAAATTGGTGACCCCGAACAAGTAAGCAGCCTTCGATAGTCAGCCAAGCAATCATAAAAGGGACAACCGATTGGAACAAAAATCGATCGACCGCATATCAATTCTATCTTGGCAGCATTATAATCTGGCCTAATTACAGGCCCCTAAACACTATCGGACACATTCATTTGAACAATCGCTTTGTTAAAGCATAGTCGCATTCGGCATTTGCCGTCTTATTTTGATTGATAGTTCAACTCTCATTACAGATATCAAGTTAATCGCTGATTGCCCTCCAGGCTGGCAGTTATGTTCATATTCGGCTCAATTCATACTAGCAGTGCAAACCAGAGGGAAGTTGTACCATTGCATGTATCGTTGGATCTGCAGCAGGCTCGCACTCTAGCTACTATTTCGGAGTGCTAATACTACAGCTGCTGAATTTTCTGGTGAAAATTTTTCTTCATCATCAACCTAGACTCACGGAGCAGAAGTTAAACTTTTGGGCAGTAACTTTTAAAGGATGCGGTCTAAGATCCATATCCGCCACATTTACAGCAACAACAGCAGGTTCAACAACAGTTGCAACAGCAGCAGCAACAACAACAACAACAACAACAACAGCTTCAACAACAGTTGCAACAGCAGCAGCAACAACAACAACAACAACAGCTTCAACAACAGTTGCAACAGCAGCAGCAACATCAACAGCTTCACCCGCTAATCAAGAGCAGTTATTGTCATAACCGCACGCCAATACACAAGAAAAACGAAGAGACAAGAATCACTAAAAGACCGAGAATATTAAGAATAGGGTAATGTAATTAATTTTTCTTCAAACAATTTACATATACATAATTTTATTATATATTGTTTAAAATTTTTTATTGTAAATCTTTCGCACTTCGCACAGTCCTATTTCTCTCCTTCGTTGTTTCCTAGTTTTCCTAATTATAATGACAGAGCCTTTCTATTTGGCGAACGATAGTGAGTCAGTCGACCCAGACCGCCGTTATGACATAACAACTTCTAGTGCCAACGTGTCAACGGGGACAGTTCCTTCAGCTACGCTGGGAACTGTGTCGGTGAAGCATATTGCTTTCTGGAAGCATAATCCAGACATGTGGTTCGTCCAGCTCGAGGCGCAATTTAAGCTCGCTGGCATCACTCAGGACAAAACAAAATTTTTTCACGTAATTAGTCAACTAGACGAGAACATATGTCGACATGTGTCTGATATTGTTAAAAGACCACCATCGGATGACACGTATAAGATGATTAAGGAAACGTTGATAGCCCGTCGTACAGGAAGTGCGAACCAGCAAATTAAGCAGCTTTTAACGAAACTTACATTGGGTGACAGCCAGCCATCACAATTACTACGTGAAATGCGTACCCTCAGCACTGGCAGAGGCTTTAAAGACATTGTGGCTTCAAAGATTGCCCCCTCATATGCAAGCTATCTTAGCATCCAACCCAGGTCCATTAGATGATTTGGCAGCTTGCGCGGATAAGATATCTGAGGTTAACCATAGGCCTGAAATTCAAGCAGTGGCTTCCATCTCCCCGAATCAGAGTCATATCATTGATCAACTCGTCAATGATGTAAGGAATCTGAAGTTATTGGTCGAGAAATCTTTGGTATCTCGTCGCGATGCTTTTCGCGATAAATCAGTTGACAGTCAGAGAAGGCAAAGGTCTTCTTCAGGCTCACGAAATAACTACTGTTACTACCACAGGGTATTTAATGTTAAAGCAAGAAAGTGTGTACCTCCCTGCTCATTCCAGGTTGCGAAAACAACAAAGGATGGTTCGGTTTCTTCGTTAAAATAGATTGCCCTCCGCCATTAACGACGGGTGGATGTGGCGTGTTTAAAAGTCGTCTATATATATATGATAAGTCTACAAAAAAACATTTTTTAATAGATACAGGGGCAGATGTGTCTGTATTACCGGCTACATCAGCTGATCGTAAGTTCAAAAATAACTTGCAGCTCGCAGCAGCGAACGCATCAACAATAAATACATTTGGCAGGAAACTGCTTTCATTAGACTTGGGACTTCGTCGTTGTTTCTCTTGGCAGTTCATAATTGCAGACGTTCCTAAGCCTATATTAGGCGCAGACTTTCTCTGCCACTATGGTCTACTGGTAGATGTCAAGCGAAGACTTCTCATAGCTCCATTAACCTCCCTGAAGGCTCAAGCTCAGCGTGTTCATTGCCAATCATCAGCTCTATCAGTCCTGACAAATCCAGACTATGACCCAAAAATCGTTAAATTACTTCGTAAATACCCAGGCATTACAGTAGGGACTGGTTTCATTAAAGATGTAAGGCACAAAGTCACACATCAAATTTCTACTACAGGGCCTCCTATTTCGGCAAAAGTTCGTCGCCTATCGCCCGAGAAATTAGCAGCTGCAAAGAAAGAATTCGACTTTCTGTTGAAACAAGGTATTTGTAGACCTTCCAATAGCTGTTGGTCATCACCACTACATCTGGTGCAAAAGAAGAATGGTGACTACAGACCTTGTGGAGACTAAAGACGTTTGAACTCCTGCACAATTCCCGACCGATACCCCATTCCGTTGATTCACGATTTCGTGTGCCATCTTCATAATTGTAAGTTCTTTTCGACATTAGACCTAGCCAAAGCATATCACCAGATCCCTATCGAATCCGAGGACATTCCAAAAACTGCAATTTGCACTCCATTTGGACTCTTCGAGTTTACACGAATGACCTTTGGCCTGTGCAACGCAGCGCAGACGTTCCAGCGCTTCATTCATGCGATATTTCAAGAATTTGAATTTTGTTTTGTGTATTTGGATGACATTCTAGTCGCATCGAAATCTGAAGTTGAACACCTTATTCATTTAGAAAAAGTTTTTAAGCCCCTCGCGGAATCTGGTCTCATCATTAACGTCGACAAATGTTCTTTCCCACAAGCAAAAGTAAAATTTTTAGGCCATTTAGTCACACCACAGGGAATCAAACCATCGCCTGAGCGAGTAGAAGCAATCAATCGTTACAAAATTCCCAATACTATTAAGGATCTGTGACGCTTCCTCGGCATGGTAAATTTTTATCGTCGTTTCTTGCCGAACGCTGCTAGCCATCAGGCTATTCTGAACACATATTTGACTGGTCCCAAAAGAAAGGGAGCACAAAAAATCAGTTGGTCCAATGAAGCCACCGAATCATTCAATATTATTAAGAACCAACTAGCACAGACAGCCCTACTCGCCTTTCCTATTTCGTCAGCCAAATTGGCATTATGGATAGACACCTCTGATAAGGCCATCGGAGCGGCGATACAACAAAAAGTTGGCAAGGACTGGATGCCTTTGGGATTTTATTCGGTGAAACTAAACAACGCGCAACAAAAGTACAGCGCCTACGACCGGGAACTCCTAGCAGCCTATAGAGGTATTAAATATTTTCGCTATCTTTTAGAGGGTCGTACGTTCATAATTTTTACAGACCATCAGCCATTAACTTATGCATTTCTACAAAATCCTGACAAAGCATCACCCAGACAGCTACGTTATTTAGATTTCGTTGGTCAATTCTCTACTGACATTAGACACGTTGCAGGCAGAGACAATGTAGCAGCAGATGCGTTATCCAGAGTGGAGGAAATTCATCTCCTCATTTCGGATTTCCAACTACTCCAACAAAATTCTCAGTACAAATTAGAAAAGCTTCCCATTTTCGGCACTGGCAAAGATTTATTTTACGAAATTTCACCAAAAGGAGCAAGACCATACATACCCTCAGACTTTAGAAGGAAGATTTTCATAGCATTACATAATCTTGCGCACCCCGGTATCCGGGCTTCTAACAGAATGATCACAACTAGATACTTCTGGCCTTCAATTAACAGAGATGTTAATTCTTGGGCGCGTGCTTGCCTCCAATGCCAACAATCCAAAATATCTAGACATGTTCACAACACTGTGGGTACATTCCCAGCATGTACGGATCGATTCCAAAACATCCATATCGATATTATAGGACCACTGACCCCTTCCGAAGGTTTTAGGTATTGCCTCACTGTAATCGACAGGTTCACTCGATGGCCGTAGGCAGTTCCGTTGACCGATATTCATGCGGAAACAGTCGCAGAGGCCCTCTGTCGATCATGGAAAGCACGCTTCGGTGTTCCAAAGACGATTGTCACAGACCAAGATACGCAGTTCGAATCTGCACTCTTCGCAGAATTATCTAAATTGTTAGGCTTTCAACGCAACCGTACTACAGCATATCATCATTTTTGGAACGATGGCACCGCACATTAAAATCAGCTTTAATGGCTAATCAGGAAAAAGTCTGGTCGAAAAGTCTGCCCTTTGTTCTGCTTGGCTTGAGAACAGTTCTCTGGGAAAAATTCCTAGCTACACCGGCAGAACTTGTCTACGGACAAAATTTACGACTTCCAGGCGACTTTATTCAAAATTCAAAATCACAATGTTAAAGTACATTCGTCAAAACACTCCGCAATATTTTTGCCGACATAAGACCTATCCACGCGTCCAACCATTCGAAGCTAAGCCCTTTTAAATTCAAAGAACTTAGCTCCAGCTCGCATTTTTTTGTTAGAACGGACTCAGTTAGAGCACCACTGCAACCACCCTACGAGGGACCATTTCAAGTCATCAGGCGTTCCGAGAATTATTTCACTCTCCAAATTAGAAACAAGGAGGTCAACGTTTTCCTTAATCGTCTAAAACCATATTATGCCGAAAATGACACAAATTTAGCAGTTGGCCCTGAAATTGATACCCACAACCAGTCAATTCCAGATTCAATTTCTCCAACACTAAGTGAACATCGTGAAAATTGGTTCAGGCTGACCCTGAATTTGCAAGTTCTGCAAACACCACAGATACAGTCTCAAACACATTCTCACCACCTGTGACACAACGTCAGACTAGATTTACTACTGACAGACACATGGTACTACCACAAAGAACGACACGGGTTGGACGAACCACCATATTGCCGCAGCGCTTCCTGGATTCGC
Source organism: Dioctria linearis (assembly GCA_963930735.1). NCBI lineage: Eukaryota > Metazoa > Arthropoda > Insecta > Diptera > Asilidae > Dioctria > Dioctria linearis. Next base: position 97,979,974 of record OZ005743.1, on the reverse strand, counting down.
TGAAACCAAAGGTTTCGCTGGCAGGGGAGTGCTGTGGTGACAAGCTTTAGTTTATGCCGGCGTGAACGGTATCCGAGCTGTCAGCTGTTTCAGAGTAAAACATTTGTAGATCTTAGGAATGAAGCGGGATATTACTGTGCGAGGTGGGAAATGTCCTATCTCAGTAGGCCGTGTAATTTTAAAATGAAAATGTTAAAAGATATACAAAAGTGTCTCGTTTTGAGTTTTGAGTTGAAAGGAAGAAAAAGTTTTACTCCTTGAATTGTTTTGATATAAAAAGTTTTTTTTCATTAAATAATGTTGGTCAATGAGTTTTACATCTACGGATAATTAATAAAGATCATTTTAAGAAAAAGCGTACTATTTTAATTAGAAGTTGATAGACATAGTGTCTAGACTGGACATCCGTAGAGGAGCCCCCCTACAAAGGTCTCCTCACATCATATTCATCCAGACGACCATTCAACTAACTAAAAACTCTTAACGATGAGAAATAATATCATATATCATATAAGTAATACATATATAATGTGGCCATTTTCAAATTATTTTCAAGTCTTAAAAGCTGTTTACATTATTTTTGCTAAATTATCATCGGCTAAAAAGAATAATAGAAATATATTATTGTTGATGTGGACTTCATTAAATTGTCTCTGTGGAACGAGTCTCTAGTTTGTAAGTGTGGATTCTTTCGCTGGCGCTCTGATGTTGGCTGCTCTGCGGGAGTTCTGCATTACCGACTCATATATTGAGAGAGGGGAACATGGCATCTGACGTTTGTCAAGTATTTTGTTGATCATCGCATTGGCTGCTGGTATTCCTGTTCGGGAATAAAACATCTCATTAGGTATGTTTCGAGTTTTATATAATTAAAATATGGTTCTTTGTGGTGTCTTTGTTTTTTCTTTTTCAGCGCACATGAAACGTACCTTAAAAAAGATGCACGACATATTTCTTTGGCGAGGTCAGCTACGTCGTGTAAGTTCGAGCTCGAACGTACTGCCCTCCATTGAAAGATGGAAGGTTTTGTTTTGCTTCAACCTTTCAATACGAAAATCGGGTTGGGCAATTGTTATTAGTAGTGGTAATATGGGGGTTCTGGACCAGTGCAAAAATGTGCAAAAATGTCCATATAAAAAAAACGTTGAGGTGCAAAATGCACATTTGTCTGAAATTTGTATGGAAGAATTGTTGAGAGCACCCAAAAAATTGCTGAGGTGCAAAATGCACATTTGTCTGAAATTTGTATGGAAGAATTGTTGGGAGCACCCAGGATGTCACCCAGAGATAATTTCTAAAAATATTTTCGGCATATTAACGCTTTCTTGTTGATAAGAGTTGAACCGAATATTTTCGGTATATTGACGCTTTCTTGTTGCGAGTGGTGAAAAAGAATTGCTAGTATAAGATTATGTAATGTGATTTTGCGAATGGTGATAAAAAATTGCTAGTACAAGATTATGTAATGTGATTTTAGGGGTATATGATGGATGTTGAGGTCAATGAATGAGGCTATGAAAAAAATATCAGCTCAGAGATAGGAGCAGAGAAAATTTTGTGGTCTGTTGGAAAGAAGTTTGACCTAGAGATGCCCTGTTGCCGATGTTGAGGATATTGCGGTTTATGACATTAATTAAAGTTTCTAAAACTGATTGCGGTAAATTCGCATATAAAAGGAGCATTTTATTGAGACCTAATTACAGTAGAATTTCAAGTTCTGTGAAGTTTATAATAGTACATTAAAATAAGATGAATTCCTTCGAATGTTCGGTTTGTCAGAAGGCTTTTACGCGAAATTCTTCTTTAAAAAGGCATTATAGAGCAATACATAGCGATGGATATATGTGTGAAGTTTGCGGTGAATGTTGTAAAAGTCTGTCGGGTTTAAATAAACATCAGAGGGCAGCTCATTCAAATCCAATGGATTCCAAAAGTAAAAGTGCCAAAGACAGTGTACAGAGTACAATGATTTCTAATAGAGACTTATTAGAAGCTAGCACTTCAAGTGCTAACGCACAGCCAATCTATTGTGAAACGTGCAAAGTAGCAATTGGTTTTAAAGAATGGAGGTACCACACTCGAACCAATAACCACAAAATAAAAGCTGCAGAGTCCGTAAGCAATAATTTAAAAGTGCTTAAAAGCGCGTTTAATGACAGAATAGAGTCATTGATGTTTGAAAATAGAGATGAGTCCTTACTAAATCCTAAAGATTTTTCAAACATTGCCATAGAAACAGTTTTAGATGCATTAAATACAACGTTGGAAAAGCATGATTGTATCAAATTTAACATGGAACTCTTCTGTGAATATATGAAAGTTATAAAACAGAAAGATGATGAAGAAGACGATTTAGTTACATCAGTCAAGTCATTTAATTCCAAAATGAATTTGATAATCCTCAAAGAAGATTTGGAAAAAGCATATGAAGAAATGTTTGAAAAAATTATGACAAAAATGGAGGAGTTTCAAGAGCGAGATAGTGGTTGGAGTCTCTTAAGGATTTGTTATATTGAAATTAATGTGAATCAATTTAGGCCGTTCAAAGGAGGATCACAATATTTGGAGTTGCCAGACTTTTTAGTTAAAAAACATGCTTGTGTAAATGTGAAAAACAATGATGTTTTCTGTTTTAAGTGGGCAGTTATTTCGGCATTATATCCAGTAGAGACACATGCAGAGCGCACATCTTCCTATGAAATAAATGATATTTCAACAAACACCATAATTCTTAAAAATGGCATTACGGTACACTTTATGAATATAAAATTTCCGTTGAAAGTAGCCGATATCAGATATTTTGAAGAAATGAATCCTAATATAAGCGTGAACGTTTTCGGATACGAAGAGAGTAGAAGCAATAAATATGAAATTGTTGTACCGTACTACTTCACCGCGGAGGAAAAGTCAACCCATATCAACTTATTATTAATTCAAAATAATGACCTCTCTCATTTCGTTTGGATTAAAAATATATCTAGGTAAAGTATATTTACTATATGTAAAATATTATTCAATAACTAATTTTGTGTTTTGTTAAACAGATTAATTCGTCAGCAAGTCACTGGTAGCAATAATCGAATCTGCCTTTGCTACACATGTCTCCAGCATTTTTACAGTCAGGATGCGTTAAAGAATCACAAAAATGAATGTAATAGAACTGTCACCGTGATGCCTTCACCGGAGAAATCATATTTAAAATTTGAGACACATCACCGAAAAATAGAGGTACCATTTGTTATTTATGCAGATTTTGAATGTGTTCTGCAAAGTATTGATACTTGCTTTCCTAACCCATCTCTCTCATCAACTACTAATGTACAAGAACATGAACCTTGTGCATTTTCATATTATATTAAATGTTCATTTAGTAATAGTTTAAACAAGTTTAGAGTATATAAAGGTAGGAATTCGGCTCAAAAATTTATTGAAATTTGAATCCTTTGTCATTGGAAGAACGACGTAGGCAAAATGAAAGTATGACATGTCATATTTGTGGTGCAGAGTTAGGGTTTGAAAGAGTTGCCGACCACTGCCACTTAACTGGAAAGTATAGAGGACCAGCTCATAATAGCTGTAATTTACAATTTCAAATCCCCAATTTTTTCCAATATTCTTTCATAACCTTTCAGGATATGATTGTCATGTATTTGTTAAGTCTCTTGCTGAAATTAAGGGAGATATTAGTATTATTCCGCTTAATAAAGAAGTATACATTTCAATTTCAAAGAGGATTTATATCAACTATTCAGAGTCAATTGAGTTAAGATTTCTTGATTCAAGCAGATTTATTCAATCAAGTCTTGAGTCATTAGCAAGGGACCTACCAATAAAAGATTTTCATGCTGTTAGAGCAGCCTACCCTGATGAAGAATCTTTCACTTTTATGATAAGAAAAGGTATTTTCCCATATGAGTACATAAATTCTTGGGACCGTTTAGATGAAACCAGACTTCCTTCTCAAGAAAAATTTAATAATTATCTAACAAACACAAAATGTTCGAATGACGACTATAAGCACGCACAATCAGTTTGGGGTAAATTTCATTGTAAAAATTTATGGGATTATTTAGAGTTGTATCTAAAAACAGATGTGCTGCTCTTAGCAGATATATTTGAGAATTTTAGAAAGGTTTGCATTAGCATTTACTCTTTAGATCCTTGTCAGTATTATACTATTCCGGGCTTATCATGGGACGCTATGATGAAAACAACTCAAATTGATCTTGATCTCTTTACTGATATAAACATGTACAATTTTATTAAAAATGGTATAAGAGGAGGTATTACTCAGTGTTCTTGCAGACATACAATTGCTAATAACAAATACATGAGCAACTTTGATGAATCAATCCCATCGCGCTATATAGCGTATTTAGATGCTAATAACTTATATGGGTGGGCCATGTCGCAATCACTTCCTCCTTCAAAGTTTCAGTGGGTTGATGGCAAAGACATTAATATTCTCGATATTCCTGAAGATTCCGATGTGGGATATATTTTCGAAGTAGATTTGGATTATACAATATCAAAGCATGATGAGCATAATTCTTTACCATTTTGCCCCGAAAACAAGAAAGCACCAAATTCAAAATTTTGTAAATTGATTACAGATTTAACTTCCAAATCCCGATATGTAATTCATTATAGGAATCTACAACAATGTCTCAAGCATGGAATGAAAATCTTAAATATTGGTATAGTGTTACAATTTAAACAATCGCCCTGGTTGAAAACTTATATTGATATTAATACTTATCACCGTACGCAAGCACAAAATGCATTTAAAAAGAATTTTTTCAAGTTGTTAAATAACGCAGTATATGGGAAAACCATGGAGAATGTTGATAAGAGAAAAGGCATTAAAATTGTCACAGAATGGGAAAGTCGTGGTAGGCGTTTGGGAGCCCGAGCCTTAATAGCTAAGCTCAATTTTCACAGTTTATCTCAATTCACTAATGACATGGTAGCCATTCAATTAAGTAGAGCTAAAACTTTTTACAGTAAACTTATTTACTTAGGATTTTGTATTCTTGAACTGTCTAAGTTGAAAATGTAAAATTTCCATTATGAATATATGAAACCAAAGTACGGAAACAATGTGATTTTGAACTATATGGATACTGATTCCTTCATATACACTATAGAAACTAAAGACTTTTATAATGACATTCTAGATGATTTAGATAATCATTTTGATACATCTGAGTATCCCCCCGAAAACCGTTACAATATACCACAGAAAAATAAAAAAGTTTTGGGTTACATGAAAGATGAAGCAAATGGAACAATAATTAAAGAATTCATTGGTCTTAGAGCAAAAATGTACTCAATAGATATTGATGCCTCTAATGTAATAAAAAGAGCTAAAGGCATCAAAAGAACTGTTTTAGAATCCATAGATTTAAAAGATTACAGAGATTGTTTGTATAAGAAAAAATTATTATATGGTAATATGTTATTATTTAGAACTAAGGCACATAATATATATACTCGGAGGGGCTTTGTTATAGGTTTAAACGTTTCCTCAAGATGAGCTTCAGTCTCCACTCGCCCAGTTCTCAAGGCTCGGAATTTCTTTTTTATAGCATTTCTAATTTTTATAATATCTGTGGTCAATTCCTTCCTATTGACATGAGACTTTGCATTTTTCCCCATCTTACTTTCAACTGAACTGCTTTGAAGTGGTCTACGAACTGATTTTTGAACTAGTCTATGAACTGCTTTGAACAGCTTTGAACTGGTCTGTTACGTGCTTTAACTGATATATGAACTGGATCTAGAAGATATTTAAAGAGCGATATATGTGTCAAATCCTTTACGAAAGCGCCCCCTGTCTAGGGTGCTATCCTTATCTATAACTACAAATCCGTATTTATCTTTCCAACATTCACCACAAATAATGCGAAAATTATCAAATGTCATGTCAGTGCTTACATGATCATTGTAAACATGTCTAAGATTCATTTCATCTTGTTTAAATAAAATAAGCAGATTCGCATTATCTCGTATTAAATGCTTTGGGATATGAGTATAAGTCTGACATAGATAAAAGCAATCGATATTATTGTGTCGACCCATACAAAAATACGAGCGTATATTGTTCTGTTTTCCACATGCTACATCATCAAATATAAAAACTGAATTAGGTTTGGCTTCTTCTGGCGAAATAACGTTGCAATTATCTGAAAATGTATGGTAGCCTAGCCCAGTTATAGGACGTAATACTCGTTGTAGGTACTGATATTTCGGTTGGTATAATGATTTTGAATAAATGTAAATATTTTCAAATTTTAGACCATTCGGATGTTCAATCAGAGCAATCATGAGATTTGTTTTACCACAGTTAGAAGGTCCAACAACTATGGCTCTTATATTATCTGATAAAAGCGAACTATGCCTTTTCTTCAAGTTTTCAGATTTTATGTCTAGGTTTTTGATTGACAGTGACTCCTTCTGCTTGATGAACTTCATCATGAGAACTAACCTATTCATTAAGGAAACTCTTTCTTTTATATCAGTCTTAATCAGAATATGCTGCTGTATGGACGTCTGTTAAGAGAATTTTTCCGTTTGAATGATAGAACATAAAAAATCTCGGAGTTTTTACCGACAACGCAAAAGTCGAAAAGGAAGTGGTCTGCTAAACACTGCTATTAGCAATTTACCTTTTGAACTTCATCTACCTGGATATCAGTATTGCGGCCCTGGTACCAAATTGCAGGAAAGAATAGCTAGAGGTGACCCTGGAATCAATTCTCTTGACGCAGCCTGTAAAGAGCACGACATCGCATATTCCAAATTCAAAAAAATTGATGATCGTCATATAGCTGATCGAATATTAACCGAAAAAGCTTGGCAGCGTGTAAAATCTAGAGACGCAGCGCTTGGAGAACGAGTTAATGCCTGGCTTGTGACAAACGCGATGAAAACAAAAGTGAAATTCGGAATGGGGCTAAAGAGAAGTAAAGCTAGTCCTAAGAAGAAGAAAGCAAGGTTAGCATTTCAAACAGGAGTTCGTGAAGCACGAAATATTTGAAGCCATAACCCTTGCGCTTGCTGCTACTAAAGATGTATTTAAGAGAAGTATGTAAGAACACGCCGAGTAATTCCTATACCAAAAGTTGGAGGAATTTTACCTCTCATCCCTATTTTTGCTGGACTCTCAGCACTTGGCGCTTTAGTAGGTGGTGCATCTGGTATTGCAAAGGTAGCTAATGATGCCGCAAGTGCTAAGGAACAGCTTAAAGAATCCAATCGACATAATAAAACGATGGAAGGTATTGCTTTGGGAAAGAAGGGGAGCGGTCTATTTTTGAAGCCTTACAGAAAAGGCCTTGGACTTTTTTTAAATCAACCCTCAAAAAACTACTGAAAACGCTACCCAAACGACCATTAAATGAACTCGATTTACACAAATATACAAATCATATTCCAAATTTCAGAGGAGTCTTTATGCGAGATAATCTTCCTAAGAAAACAAAAAAGTGTGAATGTGGAATTATTAATTTAGACTCTACTACAGGTTCTGGCAGTCATTGGGTAGCGTATTATAAAGATGGCTCAGAAATTGAGTACTTTGATAGTTTTGGAAATTTGCAGCCACCAAAAGAAGTCCTACAGTATTTAGGGAAAAATATTGTATACAATCATGAAGCTTATCAATATTATGAAACAGTTAATTGTGGGCATTTGTGTTTGAAATTTTTATACAGTCGTTGCAAACTTGTTAAATAAAATAAAGTTTAGTAAGAAGATTTCTGAATTGTTAATAAGAAGTATAAAATAAATTGTTGCATTTAATAAAATGTCATTTCACTTAGAACTAACATGTCATTAACACTAACCTTAACTGGAAACTCGTCTGTGCTCACAGCGGAATATTTTCCACCACTAGATTTGACTGCAGACTATATATGTGGACTCATTGATTTCCAAACATATAATTCAATACCTAACGTTGATAGTAAAAATAACTTATTTCATGTAGGAAATGAAAAAATTAAAATACCAGAGGGATCATATGAAATTGATGATATTGCACAACTCATAAAAAATGAGTTAGAGAAAACCAAATCTAAACCAAAAGTAACTATTAAAGCTAATAATAATACTTTGAAAAGTGAAGTCATAAGTACTGAAAAAGTGTTTTTCAACAAATTAAATTCTCTTGGGTCATTATTAGGATTTAGTAAACGAGAATTGAGTTCTAATATTGTGCATGAATCTGACTTACCGATTAATATAATTAAAGTTAATGTGATACGTGTCGATTGTAATTTAATAGCTGGCTCATTCAAAAATAACACACAAGTGCACACTTTACATGAGTTTTCTCCTAAAGTGGGGCCAGGATATAAAATAGTTGAAGTTCCGAGAAATGTTATTTATTTACCTGTGACCGTTAAGAAAATAAGTTCACTTACGCTGAAACTAGTCGATCAGGACGGTGACCTTATAAATTTTAGAGGAGAAACGATTACTATAAGATTACATTTGAAGCTTCAATATGCTAATATATAACAGAATTCATGAGAATAAAAGCGAGTATAAAAGTATTAGATCAACTAGTCAACCAACGCCTGCGCTACAGTCAAGGACAAAGTTAACAGCAGCTAATTAACAGTTTTTAAGATCTCTTGGTTTTAAGTTAACAAAATGAGCGAAATACTTGATATTACTCGAGGTGTAAGCTATGATAATAGTATTACAAAATATGAGTATCAAAACTATTCTCCTTTCTTAACATCGTTTAAAAATAGTGACGAAGTTCGAATTTCTGTGCAACATCAAGACTTATACATATTACCCCACGAAAGTTTTATTTATATAGAAGGAGCGCTAACGAAAACAGATGGGACTGCATCAACAACAGCTAATTTAGCAAACAATGCAACATCTTTCCTTTTTGAAGAAATTCGTTATGAATTAAATGGTGTAGAAATTGATCGTACCAGAAATTTAGGATTTGCATCAACTTTAAAAAATTACATATCTCTTACTCGTAATGAAAGCGATACGCTACAAAATGCGTGCTGGTCGCCAAATAACCCAATAATATCAGGAAAAGGCTTTTTCAATTTTTGTATTCCTTTAAAAATGTATCTTGGTTTTGCTGAAGACTATACAAAAATTGTTGTAAATGCGACGCACGAGCTACTTCTGATTCGAAGCAGAAGTGATGAAAATGCTTTCATTTCTCCAACTGATGTCAAAATAGACATTTTTAAATTACAATGGTGCATTCCTCATGTGAGTGTTTCTGATGAGGAGAAACTGGCGTTGTTAAAAATCATTAATAACGGGCGTCCAATTCAAATGAGTTTTCGAAGTTGGGATATGTATGAATATCCTGTATTACCTGAAGCTGTTGATCATACATGGACAATTAAAACATCAACGCAATTAGAAAAACCCCGATATGTTATTTTAGCGCTTCAAACGGCTCGAAAGAATGAAAAGTCTAAAGATGCAAGCAAGTTTGACCATTGCGAGCTTTCAGACATCAAAGTTCATTTGAACTCGGAATCATTTCCTTATGATGATTTAAATATTAAATTTGATCGCAACCGATATGCCTTACTGTATGACATGTAATCAAAGTTTCCGCAGTCTTATTATGGTCGTCAGACTCAACCTTTGCTTACTCGTGAAAAATTCAAAGAGAGCGCTCCTATTATAGTTATAGATTGCTCTCATCAAAATGAGTCAATTAAATCAGGACCGGTCGATATCCGACTACAATTCAAAACAAGTAGTAATATCCCACCAAGCACAACAGCATATTGCTTACTTTTGCATGATAGAATAATTGAGTATAATCCATTGACGAGTGAGGTTAAAAAAATAATTTAAGGAAAGAATGACAGCAATAGTGGATATTCAAGGATTTAAGGATCAATATAACAAATTCATAGTGAAGGAGTTAGCTATTTTGACTAGTGGGAATGAAATGCAGCACTTTGTTTTTCAACCTCCATTCAGATTTAAGGATTTAACAAAAGCAAAGAGAAAAGAAGCAGCGTGGTTACATGATAATTACCATGGTTTCTACTGGGACGACGGTTATGTTCCTTACCATCATTTATATGCTCTAGTAGCTCCATTATTAAAACAACACAAAGTGATATACGTAAAAGGGTCTGATAAAGTTTCTTGGCTAAACGATACATTCAGAGGAGGTCTAACCATATATAATATGGAAGATGATTTCAGTGTCCAAATTTAACACGTTTAAAATTTTTTTATAGCAATATTCCATATTGTTTAATTCACAAAGGACAATGTGCACAGGAAAATGTGTACCTGCTAAAAAGCTTTTTAGATAATAGAAATAAGGGGAAAAAAATGTAAATAATAAATAAAACATTTTATTTTTAACCAAATTAAACATTTTTTATTGATTTCCTTCTATAACTAATTTGTAATGGCCCCAAGCAAGCGTATTGACTCCATCTGCTCGAATAAATCTTTTATCATCTAAATAGCTAAGAGCTAGTTTATTAACACATTGAGTATATATGCCTTAGTTCTAAATAATAACATATTACCATATAATAATTTTTTCTTATACAAACAATCTCTGTAATCTTTTAAATCTATGGATTCTAAAACAGTTCTTTTGATGCCTTTAGCTCTTTTTATTACATTAGAGGCATCAATATCTATTGAGTACATTTTTGCTCTAAGACCAATGAATTCTTTAATTATTGTTCCATTTGCTTCATCTTTCATGTAACCCAAAACTTTTTTATTTTTCTGTGGTATATTGTAACGGTTTTCGGGGGGATACTCAGATGTATCAAAATGATTATCTAAATCATCTAGAATGTCATTATAAAAGTCTTTAGTTTCTATAGTGTATATGAAGGAATCAGTATCCATATAGTTCAAAATCACATTGTTTCCGTACTTTGGTTTCATATATTCATAATGGAAATTTTACATTTTCAACTTAGACAGTTCAAGAATACAAAATCCTAAGTAAATAAGTTTACTGTAAAAAGTTTTAGCTCTACTTAATTGAATGGCTACCATGTCATTAGTGAATTGAGATAAACTGTGAAAATTGAGCTTAGCTATTAAGGCTCGGGCTCCCAAACGCCTACCACGACTTTCCCATTCTGTGACAATTTTAATGCCTTTTCTCTTATCAACATTCTCCATGGTTTTCCCATATACTGCGTTATTTAACAACTTGAAAAAATTCTTTTTAAATGCATTTTGTGCTTGCGTACGGTGATAAGTATTAATATCAATATATGTTTTCAACCAGGGCGATTGTTTAAATTGTAACACTATACCAATATTTAAGATTTTCATTCCATGCTTGAGACATTGTTGTAGATTCCTATAATGAATTACATATCGGGATTTGGAAGTTAAATCTGTAATCAATTTACAAAATTTTGAATTTGGTGCTTTCTTGTTTTCGGGGCAAAATGGTAAAGAATTATGCTCATCATGCTTTGATATTGTATAATCCAAATCTACTTCGAAAATATATCCCACATCGGAATCTTCAGGAATATCGAGAATATTAATGTCTTTGCCATCAACCCACTGAAACTTTGAAGGAGGAAGTGATTGCGACATGGCCCACCCATATAAGTTATTAGCATCTAAATACGCTATATAGCGCGATGGGATTGATTCATCAAAGTTGCTCATGTATTTGTTATTAGCAATTGTATGTCTGCAAGAACACTGAGTAATACCTCCTCTTATACCATTTTTAATAAAATTGTACATGTTTATATCAGTAAAGAGATCAAGATCAATTTGAGTTGTTTTCATCATAGCGTCCCATGATAAGCCCGGAATAGTATAATACTGACAAGGATCTAAAGAGTAAATGCTAATGCAAACCTTTCTAAAATTCTCAAATATATCTGCTAAGAGCAGCACATCTGTTTTTAGATACAACTCTAAATAATCCCATAAATTTTTACAATGAAATTTACCCCAAACTGATTGTGCGTGCTTATAGTCGTCATTCGAACATTTTGTGTTTGTTAGATAATTATTAAATTTTTCTTGAGAAGGAAGTCTGGTTTCATCTAAACGGTCCCAAGAATTTATGTACTCATATGGGAAAATACCTTTTCTTATCATAAAAGTGAAAGATTCTTCATCAGGGTAGGCTGCTCTAACAGCATGAAAATCTTTTATTGGTAGGTCCCTTGCTAATGACTCAAGACTTGATTGAATAAATCTGCTTGAATCAAGAAATCTTAACTCAATTGACTCTGAATAGTTGATATAAATCCTCTTTGAAATTGAAATGTATACTTCTTTATTAAGCGGAATAATACTAATATCTCCCTTAATTTCAGCAAGAGACTTAACAAATACATGACAATCATATCCTGAAAGGTTATGAAAGAATATTGGAAAAAATTGGGGATTTGAAATTGTAAATTACAGCTATTATGAGCTGGTCCTCTATACTTTCCAGTTAAGTGGCAGTGGTCGGCAACTCTTTCAAACCCTAACTCTGTACCACAAATATGACATGTCATACTTTCATTTTGCCTACGTCGTTCTTCCAATGACAAAGGATTCAAATTTCAATAAATTTTTGAGCCGAATTCCTACCTTTATATACTCTAAACTTGTTTAAACTATTACTAAATGAACATTTAATATAATATGAAAATGCACAAGGTTCATGTTCTTGTACATTAGTAGTTGATGAGAGAGATGGGTTAGGAAAGCAAGTATCAATACTTTGCAGAACACATTCAAAATCTGCATAAATAACAAATGGTACCTCTATTTTTCGGTGATGTGTCTCAAATTTTAAATATGATTTCTCCGGTGAAGGCATCACGGTGACAGTTCTATTACATTCATTTTTGTGATTCTTTAACGCATCCTGACTGTAAAAATGCTGGAGACATGTGTAGCAAAGGCAGATTCGATTATTGCTACCAGTGACTTGCTGACGAATTAATCTGTTTAACAAAACACAAAATTAGTTATTGAATAATATTTTACATATAGTAAATATACTTTACCTAGATATATTTTTAATCCAAACGAAATGAGAGAGGTCATTATTTTGAATTAATAATAAGTTGATATGGGTTGACTTTTCCTCCGCGGTGAAGTAGTACGGTACAACAATTTCATATTTATTGCTTCTACTCTCTTCGTATCCGAAAACGTTCACGCTTATATTAGGATTCATTTCTTCAAAATATCTGATATCGGCTACTTTCAACGGAAATTTTAAATTCATAAAGTGTACCGTAATGCCATTTTTAAGAATTATGGTGTTTGTTGAAATATCATTTATTTCATAGGAAGATGTGCGCTCTGCATGTGTCTCTACTGGATATAATGCCGAAATAACTGCCCACTTAAAACAGAAAACATCATTGTTTTTCACATTTACACAAGCATGTTTTTTAACTAAAAAGTCTGGCAACTCCAAATATTGTGATCCTCCTTTGAACGGCCTAAATTGATTCACATTAATTTCAATATAACAAATCCTTAAGAGACTCCAACCACTATCTCGCTCTTGAAACTCCTCCATTTTTGTCATAATTTTTTCAAACATTTCTTCATATGCTTTTTCCAAATCTTCTTTGAGGATTATCAAATTCATTTTGGAATTAAATGACTTGACTGATGTAACTAAATCGTCTTCTTCATCATCTTTCTGTTTTATAACTTTCATATATTCACAGAAGAGTTCCATGTTAAATTTGATACAATCATGCTTTTCCAACGTTGTATTTAATGCATCTAAAACTGTTTCTATGGCAATGTTTGAAAAATCTTTAGGATTTAGTAAGGACTCATCTCTATTTTCAAACATCAATGACTCTATTCTGTCATTAAACGCGCTTTTAAGCACTTTTAAATTATTGCTTACGGACTCTGCAGCTTTTATTTTGTGGTTATTGGTTCGAGTGTGGTACCTCCATTCTTTAAAACCAATTGCTACTTTGCACGTTTCACAATAGATTGGCTGTGCGTTAGCACTTGAAGTGCTAGCTTCTAATAAGTCTCTATTAGAAATCATTGTACTCTGTACACTGTCTTTGGCACTTTTACTTTTGGAATCCATTGGATTTGAATGAGCTGCCCTCTGATGTTTATTTAAACCCGACAGACTTTTACAACATTCACCGCAAACTTCACACATATATCCATCGCTATGCATTGCTCTATAATGCCTTTTTAAAGAAGAATTTCGCGTAAAAGCCTTCTGACAAACCGAACATTCGAAGGAATTCATCTTATTTTAATGTACTATTATCAACTTCACAGAACTTGAAATTCTACTGTAATTAGGTCTCAATAAAATGCTCCTTTTATATGCGAATTTACCGCAATCAGTTTTAGAAACTTTAATTAATGTCATAAACCGCAATATCCTCAACATCGGCAACAGGGCATCTCTAGGTCAAACTTCTTTCCAACAGACCACAAAATTTTCTCTGCTCCTATCTCTGAGCTGATATTTTTTTCATAGCCTCATTCATTGACCTCAACATCCATCATATACCCCTAAAATCACATTACATAATCTTGTACTAGCAATTTTTTATCACCATTCGCAAAATCACATTACATAATCTTATACTAGCAATTCTTTTTCACCACTCGCAACAAGAAAGCGTCAATATACCGAAAATATTCGGTTCAACTCTTATCAACAAGAAAGCGTTAATATGCCGAAAATATTTTTAGAAATTATCTCTGGGTGACATCCTGGGTGCTCCCAACAATTCTTCCATACAAATTTCAGACAAATGTGCATTTTGCACCTCAGCAATTTTTTGGGTGCTCTCAACAATTCTTCCATACAAATTTCAGACAAATGTGCATTTTGCACCTCAACGTTTTTTTTATATGGACATTTTTGCACATTTTTGCACTGGTCCAGAACCCCCATATTACCACTACTAATAACAATTGCCCAACCCGATTTTCGTATTGAAAGGTTGAAGCAAAACAAAACCTTCCATCTTTCAATGGAGGGCAGTACGTTCGAGCTCGAACTTACACGACGTAGCTGACCTCGCCAAAGAAATATGTCGTGCATCTTTTTTAAGGTACGTTTCATGTGCGCTGAAAAAGAAAAAACAAAGACACCACAAAGAACCATATTTTAATTATATAAAACTCGAAACATACCTAATGAGATGTTTTATTCCCGAACAGGAATACCAGCAGCCAATGCGATGATCAACAAAATACTTGACAAACATCAGATGCCATGTTCCCCTCTCTCAATATATGAGTCGGTAATGCAGAACTCCCGCAGAGCAGCCAACATCAGAGCGCCAGCGAAAGAATCCACACTTACAAACTAGAGACTCGTTCCACAGAGACAATTTAATGAAGTCCACATCAACAATAATATATTTCTATTATTCTTTTTAGCCGATGATAATTTAGCAAAAATAATGTAAACAGCTTTTAAGACTTGAAAATAATTTGAAAATGGCCACATTATATATGTATTACTTATATGATATATGATATTATTTCTCATCGTTAAGAGTTTTTAGTTAGTTGAATGGTCGTCTGGATGAATATGATGTGAGGAGACCTTTGTAGGGGGGCTCCTCTACGGATGTCCAGTCTAGACACTATGTCTATCAACTTCTAATTAAAATAGTACGCTTTTTCTTAAAATGATCTTTATTAATTATCCGTAGATGTAAAACTCATTGACCAACATTATTTAATGAAAAAAAACTTTTTATATCAAAACAATTCAAGGAGTAAAACTTTTTCTTCCTTTCAACTCAAAACTCAAAACGAGACACTTTTGTATATCTTTTAACATTTTCATTTTAAAATTACACGGCCTACTGAGATAGGACATTTCCCACCTCGCACAGTAATATCCCGCTTCATTCCTAAGATCTACAAATGTTTTACTCTGAAACAGCTGACAGCTCGGATACCGTTCACGCCGGCATAAACTAAAGCTTGTCACCACAGCACTCCCCTGCCAGCGAAACCTTTGGTTTCAGCGAATCCAGGAAGCGCTGCGGCAATATGGTGGTTCGTCCAACCCGTGTCGTTCTTTGTGGTAGTACCATGTGTCTGTCAGTAGTAAATCTAGTCTGACGTTGTGTCACAGGTGGTGAGAATGTGTTTGAGACTGTATCTGTGGTGTTTGTAGAACTTGCAAATTCAGGGTCAGCCTGAACCAATTTTCACGATGTTCACTTAGTGTTGGAGAAATTGAATCTGGAATTGACTGGTTGTGGGTATCAATTTCAGGGCCAACTGCTAAATTTGTGTCATTTTCGGCATAATATGGTTTTAGACGATTAAGGAAAACGTTGACCTCCTTGTTTCTAATTTGGAGAGTGAAATAATTCTCGGAACGCCTGATGACTTGAAATGGTCCCTCGTAGGGTGGTTGCAGTGGTGCTCTAACTGAGTCCGTTCTAACAAAAAAATGCGAGCTGGAGCTAAGTTCTTTGAATTTAAAAGGGCTTAGCTTCGAATGGTTGGACGCGTGGATAGGTCTTATGTCGGCAAAAATATTGCGGAGTGTTTTGACGAATGTACTTTAACATTGTGATTTTGAATTTTGAATAAAGTCGCCTGGAAGTCGTAAATTTTGTCCGTAGACAAGTTCTGCCGGTGTAGCTAGGAATTTTTCCCAGAGAACTGTTCTCAAGCCAAGCAGAACAAAGGGCAGACTTTTCGACCAGACTTTTTCCTGATTAGCCATTAAAGCTGATTTTAATGTGCGGTGCCATCGTTCCAAAAATGATGATATGCTGTAGTACGGTTGCGTTGAAAGCCTAACAATTTAGATAATTCTGCGAAGAGTGCAGATTCGAACTGCGTATCTTGGTCTGTGACAATCGTCTTTGGAACACCGAAGCGTGCTTTCCATGATCGACAGAGGGCCTCTGCGACTGTTTCCGCATGAATATCGGTCAACGGAACTGCCTACGGCCATCGAGTGAACCTGTCGATTACAGTGAGGCAATACCTAAAACCTTCGGAAGGGGTCAGTGGTCCTATAATATCGATATGGATGTTTTGGAATCGATCCGTACATGCTGGGAATGTACCCACAGTGTTGTGAACATGTCTAGATATTTTGGATTGTTGGCATTGGAGGCAAGCACGCGCCCAAGAATTAACATCTCTGTTAATTGAAGGCCAGAAGTATCTAGTTGTGATCATTCTGTTAGAAGCCCGGATACCGGGGTGCGCAAGATTATGTAATGCTATGAAAATCTTCCTTCTAAAGTCTGAGGGTATGTATGGTCTTGCTCCTTTTGGTGAAATTTCGTAAAATAAATCTTTGCCAGTGCCGAAAATGGGAAGCTTTTCTAATTTGTACTGAGAATTTTGTTGGAGTAGTTGGAAATCCGAAATGAGGAGATGAATTTCCTCCACTCTGGATAACGCATCTGCTGCTACATTGTCTCTGCCTGCAACGTGTCTAATGTCAGTAGAGAATTGACCAACGAAATCTAAATAACGTAGCTGTCTGGGTGATGCTTTGTCAGGATTTTGTAGAAATGCATAAGTTAATGGCTGATGGTCTGTAAAAATTATGAACGTACGACCCTCTAAAAGATAGCGAAAATATTTAATACCTCTATAGGCTGCTAGGAGTTCCCGGTCGTAGGCGCTGTACTTTTGTTGCGCGTTGTTTAGTTTCACCGAATAAAATCCCAAAGGCATCCAGTCCTTGCCAACTTTTTGTTGTATCGCCGCTCCGATGGCCTTATCAGAGGTGTCTATCCATAATGCCAATTTGGCTGACGAAATAGGAAAGGCGAGTAGGGCTGTCTGTGCTAGTTGGTTCTTAATAATATTGAATGATTCGGTGGCTTCATTGGACCAACTGATTTTTTGTGCTCCCTTTCTTTTGGGACCAGTCAAATATGTGTTCAGAATAGCCTGATGGCTAGCAGCGTTCGGCAAGAAACGACGATAAAAATTTACCATGCCGAGGAAGCGTCACAGATCCTTAATAGTATTGGGAATTTTGTAACGATTGATTGCTTCTACTCGCTCAGGCGATGGTTTGATTCCCTGTGGTGTGACTAAATGGCCTAAAAATTTTACTTTTGCTTGTGGGAAAGAACATTTGTCGACGTTAATGATGAGACCAGATTCCGCGAGGGGCTTAAAAACTTTTTCTAAATGAAAAAGGTGTTCAACTTCAGATTTCGATGCGACTAGAATGTCATCCAAATACACAAAACAAAATTCAAATTCTTGAAATATCGCATGAATGAAGCGCTGGAACGTCTGCGCTGCGTTGCACAGGCCAAAGGTCATTCGTGTAAACTCGAAGAGTCCAAATGGAGTGCAAATTGCAGTTTTTGGAATGTCCTCGGATTCGATAGGGATCTGGTGATATGCTTTGGCTAGGTCTAATGTCGAAAAGAACTTACAATTCTGAAGATGGTACACGAAATCGTGAATCAACGGAATGGGGTATCGGTCGGGAATTGTGCAGGAGTTCAAACGTCTTTAGTCTCCACAAGGTCTGTAGTCACCATTCTTCTTTTGCACCAGATGTAGTGGTGATGACCAACAGCTATTGGAAGGTCTACAAATACCTTGTTTCAACAGAAAGTCGAATTCTTTCTTTGCAGCTGCTAATTTCTCGGGCGATAGGCGACGAACTTTTGCCGAAATAGGAGGCCCTGTAGTAGAAATTTGATGTGTGACTTTGTGCCTTACATCTTTAATGAAACCAGTCCCTACTGTAATGCCTGGGTATTTACGAAGTAATTTAACGATTTTTGGGTCATAGTCTGGATTTGTCAGGACTGATAGAGCTGATGATTGGCAATGAACACGCTGAGCTTGAGCCTTCAGGGAGGTTAATGGAGCTATGAGAAGTCTTCGCTTGACATCTACCAGTAGACCATAGTGGCAGAGAAAGTCTGCGCCTAATATAGGCTTAGGAACGTCTGCAATTATGAACTGCCAAGAGAAACAACGACGAAGTCCCAAGTCTAATGAAAGCAGTTTCCTGCCAAATGTATTTATTGTTGATGCGTTCGCTGCTGCGAGCTGCAAGTTATTTTTGAACTTACGATCAGCTGATGTAGCCGGTAATACAGACACATCTGCCCCTGTATCTATTAAAAAATGTTTTTTTGTAGACTTATCATATATATATAGACGACTTTTAAACACGCCACATCCACCCGTCGTTAATGGCGGAGGGCAATCTATTTTAACGAAGAAACCGAACCATCCTTTGTTGTTTTCGCAACCTGGAATGAGCAGGGAGGTACACACTTTCTTGCTTTAACATTAAATACCCTGTGGTAGTAACAGTAGTTATTTCGTGAGCCTGAAGAAGACCTTTGCCTTCTCTGACTGTCAACTGATTTATCGCGAAAAGCATCGCGACGAGATACCAAAGATTTCTCGACCAATAACTTCAGATTCCTTACATCATTGACGAGTTGATCAATGATATGACTCTGATTCGGGGAGATGGAAGCCACTGCTTGAAATTCAGGCCTATGGTTAACCCAGATATCTTATCCGCGCAAGCTGCCAAATCATCTAATGGACCTGGGTTGGATGCTAAGATAGCTTGCATATGAGGGGGCAATCTTTGAAGCCACAATGTCTTTAAAGCCTCTGCCAGTGCTGAGGGTACCCATTTCACGTAGTAATTGTGATGGCTGGTTGTCACCCAATGTAAGTTTCGTTAAAAGCTGCTTAATTTGCTGGTTCGCACTTCCTGTACGACGGGCTATCAACGTTTCCTTAATCATCTTATACGTGTCATCCGATGGTGGTCTTTTAACAATATCAGACACATGTCGACATATGTTCTCGTCTAGTTGACTTATTACGTGAAAAAAGTTTGTTTTGTCCTGAGTGATGCCAGCAAGCTCAAATTGCGCCTCGAGCTGGACGAACCACATGTCTGGATTATGCTTCCAGAAAGCAACATGCTTCACCGACACAGTTCCCAGCGTAGCTGAAGGAACTGTCCCCGTTGACACGTTGGCACTAGAAGTTGTTATGTCATAACGGCGGTCTGGGTCGACTGACTCACTATCGTTCGCCAAATAGAAAGGCTCTGTCATTATAATTAGGAAAACTAGGAAACAACGAAGGAGAGGAATAGGACTGTGCGAAGTGCGAAAGATTTACAATAAAAAATTTTAAACAATATATAATAAAATTATGTATATGTAAATTGTTTGAAGAAAAATTAATTACATTACCCTACTCCTAATATTCTCGGTCTTTTCGTGATTCTTGTCTCTTCGTTTTTCTTGTGTATTGGCGTGCGGTTATGACAATAACTGCTCTTGATTAGTGGGTGAAGCTGTTGATGTTGCTGCTGCTGTTGCAACTGTTGTTGAAGCTGTTGTTGTTGTTGTTGTTGCTGCTGCTGTTGCAACTGTTGTTGAAGCTGTTGTTGTTGTTTTTGTTGTTGTTGATGTTGCTGCTGCTGTTGCTACTGTTGTTGAACCTGCTGTTGTTGCTGTAAATGTGGCGGATATGGATCTTAGACCGCATCCTTTAAAAGTTACTGCCTAAAAGTTTAACTTCTGCTCCGTGAGTCTAGGTTGATGATGAAGAAAAATTTTCACCAGAAAATTCAGCAGCTGTAGTATTAGCACTCCGAAATAGTAGCTAGAGTGCGAGCCTGCTGCAGATCCAACGATACATGCAATGGTACAACTTCCCTCTGGTCTGCACTGCTAGTATGAATTGAGCCGAATATGAACAGAACTGCCAGCCTGGAGGGCAATCAGCGATTAACTTGATATCTGTAATGAGAGTTGAACTATCAATCAAAATAAGACGGCAAATGCCGAATGCGACTATGCTTTGAACAAAGCGACTGTTCAAATGAATGTGTCCGATAGTGTTTAGGGGCCCTGTAATTAGGCCAGATTATAATGCTGCCAAGATAGAATTGATATGCGGTCGATCGATTTTTGTTCCAATCGGTTGTCCCTTTTATGATTGCTTGGCTGACTATCGAAGGCTGCTTACTTGTTCGGGGTCACCAATTTAGTTAGTTGAATGGTCGTCTGGATGAATATGATGTGAGGAGACCTTTGTACGGGGGCTCCTCTACGGATGTCCAGCCTAGAAACTCTGTCTATCAACTTCTAATTAAAATAGTACGCTTTTTCTTAAAATGGTCTTTATTAATTATCCGTAGATGCAAAACTCATTGAGCAACATTATTTAATGAACAAAACTTTTTATATCAAAACAATTTAAGGAGTAATACCTTTTCTTCCTTTCAACTCAAAACTCAAAACGAGACACTTTTGTTTTTCTTTTTACATTTTCATTTTAAAATTACGGCCTACTGAGATTGGACATTTCCCACCTCGCACAGTAATATCCCGCTTCATTCCTAAGATCTACAAATGTTTTACTCTGAAACAGCTGACAGCTCGGATCCCGTTTACGCCGCCATAAACTAAAGCTTGTCACCACAAGTTCATACGTTGTACTTACTAAGCACAGCTGCTAAGGTCAATGCACTCGTCCGACCTACGCACAGCTGTTTAGGTCAACGGAATTTTCTGTTGCTACTTACGCACAGCTGCTAAGGTCGATGTGCTTTGGTTGCTATGCGCAAGGTAAAATAATTTGTTGGTGCTGTGCGCAATTCAGATGCAATATAAGTCGCAGTCTTTTCGCATCCAGCTTTCATAGATTGCGCATCATTTGGAAATCGAAATCGACTTGGCTAGTGGTGATAATATAGAATTATTAACAAATCAACTTTATCTTGGGTATCGACTGAGATAAAGATATTTATTATGGGGCTCGACTGTAATAAAATTTACTAACCTAATAACTTTATCTTGGGTATCGACTGAGATAAAGATATTTATTCTGGGTCTCGACTGGAATAAAATTTACTAACTCAACAACTTTATCTTGGGTACCGACTAAGATAAAGATATTTATTCTGGGTCTCGACTGGAATAAATTCTACTAACATAATAACTTTATGTTGGGTAACGATTGAGATAAAGATATTTATTCTAGGTCTCCACTGGAATATATTTTACTAACTCAATAACTTTATCTTGGGTAGCGACTGAGATAAAGATATTTATTCTGGGTCTAGACTTTAATAAATTTTACTAATTTAACAACTTTATCTTGGGTATCGACTGAGATAAAGATAGTTATTCTGGGTTGCGACTAGAATAACACATACTAACTCCAACCTTTATCTTGTGTATCGACTGAGATAAAGATAGTTATTCTGGGTATCGACTAGAATAACACATACTAACTCAAACTTTTATCTTGGGTCTCGACTGAGATAAAGATAGTTATTCCGGGTAGCGACTAGAATAATATTTACTAATCTCAAACCTTTATCTAGGGTCTCGACTGAGATAAAGATATTTATTCTGGGTACCGGCTAGAATAAACACCACTAATACAACTTTGCTTTGGGTCTCGACTGAAGTAAAGTATCTTGTTCCGGGAAACGACTAGAACAAGAATTCTACTAATCAAATTACACCTGTGCTTTGGGTCTCGACTGAAGTTAAGTATCTTGTTCCAGGGAACGACTAGAACACGAATTCTACTAATCGAATTACAACTTTGCTTTGCGTCTCGACTGAAGTAAAGTATCTTTTTTCGCGGAACGACTAGAACAAGAAAATCACTAACTATCTAATTACCAACGCCATAAAGTCGATTCCATAGTTTATATTGGTGAGTACGTTTTTTTGATTGATCATATGCTATATTTCATACTGATTATTTTATTTATATATATATATATATATATATATATATATAGTGCCACTGTTCAAAGTTGTCTCAGCTTTGACAGTATTGTGTTGAAATTGTAATTAGAAACATAAGTGAAACTAGTGATTAAGCGACTTTATTAAATCAATTTACATAACTGCAATTTAGTTCTTAAGTGTCGTTGTCCAAATAAAGTGTATCTAATATAAGTGAAATTGAATTCTGTTAAGTTTAGTTCTAGTTCGAATTTTGTGCACAAGTATGACATGTGTATCTAATAAACAACTGACTTTAAAATATTCCCCGGCGTTCTTATTTACAGTCCACATCCTTATTTATATTTTTCTTGAGTGTTCTCATTGGGCACAACATATGTAACTGTTTATGTTTCTTTTCTCTCTTTTATGTAAATTTCGTGTATATGTGTACGGAGAAAAATGTGATCATAGGTATATAAAAAAAAATTATTATCTGTAGGTATAGCAATCTAGAGTACATGTTAAAGTAAACATAGGTATAATCAATTTGTAATAAAACGCCAATAATGAATGTTATAATGTCTACTGAAGATGGTACCTTTAGTTTCTTTAATTTAGTTAAGTTAGGTATTGTGACCTAACTGAGCACCCTGATCTGATTCCACTTGGGAATCAGAGTTTCTCATGTGGCAGGAATGTCGTGGCCCAATATTCAGTTGGCGGAATTGTGACATCACAACTCGTTCCAACAGCACGGCTTACTGTTTGTTTACATACGGTATTGGGGTTTCCAGCTGCTGATTGACGTAATACTGTGTGAATATATGTAATAGCAAGGTATTGCGCTGGTTATCAAAGTCGCTTCCGTATGGTTGGGTGGGGATGAGCACGCCTGATTTGTTAGATCAGGCTGCGCAGTTCTTAGGTCGGAGTCGAGTAATTAAGATTAAATAAATAAAAAGCCTAATGATCGAAAGAGTTGTTAACAGTTAAGTTATCGTGTTGTCCAAGTGAAGTTCGAAAAGCAATTAAAGTTTACAGCATAAAAGAGTTCCTGGTGTTTTAGTTTGAGTTATTCCCAGGGAAACGACACCTGTTAATCTTTCTGACCTTCTTGTTGGTTCTAAGTTTCTATGTTTAGCTAGAGCATAGTTTTTCTTTTGAAATCTATTATTCTAATCAAAACCAAGTAATTCTTCTTCTGCACTAAGAAATTCATCTGACTCATCTTTTGAGCTTCCTAACACTCTCGTTTCCTCCTGATTTTTTCCTACTTTATTATCATTTTTATTTTTATTTGTATTGTTTTCCCTTCTGGAGCAGTGCAAGCTGTTAAACCAAATCCTAAACAAATGCGACAATCCTGGCTACTGCCTTTGGGTTTCAAATTTTCTGGTCGTCCATTTGCGCTTCGCTACAATGGCGCCCAAAAGGTCTTTTTTTTTTATTGGTCTTTAGTCAAGCTTCTCTTGACTAAGTCGCAATTCTTTTCCTCAGTATTTTTTTTCGGGTTCCAAAAATTTTAGTAAGATTCTAACTTTGCTATCCACCTTCAGTCAAACCATGTTTTTGCAGATCTAACGACACTATACTATATAAATAAGCCCGTTAGATTCACATCGTTTTGCCCCGTCTTCAAGTTATTCAGTATCTATTTTTGTTCACTTCTTCTCAATTTCGATTTTTCAAATAAGTTCTGTATTGAGTATTTCAATTCCTTTCAAATGAAAGTCTTTTCGTCAATTTAAACATGCAACTTTTAGCTTGCTGGAACCGGTTGTCTTGATATGCTGCCAATGGCTTGGTCTACGCAGAGCTACCATTTTCTCCCGTAAAGCTCGTTGCTTTCGTGGTAGTTCCTTTTTGCTCTCGTTAGATCTGGCTTTGGTAGCTGGCAAGATGGCTCGTGATTAGGCTTCATTGGTGTAACCTTATAACATCTCTTTCAATCATTCAATTTCTTTCTGTCGCTCTTCTTTAGAGTTCCGTAGTTTCATGCGTCGGAGTGCTCATCCATTCAGTGGTAGGCGGGCTTTGGGCTTGCGGGTACCACTGGGAAGCGTTGCTTCGGTTCGCTCCAACTGAGTGGTCGACCACTCGACCCTAGGTCCAGAAGAACCACGCAAATGCCCTGTTCTCACCTACAAGTCGGTGAGCGATAATAGCCACCTGCTTGATTTATTCCTTGTGGGAGAGATCAGGACAGCCTTGTGATTCGAAGTGGATCAGTACTCTCCAAATTGTGTTCACCCGCTATGCTTCGCGCTTGCGTGGCGCTCTGCTCCCATGACCCCATTCGGGGTTGTCTCAATCATTCTGACGGGAGGATGGCTGGTTAGCATCCTCTAGATTGGTATGCGACTTGGAGTGATTGATACAGTACCGGGGCGGTGCCTTTGGAGCGGAGTCCCACGTGGGGTGAAGACGGGTGAATTGCCTTTTTCCTTATTTCTTTTATTATCCCCCCGCATGTACGTTCCTCAATTAGAAGTGTCGGGATGTTCAACTGTTCGGTGGAAGATGAACGTCGTATGCGAAGCATTAGGTTCCGTTCACATCTGCTGGTTCCAGGAAAGAAGTCTGTATTATGTATATTTTTGAGACTTTTTTTTTGCGTATTTTGGAAATTACCGTATCGTATCCTAAAATATGGTTATCTTATCGTTAGCTTTTTACAACCTTAAAAGTAGTTACAGCATGGTTCATAGAGCATTTTTGAATATCTACCTTTATCGTATTTTAGTTATTGTTATATTCTTTAGAAAGTGCGGCCTGTTAGGCTCTGAGCTATCATTATGATATTGGTATTTAGTTGCTAATATATTTCCTGGTAGCTATTATAGTTCTATCATATCCTTTATCTCAATCACGTTTGAGTTAGTTTAGTAAGATATACTATCTTGGTTCTTACAGTGTGATTATAGATTATCTTAGACACATTTTGATTACCAGTGTCACATTCCTCGGTAGTTATTCCAGTTCGATTATAGTCCCTTATTTTAGTCATGTTTAGATAATGTAGTTTAACCTCAGTTACCCTTGTAACAGTATGAGCTCTTATATTTCCTCGTAGTCTTTACCTTAGCTACCTTCGGGTTATTGTAGCCATCTTATTTAAGCTTAGTTTTAGTTTATCGGAGGTACCTTTAGAGTATCTGAGTTAGCTTGTAGATCAGTTTGCAATTATATCTCTTTGTAGATGTGCTATCTTAGCCATCTTTGAATTATGTTGGCTATCACGGTTCAATCTAGTTCGCACAGTTGGTTATAATCCTTACATCAGTTACCTCGTAGATCGTCTTTGATACTTTTTATTTTGGGTACCAACTCGGGTTGTGGTTACCACAGGTTGTCTTTAGTTTTGCCTTGGTTGCATTTAGGCTATCTTAAGCACCATTTTTATTATTCGGCTAGTATAAGTCTCCCTAGTTATTATCGTTCGATTATAGTCAAATTATCTTAGCTACCGTTATAATTTTTTTTGTGTTGTCTTAGTTAAGTTTACCTTATCAGAGATTACGCTACGTTAGTTATAGATATATGAGACTGGATATCTAGTTGTGATCATGATAGTATATGAGTAGTTATTTAGTCATTATTGCTGTAGTCCTATCCTTATTATGGTTATCGTTACCTCAGGTCGAATAGCTAGCTACGATCATTATATCGTGTGCATTGGGTATATTGGATGCATCGCACCATAGTCATATATCATCGCTACAGCTTCTTTCCTGAGTACTGGCAGCCACTGAATCGCTCAACAACCGGTACCGATCTAGTCCCAATTGCCGCCTTGGCAGTTGATGAACGAGGTTCATCCTCACGATGCATGTCCCTGTCAAGGGGGTGGATCTAATAAATCCATATCGGTTCCTTTTTCCCTTTTATCTGTGATCACTATTCTGGTGAGAGACATTGACGGGTTGCGAGAGAGGGCGAGAGAGAGTGAAAAGCGTATTTGTTATGCACTATTTTGTTTTTCTCTGCAGGTCCAGTGGTACCACTGAACTGCTGGAGTTTTGGGTTGTGTGTGTATTCAGGTGGACAGCTTCGTGACCAAACCACCTCCTTCGTATGACTTAGCATTTTGAATATAGTACGCGAAGGCTTTACAGACCTTCGTCTTTAGGTTTATAACTTATTATTTTGAATTTTCACTGAGTGAATTTGTTGATCGAGCACACAATTTATAAGTCTCCCTTTGTAGATCTACTTTACAGCTATTGTTTTTAAGTTTCGTTTGAATTTATTTGCCTAAGTACGCGCAAGTTTAGTACGAGTAAATTTCTAGATCTCCCTCTAAATAAATAAGATATCAATATTAACATTGAATAGAGGCACCAATTTTGAATTTTCTTTCGAACGTATGTATATATATACCTGTGGGTGTGAATAATATACCCACGCAAGAATAGTTGCTTCTTCCTTAAATCTATAATAAATATATTATTTTGGACTTTCCTTCGAACAAAAATATATATGTATTTATATACGCATAATTTAATACGCACAAGTTTCACGGATCTTCTCGTTTAGATTTTTAATAGAGCTACTATTTTGAATTTTCCTTTGAATTCACATATTTATTACGCAGCACAAATATAGTACACGCACAAATTAAAGGCATTCCCCCTTGGAGTTACCACAGAGTTATTAATCTGAACATTCTTTTGAACATATATAGGAATATGCGTAATAAGTCCATAAAGGATTTTATTTTAGCGCTACTTCCACTATTTCATATTTCTTCTGAATACAAAACTCATAAATTCCGAACTTTCCGGTTTATCCGACAGATATCCGCTTGAGTCACGGTGAATATCCATAGCAAAATTTCAGATACTTCTCTACCTAGCATATACAGAAAGTATTGACAGGACTTCAGACTATGTCCGGTATATCTCACCAAGACACTGAGCCCTGCATTGACGACCTCAACCTCAACCCATACGATACCCTACGAGTAGGAAACTACAGCAGGAATTCCGCTTGATTAACCCTCTCGATTAGCCTCGATATGAGGATTTTATTCTTTCCTGTCTCTTCTTCATATTTACAATTCTGTGGAGGTCGAGAGAAAATTTTGTAAATGAACAATGATCCTAGTCGAACCCATCTCTACCTCAATTGTGTAGATGTTTCCACACTAATCCCATCTGGATTAGCCTCGATATGAGGATTTTATTCTCTCCTGTCTCTTCTTCATATTTCCAATTCTGTGGTGGTCGAGTGAAAATTTTGTAAATGGACAATGATCCTAGTCGAACCCATCTCTACCTCAATTGTGTAGATGTTTCCACACTAATCCCGTCTGGATTAGCCTTGATATGAGGATTTTATTCTTTCCTGTCTCTTCTTCATATTTGCAATTCTATGGTGGTCGAGCGAAAATTTTGTAAATGGACAATGATCCTAGTAGAACCCATCTCTACCTTCAATGAGTAGATGTTTCACCTCTAATCCCTTCTAGATTAGCCTCGGTATGAGGATTTTCTTCTTCATATCCCTTCTCCATTTTCCCCTAGTTTTTTTTTTGTGCGATGCGGTGCTCTAGCGAGTTCGGGTTGTAGAACCAGGTTTGTGGCGTATGCCCGGCTTGAGACTCTGGTGGGCCGTCCCCACGCTGGGCGCTGCTACGAGTGTTTTCACCTATTCCCCCAGCTAGTTCAAAAATTTTGGTTTCAGTTTGGCCCGGCTTGAGACTCATTTCTCGGTGGGTCGTCCCCACGCTGTAGCGTTCTGCCCTCACGCTACTTTCCGTCTCCTTTTACCTTTTTTTTATATATATTCCTTTTGGTCTTGCCTTTTCTTCACTTAAAGTTTTTTTTATTATTATTAGCATGCATTCTCTTATATGTATATTTCAATTTTTATGTATACCTAGAAAGTGGATAAAACTTAGATATCTTCGAGAAGTAGCCCTATGCTACTTCTCCATATTACAATATTCCTGGAAAAGACAAAATTTAGATATTTTTGAGAAGTAGCCCTATGCTACTTCTCCACATTAGAAAAAAAATCCTGCAAAGAAAATAACAACAACAAAAATATTCTTCAAACAAAAAGTTCTAAAATGTACAGAACGCGCACGACCGAAAAATTCCAAGAAAAATTTACCCAAATATACGGTAGCAACGATTTTGTCCAAAAGAATACACGCACACCCGTTCATACAGCGAGCAGAAATCTCGATTTCAGCCCGAACGAACGAAAGTGCGCACCTGTCGGTGGCTGCTGTGAGCGGATCGTTCTTCGTTTTGTGAACTGCGCGAGGGCAGTTAGTTAGTTGATTCTGAGTTCTGCGCAAGGACGGTAATAATCGGTCAGGAATTCGGTAGCAAGTATTAACTTTGAGTACAAATGAGTTTTTATTTAGTGGATTATCGGCGCATAGAAACGGTTTCTTTTTTTTTGTAACTTTGCACTTTGAGTATCTCGGATATAATATAATTACCTGCGTATATATGCATTTTATGCAAAATTGGCGTTCTACGGCTGGATTATGTAAAAATATAAAGGTTCAAATGTTTTTATAACATTTCGTGCATAATATAATTACCTGCGTATAGACCCATTATGTGCAAAATTGGTGCTCTTCGTTAGCACAGTTAATTACTTGCAAAGGAAAAGGTTTTTTTTATTGCATTTATGCGTACGTTATACAAATACCTGTATATGGAACACCTGGAAAATATAAAGTTTCAATTGTTTTATAACATTTCGTGTATGATATAATTACCTGGGTATATATGCATTTTATGCCAAATTCGCGCTCTTCTGTGGATTATCTAAAATATAAAGTTTCAATTGTTTTATAACATTTCGTGTATGATATAATTATCTGCGTATATATGCATTTTATGCCAAATTCGCGCTCTTCTGTGGATTATCTAAAATATAAAGTTTCAATTGTTTTATAACATTTCGTGTATGATATAATTATCTGCGTATATATGCATTTTATGCCAAATTGGCGCTCTTCTGTGGATTATCTAAAATATAAAGTTTCAATTGTTTTATAACATCTCGTGCTGAATATAATTACCTTCGTATAGACACATTATGTGCAAAATTGTGGCTCTTCGTTAGCACGGTGAATTACCTGTAAAGGGATAAGTTTTTTTTTATGTTGCATTTTGATCATTTCGTGCACAATATAATTACCTGCGTATAGACCCATTATGTGCAAAATTGGTACTCTTCGTTACCACGGTGATTTACCTGTAAAGGAAAAAGTTTTTTTTTTTTGCATTTGTGCGTGCGTTATACAAATACTTGTATATGGATTATCTAAAAATATAAAGTTTCAAATGTTTTTATAACATTTCGTGTATAATATAAATACCTACGTATATACCCATTGTGTGCAAATTTGGTGCTCTTCGTTAGCACAGTGAATTACCTGCAAAGGAAAAGTTTTTTTTTGCATTTTTGCGTGCGTTATACAACTGTTTCAACTGTTTTTTTTACATTTCGTGTATCATATTATTACCTGCGTATAGACACATTTTATGCAAAATTGTTGCTCTGCTGTGGATTATCTAAAATACAAAGTTTCAATTGTTTTATAACATCTCGGGCTTAATATAATTAGCTGCGTATAGATACATTATGTGCAAAATTGGTGCTCTTCGTTAGCACCGTGAATTACCTGTAAAGGAAAAAGTTTTTTTCATGTTGCATTTTGCATACTCGCGCATAAAATAAGTGCGCCTCGTTAGTGAATTACCTGTAAAGGAAAAGGTTTTTTTTTATGTTGCATTTTGAACCTTTCGCATGTGATATACCCACCTGCTCATAGATAAATTTACATATAAAATTGGTGCGAGAAAGAAAAGAAAAGGGGGCAGAACAATCGAACTCCGGGTACACCCTACTTACCTATATCAATAGTGGTACTTCACGCCCGCCTTCCAATTCGGCGAACTATGGCCAAAAGGTTAGTGCTAATCAGAGTGTAGATATGTTATTTTTTTTTGTGTATCATAAATAATAAGTCTTAACTTCCGAAAGCACCCTAAAGAGGTGCAAAGGAAAATAAAATAAAAGAGGCAATGCACCCACAAAAACAAAAAACATATGGTAAAACCAGAGTAAGCTACACTAGCTGTCAACCATGTCGAAGGGTGCACCCGTCAGTCAACACCATCCACCGAGGGATTTCTCCGCCTAGGGTAGTGTATTGTATATTGTTGTCCTGCGAAGCAAGTAAGTTCGTAGTATACATATCAAGGTATTAATCGTAGTTTTTTTTTGCTCAAATTATTCATGTACATATATACATATATATATAGTTTCTTCTTTATTTCATTCACCTACTTTACCTTGTTTCGTTAGCACAATTAGGGATTACTCAAGATTATTAGTAGGTTGTTCCGTAGAATTAAGTCTAGCTAGTAGGGCAATGTATATGGATACGCAGAAGCCAGAACTATCTTTTTTTTTATTATTATTGTAAAAGTTCGCTAGGATGAACGGCGGTCACATTGGAAATTCCATTGACAAATTCGCTTGTTTCGACGAGAGAAAGTAAGTGATATTTTTGGTTGTTGATATGTACACTCGAGAAATTATAAATTTTGGTATGTTAATTGAGTTCGATACTTGCTTTTCCCTCTCCCCTTTTTTTCATTCCTCGATCCTTTCTATGTCACAAATGAGCAATCCCGGGAATCACTCGCAACAACATCAAGCAATCTTCTGAAGATAAGTTTTGTTTTAGAAGAACTATCGCTCAAACCGAGGTTGAAGCAGTTACGTTCTTTTTTTCTTCTTTGGTAGGTAAACCCCGCACTTGAGGGGTGGTACGGCCATGCGACGAGACACCTGAGCACACACATGCCTTAGCAGAACACAATGGGGCTGAGAATCCTACACTGACTGCGACGTCAGGGTGGATGGGGGCGATGGGCCCAATCAGAGTCTAGTCAGGACATCAGGAGACCACGTTATCTCTCTCTCTCTCTCTTCCTCTCGGCGTTGGACTCTCTCCGGGTGGTTGAGCATTTGTACGGCGTTGCTATTTAATTTTGTTTTATTTCAGCACCTCGCATCGCTGGCACTATTTAAATTACATCACTTTCAGGTATTTACTTACAGGTGGTACCAATGGAGGCGAATCATCATGAGACGTGGAAAGTTTTCTTTGTCTGTCCGTCCGTCTGAAGTCTGACAAAGATGATGCAGTTTTTTTTTATTACTCAGTTCGCACAGCTTTCAAGCATCAAGGGATGTGGATGGCAAGAACCACCCCAAGCCGGCTGACCGCCAGCGGCAATATGCTGTGCGGTCACCCGAGATGAATTTTGCAGCAAGAGGTGTCAATTGCAGAACTAAATCTCCGACAGAAGGATTTAATGTTGGTTGTTGCCATTTAGGCCTATTTTGCAATGAATTCAGGTAATCGGTTGACCATTTGTTCCAAAAGTGTTGCTTCAGGAGGTGTACATGATTCAATCTAATAACTGATGATATTCTATTGGGCATCACAGGCTCTGGCGGTTCGATTAATGATTTTCCTATTAAAAAATGTCCTGGAGTTAATGCACTGAGGTCATCTTTATCTTCGATAATGGGACACAATGGTCGCGAGTTTAAACAGGCCTCGATTTGAGCCAGGACTGCAGCAAATTCCTCAAAAGCTAGAAGGGCGTTTCCTAAGACTCGGTTTAAATTAAATTTAATAGAATTAACTCCAGCTTCCCACAGGCCTCCAAAATGTGGAGCCGAAGGTGCATTGAAGTGCCAGTGAATGCCGTCGTACGCAATTTTTTCAGCAATTTCATTGCTTGCATTTTTGACTGCAGATTTGAATTCTTTCTGGAAAACCTTGTTGGCACCAACAGAATTGGTTTCGCAGTCAGAATAGATATCAGTGCACAAACCTCGGCGACTAGAATACCTTTTGAAAGCTACGATGAAGCTAGCTGTAGATAAATCAGAAACTGGCTCAGTATGGATAGCTTTCGTGGCCATACAGACGAATATACATATATAGCCTTTGTAATATCGATTGTGATTTGATATTTTTAATTAATAGGACCGGCATTTGTTTGTTGAAATGTTCTTGAGATATTCACTCTTGGAATTGGCAAATTTCCCATTATTTGAGTCCTAGTTCGGGCAGCTTGCTTGAAGCAGGGAATGCATTTATGTAGGATGTAGGATGAATATGATCTACAATTAGGTTTGTGCATGCTTTTGGTAGAATGACAGGATGTTATTGATCATATGGGGTATGAGCGTTTTGTAATCGACCTCCTACCCGCAATAACTTGTCATTGTCAAAAAATGGATTAAGGGATATCAGATTGCTTTTAGCTGGAAGCGAAAATCCTGCTTTCAATTGCCTTATCTCGTTATCGTAAGTAATGCCTTATGCTAATTTTATTAACAAATGTTTTGCTTCCAGCAGCTCTGTTAGGGAAAGCTGTTCTGTTTGTTTAATTAAACCTTTTGTCAGATCTTAGCTTGCTCGGATATTGTTCAAAAATCTGAGGCAATATGCCATGACACGATTTAATTTTATGAAAAAAGAATATTTATCAAATAATTCGTTTATCATTGTTTGGGCTACAGCAGTATGTGTCACGCGCTTTTGTTCGGAATCTATCTGCATGTTAGCTGAGGTTTTGACTTAGGTCAATTTTCCTCGGGCTGCTGAAGCCAACTGGGTCCGCGTCACTAGAGTTCAAGATTGATTAGATTCGCAGGTTTAATTCCTCTGCAGTTGCAATCTGCGGGGTTATCTGCGGAACGCACATTACGTCAGACTTTGATATCTAGCTGTTCCTGGATTTCAGACACCCTATTCGCTACATAAGTCTTATAGACTATAGAAGAGTATGTCCATACATAGATGGGAACTCGATTAAGCTCCAAGTCTATCTTGACTCGATTTATGAGACGAGTTAATAAAACTGCTCCACATAACTCCAGACGAGGAAGTGATACAGGTTTCACAGGAGCTACTTTTGATTTTTCCATTAGCAAATTGATATGGACTTTTCCTTCATCGTCAACAATCTTGATGTACACAGCAGAATAAGCGTGATTGGATCTGAGATTCCGTGTATCTGACAATTTGTTAAATTGTTTGTCGTATGTAGCCAGCGTGGGATTTTAAGCTGGCTAATATGATACAACTCTGCCTTAAAATGCCACCATTGGGTGTCAATGGGTGCAGGAATCGGATCATCCCACGAACATCCAGAGAGCTACAAGGTTTGCATCAGAACCTTTGCAGTGATTACTATTGGTGAGATCCAGCCTAGTGGATCAAACAATGTAGCAATTTCTGATAAAACAGATCGTTTTTTAGATAGACGATCTGCTATTTGTCGATGTTGCAAGATAAAGTAACCAGCTCCTGGATACCAGTGGATACCAAGAGTTTTTACTGACTCATCACTTGCAAACCGTAATGGAAGTTGTAATTCTCTTTGCTCCTCTGGCATGCCTGTTGGAAGATCCGAGGAGTTGCTAACCCATTTACTTCGATTAAACGCAGCTAAAGATAATAGGCTAACGAGCTGCGTTTGTATCTTAACAGCTTCATCGATAGATTCTGCACCTGTAATTAAATCGTCTACGTAACGATTTTTAGCAGCAATACGCGAGTAACAATTTTAGCAGCAATTGGATACTTCTCAGCTTCATCCTGTGCAAGCTGATGAAGTGTTTTGATAGCGAGATAAGGAGCTGGAGTAGTGCCAAACATTACCGTTGTTAGTTGATAGTCCTTTATGGGTTCACTAAGACTATTTCTCTAAATTATTCTCTGATACCTTTGATCGGATGACTGAATGTTAATCATTTTATACATCTTTTCTATGTCGGCGGACATAGCGTATTTGTATTTTCTCCATCGTAGTAAGATAGAAAAAAAATTCGGATTGCAAGAATGGTCCAGTTTGGAGCTGTTCGTTTAAGCTGTTCCCATTAGTAGACTTGGCTGAAGCGTCAAAGACGACTCGAACCTTTGTGGTCGTACTATCTGATTTTATAACAGTGTGATGCGGAAGGTAGTAGCTTTGTTCTCTGCTAACTTCCTTTTCAGCTGTATTCATATGCCCTAAGGCGTGATATTCGTTTATGCAATCTTTACAGTCTTTGTAAAGATCAGCATTCTGAAGTAATTTCTTCTCAAGACTATTAAACCTGCATAGGGCCATATTTCGGGAATCGCCTTGTACCGGGTTTTTTCGATGAATGGTAAACATACTTCAAAAGGACCAGTCGCAATGCGACGATGAGTATTTTGATACAATCGTTCACACTGTTGTTCGGATTTTGAGAATTTCCGTACTTGAGGAGTGATTTACTCAGATTCCCAAAACTTCCGCACGATATTGTCTATAGATGCGTCAGCTTGCGGATTAATTGTTACGGATGAAACCTTGGAAATAGAGTCTGCTTGAGATAAATTTCCAAAGAGGATCCATCCTGGGGTGCTATTTTGGGCAATAGGGGCTCGTGGAGGACCTTTTCTAAATCCTTCCAATAAAATTTCCCCGTGAACATCTGCTCCTAAAAGAATATCAATTTTTCCGGGATTATGAAAAGATTGATCGGCTAGATCTAGATCCTTTATATGTTCCCAATCTTGCATTTGAATGGTGGAAGGAGGTACGAATTCAGTCAACTTGTTCACGATTAGTGCTGTCACTGAAGTGGCTTTACGTGAAACTGATAACGAGCGTATTTCAAAGAATGTTTTTCATTTTACATTTGTAGCTTGTGTGTTCCCCAAGCTTGTTATCTGAATTTCTACGCGGGTGGTAGGCAATTGCAGTTTCCGTGCTGCTGCTTGGGTAATGAATGACACTTGAGACCCAGAATCTATTAAGGGCCGTAATGTCAATATGACGCCCTTTGTCTGGCAATACTTAGCAATGCTGTTGCAAGCAGTGCTTGTGTAACGCGCCGTGGGCGATTTGTATGAAATGTTCGTAAAGAACTATCTGTTATGACCTCAGATGTAGAGGGAGAATTATGTGGCTGTGCTTGTTTGATAGACTTATTACTTTGCTTAGTTGGAAAGTGATTACTTTGATTGGATGTACTACTGTTCTTGTGAAGCATAGAATGGTGTTTTCTACCGCATTGCTGACACGTAAATTTGCTTGGGCAAGATTTCGTGTTATGGTGCAGTTTACACATAGACGGTTAGATGTAACGATCTTAAAACTTTTATCAAAGTTACATTTGATAAATTGTGAACATTTAAACAATCTATGTGGCTCGTCATTATTTACCTCCTCCTCTCACAAGCAATGAGTTTCCGTTGGAAGGCATTGCACCAACTTGTATGTGAGAATTGGGTCCCATTGCTTGGTGGAAACTCCTAAAGCTTCAAGCTCGCAAATGCATTCTGAAGATCTGTATAATAAGGATCGTATCGCCTTAGCAGATTCATTTGTTATTTTAGATAGATTACACAGAGTTTTCAGCTGAGCATTCACTAATACTCGCTTGTTGTCGTATCTATCCTTTAACGTTTTCCATGCATTTTCGTAACTTGCGTCTGTTACTTGTAACTGTCGCAGCAAATGTTCAGCCTCGCCAGTAACACTTATTTTAAGAAAATGTAGTTTTTGTACTGGAGGTAAAGAAGGATTTGTATGAACTAGAGAATTAAACAAATCGTGAAATGATCTCCACGAATCATAAGAACCAGAAAATGTTAGAAATGTAATTCTGGGGAACTTAAAAAAAGACGCAGATTGCTGATCGGTTTTAGTTTCTGCAGCAATTTTTTGTTCTGCTTTTGGCTCAAAAGGATTGAATGCATCCCTAAGAATACCTCGGAATATATAGTACTTATTTTCTACCTCTGCAAATTGATCATATAAGAAATACTCGTACTTCTCAAGTTCACTGTCATCCAACGCCTGCGTAGCTTGGATAATTGTATAATGAGTAGACTTGCAGTCTGACCAGATTTCACTTAAAGCGATTAAGTGCTCAGAAACAAGTCCTTTTGTTCGTTTCTCTACTACAGTATTGTTGTAGTTCTTGAGAGACTTTTCGAGACTTTTGCGGGGGTGGCTTGGTTAGCCAAAAGTTTTGGAAGTGTACCATAAAATTCCAACAAGAACTAAACTTAACAGGATTCAATTTCACTTATATTAGATACTTTTTATTTGGATAACGACACTTAAGAACTAAACTTCAATTATGTAAATTGATAAAGTCGCTTACTCACTAGTTTCACTTATGTTTCTAATTTCAATTTCAACACAATACTGTCAAAACTGAGACAACTTTGAACAATGGCACTATATATATATATATATATATATAAATAAAATAATCAGTATGAAATATATGGCTGCTCTGCGGGACTCCAGAATTACCGACTAATATAATGAGAGAGGGGAATATGGCATCTGACGTTTGTCAAGTATTTTGTTGATCATCGCATTGGCTGCTGGTATTCCTGTTCGGGAATAAAACATCTTATTAGGTATGTTTCGAGGTTTATATAATTAAAACATGGTTCTTTGTGGTGTCTTTGTTTTTTCTTTTTCAGCATACATGAAAAAAGATGCACCACAAATTTCTTTGGCGAGGACAGCTACGTCGTGTAAGTTAGAGCTCGAACAACATAAATAACGCTATAACTAGTTATGGCAACTATAAAAATAAGTTTATTAATTTAAGATAACATATAATAATAGTACAATTATAGAGCGACAAAAAAAATTACAAAACTGTTAACCATAGTCATCTTAGTCTTATTACACTATTGCTTCCCTAGCAAACAGTTGCCTCACCTACCTAAATGATAACGATACACACATTACAAATGGAATACATTTATATAAAAGAAAATATAGAGTTGTAAATAATCAGTATAAAGTTTATATTTCTAATGTCTAATCCTACTAAACTATTCTAGTCGGACGAGGTGTTTTCTCACGATGGAACGTAGGCTTCCAGCTGGCAGCTTTGCTGCTGTTGGCATGACTAAATCTATACTGCCAGTCCCTTCCTTTACTGCCTCTGCCGATGGGGCTGGCGGATATTTGACGGATGTCTTGATAATGGGTAGTATTGATATTCTACCTGTGCTTGCTCGTCCCTGTTGACATTTCCAGCATTTTAAATTGAACATCATTTCTGTTACTAAAGTCAAGCTGACGATGCATATCAGCACGGTCAAAGACGTGGCTCTCAAATAGATCTAGTGAGGATATGAGTCTGCTGCCTTTGAATTTCGTCGCTCCTGAAGGCGTTCTAAACCTTGATTATCTTCTCAGCATGATCTTTCCAGGCTTGATTGAAATTACTTGCTGCTAGAAGTTGTAGTTCTGCTGTTTGATCCTCAGGATGTTCCGGATTTCTTAGACCTGTTGGTCTAATAATGTTTTCCCATTTAGGTAGTTAGAGTGGGCTGACTGCCAGAGAGTTACATTTTTATGGGCGTCGTCTTCAGAAGCTATGAGCAATTCTCCAATCTGCAGATGACAGCGTTCCTTTCCAATTTCGGTGGGTGATTTTTGGCAGTTAACCTTCAATATTGTTTGTTCCGCCATCAGTGATTTTCGGTCACCATTCCCATTAGCGAGCCCCGTTTCGGAATGACTTTCTCCTTATAAGCCTTTGCATTGGCATTGAAACTTTGAAACAGGTTCAACACGCAGTTAGCGCCAATGGCCATAATGATCGGGCTCAACTGTGGGCACAGTAAATGGGTATGATCCGTCATGGTGATCATCTGCTAACACCATTGGTACTGATGGTCATCTCGTAAGACATATTGCCTCGCGTGTTTGTTGGCTGGGGCCTAAGTCATACACATGGTAGCCTGCTTCAACCACTGCTGCGAGGATGGTGTAGATCTTGTGGATCTCGAATGAAGTTCTGTGGGGTTGGGAAATGTTTATTCTGACCAGGATGCGTTGGTCAGTCAGGACGGCCTTCACTTTGGCAATCTGAACCAATTATTGTCAGGACGGCCTTCACTTTGGCAATCTGAACCAATTATTGAAAATCCTGAAACTCCTCATTTAGGTCCAGTTATTTGGTGGTATTCCTCATAATCTCCGTCAATTCCTGAGCGTGGGCTATTAGAGGATGTAACTTCCCGACGCTTTGTGAGACCATAATGTTCGAAAGGGTCTTCAACATGTCGCTTATCTCGCGTAGTTGGAGGGTCAGTGTGTTAGACCTCATTTAATTCGACTTTGCGCTTCAGTACGGTTAGCTCTCTATCAGTGGTTTTTTGCGCGGTGATAAACCCAGAGATCTGTATCCAAATTTGCTCCCGCTCCGCCTCTGCCTTGACCCGTGACGAGTTAAAAAGGTCGAACGTTGATTTCACAGGGTAATCTGGTCTTCTAGAAGGCTGAAGGTGCGGTTCTCTTTCTCATTAAGATCATCGAGTGCAG
Organism: Dioctria linearis; assembly: GCA_963930735.1. Classification (NCBI taxonomy): domain Eukaryota; kingdom Metazoa; phylum Arthropoda; class Insecta; order Diptera; family Asilidae; genus Dioctria; species Dioctria linearis. The sequence goes on along the minus strand of OZ005743.1, from coordinate 97,940,868 downwards.
CGTAGATTTTTTTTGGAATCCTCATGATCAATCGTTCAAAAGTGTTTTGGATACGGCCCCTATTCCATCGAAAAAAGAACGTTTTCTTCTTGGTATAGTTCTAGCCTGGTTGTGATGAGACAGCTCGTCACCTTGCTGCTTAATCTGACTGACCCAACCGTCAATTTCCTTTACTGCTACCTTATATCTTGTTTTACTCCAGTATGTATAATTTCGGTACAAAGATGTGCCACCAGGCTGCTGCACTTGATGGCGAACCTGAAATCATCCCATACATCTGGCAGCTGCAACGTATACAGGATAGTCCAATGCCGGGAGTAGAAGTGTGTCTGTCCCAGGTATTCGAAAAGAACTCAAGACTCTGCCATCTCCTTTATACCATACCCGCTCTGTTCTACGCCTATCGCCGATCCTACAACCAGGAGCACTATCGCGATCGCCTTCATTTTGTTACACTTACGTATACCTATCTAACTTATTTTAAATGGGCAACCTTCCTATGCTTATAGTATATTTAAAACACTCCCAAGTAGCCATTTGCAACCAAAGTTACGAAGCAACAACAGTTATAAAGTTACTGAAGTTGTTCGAAAGTTGCGTAAGCGTTTCAAATGCACTCTATATAAAAAATGGTTTTAAAAACTTATTTGAAACGAAAATTTTATATTTGGGTTTCTTTTTTATCTTCAACTCACCTGTGTTTAGGGAATGTTTCAACAAAACCAACTCGTAAATGAATGCCTGAATTAACATTTCAAAATAACTTAAAAGCGTTAAGTGTAACAAAAGGTTTCATTGACAACAGACAACCTTTCAAATAAATGTTTCGAATTAACTTACTTATAGCTTATAAAAAGTCATAAAGAAACCCATTTTAAACGAATCTGTTGATTTTTGGTTTCAATTTAACCTTAAATTAATAATAGTATAAATTACGTGTCTAAAATACCCTTTGGTAATACCGAAAGTACCCACAGAGTTATTTTATTACTGATACGTGACTTCTTCGGGAAAATACGGTTACAATGTGGTGACAGTAACACCGAATGGCAACTATTCCAGAGGTATTGAGTTATTAGTTCTGCGACGCTTTAATAATGCAGTTAAATTTTTTTAATCGTGAACTGAAACTTAAAGCATAGGTTGCAGATCAGTGGGCTCCATGGCAGGAATCGTCATTAGCTGTACCAAAATGTTATTTTGTAATCCTAGAAGCACTTAAATAGGGTTGTAATTTTAAGTACCAATCACTTTTTAGCAACTAGTCACGAAAATATTCCTATCTGGTTGCATTTACACTCCACTTTTAATTTAACGTTCCAAAAACCTCTGAGCAACTAGTTACAAAACTATCCCTATCTAGTTGCATTTACACTCCAGTTTTAATTTAACGTTCCAAAAACCTCTAATCAATTAGTTACAAACTAGTTCAGATTCCATTTCATTTTTACCGACGTTGAATTAAAACCGTCCAAATCTATTTGCAAGAGCGTTTCTACAATCTATAAAAATAAGTTTTTTAGACTAATTTGAAACCTAAACGGTGTTTGCAACGTTGGTTGCATAACCGTTTAAAAACTTTCTTAAATTCTATTTTGGTTACTTGGGTTACTTGCTTCTCAAATTATCCTTTCTTCCTTTTTTTTCTTTTATTTATTTATTTGATTGTTTTTTTACCTATACTCTTTATTATCTTCCTTCTATCTTTCTTTTAATTCATCGTTTCTTATTTAACCCTATTGCTCTATCCTATTCCTCCTCCCTTGAAGTATTGTTAGGTTCTCGCGGTTGTGTATGTATATAACCTCGTAGGGTCCTTTAAATATCGATGACAATTTCCCCGCCCTAACTAAGTCCCTAACCAAAACATGATCCCCCACATGAAAAATTTGACCTCTAGCAGACTTATCCTAGAACCGTTTTTACCTCTCCTTATTTTCCCACAGATTATTCCGTCCTAATTCAAAAGACTTCTGTAATTTGACTCGCAACACGGAATGATATTTATCGCCGTTATAAAGTGGTTCCGGTTTACGCATTAAATTTCTAGGAATGTCTGACACGAACTCAAACAGAGTTTCCATGAGCGTGAGCTTAGTGTCTGCATGTACGGTGTTATTGTATGCGTGTGCCGCAGTCCTCAGAAATTCATCTCAATTCCCGGGTTCTCCGTCCACAAAACTCCGAAGATAACTACACAATGTAGAGTATCGCTACTGTGTTAGACTGAGGGTGGTAGGCAACAGTTGGCAGTTTCTTGATATTTAATATTTTGCAAAATGATTTCATGACTTCCGCCGTAAAATTAGTCTCTCTATCAGTCACTAATTGCTTTGGAAGCGTGTATCGGCTAAGTATTATGGTCAAATAATGCCCGGGCTATCGTGTTAGCTTCCTGATCTGGTACCGCCACGAAATCCACAAACCTGGTCAGGTCAGCCATCATAGACAGTACATATTTATTGCCATTATGGCTTATAGGTTATGGTCCCACTAGGTTGACGTACACTTTATCAAACGGCTTTTCAGATAATTCTGCTATGACAAATGGCCTTTTAATGGCTCTGGAATGTTTATTTTTTTGACACCGCCTACATCTGCGGATATATGTCGCTATATCATTCTTCATTCCTTTCCAGCGGTAGAAGCGTTTCACCCTATTTAATGTCTTGCTTCCACCGAAATATCCTCCAAACCGGGAATCATGATAATCTTTCAAAATTACCTGAATATCCTCTTGGGCGAACACATATTGTGGTGTTGGACTGTCTGCGATTTTTCTACCCTTATGTTGACTTCCTTTAGATTTTCCCATTCACCCTCGGTGCTCTGAACACACATGCTTTAAGTACACTACCTTCTTTTGTAAAAACTGGGACTTCGCGGGTTGTAAGTTTAAATTATTTTCTCTAAAGCGCTGAAATATTTCCCTTAGTTTCCTATTCTGCTCGTCCAGATTCTTTTGGAATGTTAAGACAGCATTTGTTACCTTGAAGCCCTGTAAACATTCCATTTAGTAGAGACTGAAAAAATGGGGGTGCGGTTTTCAATCCAAATGGTAAAAGTTTGAATTGAAAATGGCTAAACTTCATACTAAAAGCCGTTTTTTCCATATCAGCTGGGTCGATTAACACCTGGTGTTAAGCATTGGTTAAAACTCAGGTAGAGAAATATCTAGAGTGACCCAATTGATCTAAAATCCAATTGAACGTTGCTGGGCTCCAAACAGTCCTTCATAGCCGAAACCGCTGCCTTGATTTGACTCAGCAACTCCTTAAGCTTATCTGTATAGTCGGTGATGTCATCACCGGGTCTTTGTATGCATGCTGTCATTTCAGTTCTCAGCTTCTAGTACGATTTCCTTGGCATATAGACAGTTTGAATTATCTGCTACAATGCCTCGAAATCTTTTGACTCTTCGGAGCTTATTGGATAGTATGCGTCATCTAACAACCGATATCTTACACATTTCATGAAGATTGGCTCTTCTTCGGCATTTAAACGATCTTACATATTTTTTCAGCAGCTCAAGAAGCGGTAAGCTTCTTTTGCCAGCTTTGACGATCTTTCTCCTGAAAATGTCGGTATATATCTGGACACCAGATCCATGATTTTGTCGCAACTCTCGGCCATGGTTGTCTCGGCAGTTTCTCTGAGTTTGTTATCTCCGAGGTGCTACCTTTCGGCACTTGCCCTCCACTCGTCCTTCACAACGTCTGCTTTTTAGTTATCACTACTTCTTCCTGCAATATAGTACTGCTTGATCCTCCTTCTAGCTGCCGTTCGTGGAATATTTATTTTTTCTGTGACCACTTCTTGAAAAGGCCTCGAGTTTGAATTGAACCTAATCCTGCTGCAATGGTGTGGCTCTAATTCTTCAGCTGTAGTTTCTTCTGCTTCCTTCAATTCTCTTTTCAATGACTTAATGGTTCTTTTAAAAACCCTGTTTTCTTGTTTACATTCATCCAACGCTTGATCTGCTTCTTACTCAATTCTACCGATAAATTCAAGGGTAGACGTTATCACCAAATATAAAGTTTCTCCTCTTGTGCTTTTCACTGTAGTCTCACTTAATTCTTCCCTTGTTCACGTCTTCACTCGACAATCGTTTCTTTAATTCATATGTTAGGTAATCTTCAAGGTACGGCCAATCCTGCTCGTATTGTTGTACTTGCAAGTGACGCTCCTTCAATTCCTGTGTTGTGGCCTCCAGTTCTCTTTCCTGTCCTCTGACACGTAACAATTCTTTCCTTGTTAGAACGCTAATTCACATCGCCGACATCTATAATCATTACTTCACTTGCCCTTCCATTAAAGCACTTTCTTTTCCCCGACCCAAACAATAACTTGGACCACGAACTGCGAAAAATAGGACTTTTGTGAAGCGTTTCAACAGAGATTCTTCCTAATATTCGATCTCTCCCGACCACTCTTCCACTTTAAATGACGCCTCGTACCTGCTTACGATTACGTTCAACGCGATTACGACCAACGCCTCCACGAATATGTGAAATTAAGAACTCTGAACTTCTGAACTTTTACACTTTCACCCTTTTTCGCACGCAAAGAAAATCAACCAAAAATTATTAATTTCATAATAATAATCAAAAAAAATATTTTAGGCCATTTAATGCAAAAATCAATCTCATTGAACCACAAAAACACATATACTCCCCATCTGACCTTTTCTTGTAGTTTCTTGAAAATTTTGATATTTTTACCTAGCCAATTTTATAAAATATAAAAATCACAATAATCACACAAGTTAATTAATTTTCCCTCCTGTATAACTAAACAACTTACTACCTCACCACAAGCATACCCCCGAAGATAACCCAATACTACTCAGTCAACAGAAAATAGTCACATCACAAACATACAGATCGGAGATTACAATGTGATACACAGGCACTATGCGCACCATCATCGCCCACAAAACAGAACCCCAATGAATATCTTATATTAATACTTTAAATTTTGCACTTGAAAACTTCCCAATGTCCAAAATTATATCACTTAATGTACCATAAATTTAGACGTAACTCACTTAATCTAGCACTTCTTAAATTTAATCTAGCACTTCTTAAATTAATCCTGGAAAGTAAATTAAATTAATCACGGAGCAGCTAAAAAGCATTACTCCTAAAATTAAAAGAAATGGAGCAGGTAAAAAGCATAACTCCCACACTTTAAAAAAATCGAGCAGCTAAAAGTATAACTCCTAAAATTAAAAAAAATGGAGCAGCTAAAAAGCATAACTCCCAAAATTAAAAATTAAATGGAGCAGCTAAAAATTTAACCACAAAATACCACTTACCTAATTTTTAGCGACTGCGCCAAAATGTCGTTTCCCTAGAAATAACTCCAACTAAAACACCAGGTCTTTTATACTAAAAACTTTAATGGCTTTTCGAACTTAACTTGTACAACACGATAAAGCTAACAACTCTTTCGATGATTACGTTCTTTATTTATTTAATCTTAATTACTAGACTCCGACCTAAGAACTGCGCAACCAGATCTAACAAATCAGGCGTGCTCACTCCCACTCAACCAAACGGCAGCGACTTTGACCCAATGACCAGCGCAATACCTTGCAATTATATTCACAAAGTATTACGTCAATCACTGCCGTCAGCTGGAAACCCCAATACCGTATGTAAACAAACATTAAGCCTGGTTGAGTATTCCACTATGCGAAGTGAATTACTTAACCATGACTCAATGCCTGATTACAAACAACAGTGGATGCGACAGTTTTTAAGTAAACAATTTGTAGTCGTCAAGCATTTCACTGTGGGAAGTAAAATGCTTAGTTATTGCAAATCGCTTAACTACCTGTACACCTGCTGCTGGCTCGAGCTGTGATGTCATAATTCCGCCAATTGAATATTGGGCCACGACACAGGAATTCAAAGAGTGAATTATAAAGTATGAGAACATTGTTATTAGAGTAGGAATTTATGAATTTATAAGCAAATTTAAATTCTTAGAAGAAAAAAAATAAAAGATAAAGTAGGTTAAATATTCAAGTTGGGAAGGATTGATATGTATTATATATATATATATATAGCTAATGCCGACGCTGAAATACACATGAACTATTGTCTAATCAGAGTACATCTGGCATATCAGCATGATGGTACAGATCAGTCCAGTCTCAGCCTCCGAGTTTGGCATATTAGCTGATAAGTAGAGTTAAGCGATGATATCAATAAATGTATAGTATGTAACGGGTCTATTATTTTATTATTAACCTCCTACATAATAGTCCCCATGAACGAAAGCTACTCGAGGTCAGTTTGGGCCATATCAAAGAACATATAACTTAACATGAAGCTGCATCTGGCCTCTAAAATTCACTAGTTGTATGCTTGTTTGTTCATGCGGTCAATATGCGGCCGGTCATTTACTTGTGTATATTACAAAAACTTATGCTACCCTGCCCTACGCTGTGCTGTGCTGTGAGCTGTGATGCGTTTAATGTGCGGCAAGCCTTATGCTGCGTGCCATTTTGAAAAATCGAGTTTAAAGTTTTGAAATGACATGAACAAATTAATAAATCGTTTATTTCAAGCCTAAAACTTCTTACAGCTATAAAACTGTTTGTCTCTTATTTTAAAAGGCTCATAGTATCTTTTAACCAAAAAAAAAATTGATTTTCTGACAAATTTACAGTGGTGTTACGCCTTAAATGACTTGGTGAATGTTTACGCAAGTAGCTTGGATCGATCCAAAAAATGTTTCAGAAATGTTGCATAAGGTAACTTGGTTCCTATAGGATCACCAAATACTTTATTGCGCAGAAAATAGTTCCTGGAACTATGAAAACCCTATGTAAGGAGATATTATACCATACGCTTGTATAATAAGCTGATATTAAATCCCTTGTCGTTTAACAATACTGTAGTTTCAGCACGTGTGTAACGGAACAGTTGCTGTAGAACCGTTCACAAGCCACATGTGATGATGTTATCTTTGTTGGATTATGTTAGTGTAGCGGTATGTTAAAATCAGAACGAGCATAAATAGAGTTACATTTCGATTTAATAAAAAAATTCATATGCAGGTTAGCTTAAGCACTCTAATTCACAGCAAAGCAATTATCTACAATAACTATAAAATTCTTTAAATTCCTGATCTTAATGCTATTTAATTTACAATTTTAAGCAAACAAAGGATAATTCGCAGATATATTCCAGCTAACCATATTTAGGAGTGTAGGACTAACTGTCTTGAATTTATCCTGATGAAGACACTTTAATTTACGATTAAATTATTATTAAAAAATCTTATTAAATACAAAAACTCAACTTGATGCACATTACAAAAAAACAAAAGAAAGATAAATCACTTAAACACAATAATGTCATTTAATTTTAATCACTTAACAAATTTCACCTTCACCAAAAATCGCATATGAGCTTACGCTTACCGTAGGCAGATTGTAAGCCGATTTGCACGATTTGCACAAAGTAAATACTCAAACAACAATACAAGAAAGAATTTGAACACTTTACAAAATGTACCACGAATTGAACTGCCTGATCTCGAAAAATTTAAGAGAGTGATCCGTGCAAATGCTCAGCCTTATATATGGTCTGAGCCGCCATCTTTTGTTGTGGAACCTGCAACCATAATGCAAATTTCTTAGAATGTGTTTCATCAGGTGTAATTTATCTCATTCGATGAGGAATATTAACATCTATCTTTTCTCATCAAAAGATCTCCATCATAATTTAATTTCACTGGATGAAAATTAAAATCCCAAATTGTGCTATAACATGGCGCATTATTTGCATTAATTAGTATATGTGTGTACTTAAATTATAAGAAAATTCGTTCTTTTATGTGATTGTGTTCTCATAACCTGTTTTCAGGTGAGTTTCCTTGGCCGATTTTGCGGAAAAACCTAATGGGAAGTTATTTTTTGTAATAAATATTTGCATTAGTTCATAATGTTTAATTTTATTTTGTTGTGAAATCTTAATTATTGTGAAAACTCGGTATTTGAGTGAAATACTTTCCCTTGCGCGAACGGTCAAAGGGTGAAAATTTATGTGTAATTTTCCTCGAAACTGTTCGCGGGAAAGTGTTTTGTTATAGTTCTGTGATCATTTTTCAATAATTGGTACAAGTTTCAAGTTATGGAAATTGACATTTGACTAATTATTACAAAAATTCCATTTCCCACTGTGCTGTTGTTGTTGTTTTGTATGTACATATAAGTATTTATGTTTGCTTGTAATTTTTCATATAAATTTGTTAGTGTTTCTTATTCTAAGAATTCAGTGTTTATTCAAATGCTTTAATTCATGTTTTCTTTTCTTTTATATCAGATAATTTTATATTTTTATATGATTTTATATTCGTTCAAATTATTATTATTATTTTATTATTTGACCTTGACCTATACACCTGCACATCTTATTTCAGGGCTATTGGGATACATTCAATTATTCTCGTTTTTAAGAAATAATTCGTTGAACTTATTGTTCTTGATAAATTTAAGCATACATGGCTTGAAATCAAACAACGGTAATCAATAAAATAGTTTGCTTGATACAAGTAGACTTTAACATTTATAAAGAAAGTTTTACACATTTACCTGCTTGAAGAATATTTTTCTTCAATTTTGTGTCAGACTGACCGCTTTAGGGCCCTAGGGCCCCCACATAACAAACCCTAGGTACGCCAATGAATAGGCAATATTTCTAAGGCTGTTAGAATTTACCCTGCACAAATTCCAAATGTATCACACTAAATTTAAAACTTTAATCTGTGAATTTGGTATTATTATGGTAGAATCCATTATGAATTTCATATTCCGTAAGATGAACTGTAAAAAAGACATAAAAAGATAGACTTAATCAAAGACCGTACATTTCTAAATAAAAAGCTTCAGAGTTTTCATAAAACGACATGAAACGTAAACGCTCCGCTCATCAATGGAAACAATTCATTTGACCCAGGAAGAAAGCTCTGCTAGCAATATATGTGTATTATTCCTCGATTTTGCAAGCAGAGGATGTCTCCATAGAGTAAATACGACTAATGACCTGAAAATGAGATTTTGATGCGAAGAAGATGAGCAGCAGTTTTTTTTTCTTTTTCTTTTTTATAATTCCCTTATTGTAGTAATGTTTCGCTGTATAGATTTTAGCCTGCCGGTATATCGGTGGGTGCGTTATCCATTTTCCATTCAAATGCCGTTTGTGTGTGCGTGTGGCATAGCAATGCATTTACCGCCCTGAGCTACATGAAGACGTGGAAGATTGATAGGATAATCGACATTTGATGTTGCTGAGAAATAGCAAGACGATGAGTTGATGTCAGAATAAAAATATTTATACCAATAAAGTAAATAAAACAGCTTTTAGTCATCAAGATGACTATGCACGTTTTCTTATATGATGATTGATAGACCAAAACCAGAAAAAAAAATAATTCTGTTTCAGACTATGAAAGAATGAACTATGTACAGTATTAAGAGGCACTAAAATTTGCACATTCTTATAAAGATTAATTCAGCAAATCTGATATGATTAAATTTTATTTGAGCTTTCTTAATTATCCCGTATAACATTATAACGTTCTTGAGTTCTTGTCAATTGTTTTAGAAGGCTTCACCTTAAAACGAGCCTTTAGTTCTAATATTTAATTTTAATATTTTTTAAGTCAATATACCAACGAACACAACAAAACTAAAACCATACTCTATTCTAAAAAGCAATATAAGTAGTATAATGGAAATTTTTATATAAAATAAAATTTCATATAAGCTTATTATGTTTAAGCAAATAAATGAAGAAAATTGCGTCAGCAATTTCTTCTAATTCCTTACCTTTAAAAAAAATGTAAAAATATATTCCCAAAAAACGACTTGGGAAAAACAAAAATTTCGGATTTCAATCCAAGTCGTTTTGTTGGAAAAACTCCCAGTAAAAATCTATGCAATGAAAAATAAATGGAAAAACAAATATTGTCTTCTGTAGGATTTACCGGAAAGAATACATAACGTATGAAATCAGCTTACGTGACAAGAAATGCGTGAAACGCAATGTATGTACTTACATACGCAACAATGTATGTGCTGCGATTTCGAACGCCAAGACAGTGGCTGATGTATAGAAAAAGAAAAAATACATTTTTGAAGCCACTGTCCGTCGTCATAATTTTGTACGAATTTGGACATGTCCAACGAAATAATTTCCATAAGGTTGAAAATTCTAACTAAACATTTGCGAATCTGGAAGTGAGTTGACTTAAAAACTTGATACGATCGGCTGGGCGGTTTTAATTAAAGCACGAAATATACAAAAAATTAAAGTTAACAGAAAATTTGTTTGATCTTGAAAGCTAGGAGAGAAAATATACGAAAAATAAAGTTAAAAGGAAAGCACATATGTAATATATTTTATATCAACACTATACTAGTTCAATTATATTGCATTGAATGACGTAAATATAAATATATATAACAATTAAACTGTATTATCCGAAATGCTCTTCGTGAGCTTAAAATATTTTCGGCTATAGAAAATGTCTGTCTAAAATCACCGGTGACGACCATACAGTTGAAGAAAGCATTCGCCTGAGAGTGATTATTAATTATTGTCGTGCGGGCTTAATTTACCCCTCATTAATCACAAACGCGAGTTACATATCCAGCCTAGACCATCTAGCTATTTTCAATTTTTTTTTATTATTCAGAAAGCAAATACTAAAACATAAAATGTTCACATGAATTATGCTTACGCAATGTTTAGCGATATAATTTCTGCTAAATCAGGGAAATAGGCAAACCTGTGAAAAGAACTCTGACACAGGTAAAATTCAGTCTTTTGTACTTTGTGAACTCTTTCAGATCGTTTTATTAAAAGAACTTTTTTAATTAATTGGAGTTTTTATTATTTTTTTTAAGTCAAATATAAATTAACTATAATTGGCGCAGTCGGTACGGATTTTGTTATTTAAAATTTTTAGATAAATTCATATAAATAATCCATTTGATTGCGTGTGATCTATGTGAATGAAATTCTTAAAAAAAAGCTCAAATTGGTCTAAAACCAATTCTTCTGATACCCTAGATGAATGCCCGTATGAAATTTTGTATGCAATTTTGAATTTTGCAGTGATTTTTCGCATATATTTCTAGAACGGTTTGTCAGACAGAATAAATGGTTATAACAAATTTTATAGCATTTCATATCCTAAACAAGTTTTACAATAAAAATGTCTACAACTGATCGTTTTCACGGTATACGTAAGAAACCTAAATTTTTCTATGGCCAAGAAGGAGTAGAATTTAGTCCATTTTCGAACTTAATTTTACTTTTTTTTTAAAGTCGGTGTGGAAAATGTCAGCTTTCTAAGTGAACGCGTTCACAAGTTATCGGGCGCACAGATGGACTGACGAACGGACATGCAAAAATCAAAATAACTTTATATATCCCTAAGGATTTTAAAACTAACACACTAACACAATATACTAGGATAGGCTAAGTCTTTTGCCATAATGCTACCCTTTTCAAATGTGAACAAGACAATGTATGACAATGAATCAAATTGTAATGTAATCGTTATACATATTAGAAAAATTTTCTAAAAAGTTAAAAAAATTACTGTATTAGAATTAGGAAAATGAATTAAAAGAAAGAAAAAAAAGCAGACTACACAATCAATTTTCGAAAATTAAAATCAGTTATAATTAGACTTAAGTTGCCGTGGGCCTAAGAACATTAGGTTGTAACAGGCTTAGGCTAAGTGTTAGTGCTAAGTAGTATAAGCAAATGTCTAAATAAATAAATAAATAAATAAAACAATTTTAATATTATGCATGAGTGTCCAATCCATTTTGCTCTACCATCATTATTTCGAGGTGTTACGAACGGATTGACAAACTTAGTATACCCTTTAGATTTCATCTAGGGTATAAAAAGGAACAAGTCAAGATCGCAACTGAATCAAAACGAAAGTTTATTGTCTGAGATCAACGTTTAACAACGAAGGAAAATTGTTGGAAATTAGTTTGATCCGAATTCAGGAAACAATCAACGGCTAAAATTAACGAGAGAATATCTTCAGAAAGTCATCTGGGCCAAGGCTATCATATCGACATAAAAATGTGGCTGATTGTTCCAATATGAGTCATCTTGAATTGAATATTACTCAGAATCCGTATTATGCCCCCTAAAAAACAAAAACCAATCATAAACTCTTATCCTGTTTTGAATATTTTTAAAGTAAGTTTTAGTAGTTTATTCAAATCTCGATCAAGTGATAATATTAGTGATTTAGAATTACCAACAAATTTTACAGAAAAAAGTGAAACAAACTTATCAACTGAAAATATTTTAATTGAAAGAAAGAATAAAGATTCAGGTGTACCCACATTCAAATAAATATATAAGGGGTCAATATATTTAGATAACCTGCAGATAAATAAAATTACTGAAAGTCCAATAAAAGTTATAGATTCCTATAAAATGTCGGAACCTAGTTCGGAACACCCTGCTCCTCCAAATACTGCAATAACTGTAACAATTGTTAGTCCTGTAGATATTTCTGATTCATTAAGAGTCCCGTACGTCTCCTTTTCGATTTTTTGGACAATGTCGATGAAATTCTTTCATTAACCTCCGTAACTAGTGGTACATCACACGGTGAATTATTATTCCGTGCCATCCGAAATCAAATTGTAGGACCAGGCAATGAAGTCTTGAATATGTACGGAACTTCGTTATACTGGGACCAAATAAAAGAAAATCTGATCTTACATTATTCCGATAAACGGAAAGAAACCTTACACAAAGTTAAGCAAGGCAGCAATCCAGTGGAAAACTTCTACAGTGGCGTGATCGAACAATTTTCAAGTATGATGAATCATATCAATATACACGAAAAAGATTAAATTGTAGTGATTGCAAAGAAAACCATATATTCCGAGATGTATCTTAATGTATTCTTATCCGGACTAAGAGAACCACTAGGCTCTGTAATACGCGCAACGAAACCACAATCCCTTGCAGAAGCGTATTCTTATTGCATGGAAGAACAAAATATGCTCTACGCTAAAGCAGACACTATTAAGACCACATTGCCGCCAAGACCAATACAACTTCCACGTTTAATCGCAGTATTTCGAAATTATACCCCACAGTTCAGACCACAATTTCCAAGATTCAGTCAACCCCACATTTTCGGTCCAACAACCAAGATTCCCGAAAATAATATTTACGAATCGCAACAGAGAACAGCACAGTTCAACAGCTTTCAATCTCAGCCAAGACCCCAATATTCAATATACGGAATCAGACAAACTTCCTTAAACCGGAACCAATGGAATTAAGTTCAAGCAATACTGAATTAATCGTCCTCAAACCATCCTTTAATACTTCTTTCTGACCAACTGACAACCTATCTTTATAAGTAAAGAGCTTTATAATGTCATAGAAGCAACGTCAATTTCAGACAATTACTGTCCATCTAATCCCCATTCCTATGAGCCAAGCCTTGATGAGTATTATTACTACACCAATGAAACCGGCAATCCTGAAGACAGTAATAGCAAATCCGAAATAAACGAGGCTACCCACGATAATGAAGTTCATGATGTAACTTTTACACTACCCGCCTCGAAAGATCAATTGGATATATAGATATAAATAAACACGGCGTCATCCTTCCATATATCAATATATCATCCCCTTTTGGACGACCATTGAAATTTCTGACCGACACAGGTGCATCCTCTTCTTTTATTAATCCAGAATTTTTACACCCAGAAGACCTCGTAGAAACAAAACCCACAATAATAACTACAATATTAACTGAACATACTTTAAATAAAGTAGTTTTCTAACCAACATTCATCGAATTTAACCAACGGTGGATTGCCTGGACTAGATACATTAACTACAATAGGAGCAAAAGTTGATTTCGCAAATCAGACACTAATCACTAGCAATGCTATAATACCTTTATGTTTTAAACATAATTTTATGTCAGGCAAATATGCCATTTCCCGCCACTCAAAAACTAATGAAAGATTACCTGTAGACAATAAATATGGTACAATCTATATTAAGAATATTGAAATAAAACCTGATGTTTCTGTATGAGAAGGAATATATACTGCTGAAAACTGGTATAGCTTGGTGGAAGTTATAAATTCACACCGCAATGAACAAAACATATTTATTTAACAGCCCCTCAAAGTAACGAAGGTTTCACCTAATGAGTTTACAGAACTAAACAGTAAACGATATAGTTGACCTTCTTAGAACAGATCATTTGAACAAAGACGAATCAAAAGCCCTCTTAAAATAAACACAAAAACACACGTATAACAAGGCTGTAAAACACAGAATTCGAACTACGGATAAGATACCTATTATATACAAAATCATATAGATATCCATATTTTTTTTTCTTTTTTTTATATTTTTACGCCAAGCTCAGGGGATACCCTATGATGCAAAGCACAGCTTGGCAGGAAGGAGATAGATAAAAGATTAGGGGATATGAGGAAAGTGGCGGAGGTGCTGATGTATGTCGCTCTTAAACTTCCGCAGATTGTATGCCGGAGGAAAAACAGAAGATGGTTAGCTATTCCACATTCGCACTGCTCGGGATAAAAAAGCATCACGGAATGATGAGCTTGAAGGCTCTCTTTTGGACAATATCCAATGAAGCTTAGGCTGTGCGCCCAACCTCGGCCCATATATAGGAGTTGTATTCCATTCTAGGTCTAATGAAGGACTTGTAGAGGAGCGCTAGATTTGACGGGCTGAAATATTTCTTACACCTTTTCAGAAATCCAAGACATTTCGATGCTTCTTTGTCAACAGAAAAGATGTGATCTGTCCAGTTTGTTATGTTCATAAAGAAGAAGTACCCCGACAGCTTTAGGATATGCTCAACCAGGATATAATTCACCGATGTTATTCTACATGTAGCTCTCCTGTATGGTTTGTTCCAAAGAAAAAGATGCTAACGGCAAACAGAAAAGGACATTGGTAATAGGATATGGCAAACTCAACGAAGAAACCATCAGCGATAGATAGTCAATCCCGAATGTTACCGAAATCGTGGACAATTTAGGGAAAGTATGTATTTTACAACTTTAGATTGGCAAGTGGGTTTCATCAAATAGAGAGGATCCACAAGACATTAAAAAAATAGCCTTCTTCAACAGTGAATTCGAATATATATGTCATTTCAAATATATATGCATGGCTTTTGGGTTAAAGCACGCCCCAAGCACTTTCCAGACATTAATGGATAATATACTTAAGGAACTACAAGGTACTATATGCCTTGAGTACCTCGATGATATCATCGTCAAGGCCGTATATACAGGGTGGGTTTTAGGCGTTCACACCCACCCCATTGTTATAGCCTATACTTACAATAGGCAGTCCATTATGTAATACATCAGTAGTTGGTATAGCTTACTTTGTTACACCGTAGTTTAAGTGCAATGGTATTTTAATTTTGTTAACATTGTGATGGGAATATTATATCTAAGTGTAATTTAGTTTTCGTCGTTATTACAAAAACTTTAGTTGTAACTAATTATAATATGGTAACTAAATTTTCCCTCAGCGCCTCCTGGTTTTATTTAAATAGTTCCAAAACTTATTTTTTAGCGCATTTTAGATAATTAAGGAAATAGTTGTATCTACATAAAATACCCTAGAAAAGAAAGTTTTTTTTTTATTAATTTTTTTAAATTGCATTTTTACCCCCACAAAGGTGTAACAAATTTTCTCTACAGGAGGACTCCCAGTTGTTTTCGATTGATGAAAGCTATCCATCGCCCTTACGCGAATTCCTCACTTCTCAGCCAGTTTCAACTGCGACGGCTGAGATAATGTTTTCCACATTAAAGAGCTTGAAATCTTGGCTCCGCGATTCCACAGGATGACTCACAGGACTCGCTGTGCTAAGCGCTCATCGAAATTTTGCAATTGAAATGAATGAGCTAATTTTCCACTTTCCAAGTTTTTTTTTTTATTGTATAAAAATTGGACGTTAATATTTTTTTTTCTTCGAATGTAAATATATGTAATAACAAGTAAAAAAGCTAATACCAATTCTAATGATACCCTAGAAGAATGCCCGTATACAATTTCGTATGGTCACCGATCTATGCAAGTATAGTTCTTGAAGTGGTTTTTCGCATATATTTCTAGAACGGTTCATCGGACAGAAAAACTGATTATAACCAATTTTATAGGATTTTGTATTCTGAAGACGTTTTTAGTACAATAAAAATGGTTTTCGGAGTATATGTAAAAAACCTCTAAGTATACGCGTTCTCGAGTTATCGTGCGCACAGACGAACAGACAGACAGACGGACGGACGGACATGCAAAAATCAAAATAACTTTTAATATTATGCCCTACCATAATTATTTCGATGTGTTACAAATGGAATGCCAAACTTAGTATACCCCCTATAGATTTCTTCTAGGGTATAATTTCGGAAGCTTTATACTGCAGACCCACCGACCTGATTGAGTTCAGGTTAATTCTCATTTATTCTTTCGTCGCTAGAGGGTGTTAGTCTATTAGTTTAAACCCCTGCCATTTGTGATATATATATGGCCTTGAACCACCTCTCTACAAATATATATAGAAAGCTTGAAAAATATTTTCCAAAGATTGAGAAAAGCTAGTCTGAAGGTGCAACTTGATAAATCTGAGTTTTTTATAAAGATGCTACATTTCTAGGTCATGTTGTCACAGTAGATGGAATTAAACCCAATCCTCAGAAAAATTGCTGCTATTAAACAATTTCCTATACCTAAGACACGAAAGGAGATAAAATCATTCCTTGGTCTTCTAAGATATTACCGCAAATTTATTAGACATTTCGCGAAGCTCACCAAGCCCCTTACCGATTGTATACAGAAGGGAAAAACGGTTATACTTACCGACCAATACATTAAAACCGTCAAAATGTCCAAAAACCTCTTAACAAACGATTCAGTACTTCAGTATCCCGATTTTTCGAGACCATTTGTGTTGACAACAGACGCTAGCAACTATGCTATTGGTGCTCTATTGTCCCAAGGGCCAATAGGAACCTATATGCTATGCAAGCAAAATCTTCGTCAACTCAGAAATAAACTATGCAACCATAGAGAAGGAATTATTGGCCATCATAAGGGTCACCAAATACTTACGACCTTACCTGTTTGGAAGGAAGTTCAGCATAGTTACGGACTATAAACCTTTAACATGGATTATGATCCTAACTCTAAGCTAGTCCGTTGGAGATTACTGTTGCAAGAATGCTACTATGAAATAGTCTAAAAAAAATGCTCCGCAAATTCTAACGCCGACGCCTTGAGTCGAGTAAAACTCAAAGGTCCTATGTCACGTCATAAAGCAGAAATTTTCCTAACGGAAGACGGAACAAGAAATACTAACACATCTCTGCAAACCCTGAACGGTACCACTATTCATTTCGCTGAAGAAAAAACGGAAGATAGCATTCATATATCCGAGAGACCCTTAAATGAATTCTCACTACAACTAATCTTAGAAAACTCTAATACGAAACCCGAAGTGACATTAGAAATGCCTTTCAAAAACAAGCAGAGAAGAATTATACGCATAACTGACCCGTCCGTCGCTTTCAAAAAATATCGTTTGACTGCTATTTATACTACTGACGACATTTTTAACCCTTTTCCTGTCCACATAGTAAATCTTTTTTGTTCACCGTGCGTCCACGGAAATAATTTTGTACAAATTACGTGAACAACATGTGATTCACAGAGCAATATTTAAACTATTTACTATTCAGATGTTCTGTGCATCACATATGGTTCATATGTTGTTATAATTTTGGCAGAGCATTTATATCTGTTTTTACAGTTAGTAAATATAGGTACATAAATTATCGACTTGAGTAATGTTTAGTAATGTTTGGATTGTCGTTGAGCGTACAATATAAATGATTAAAGTTGTAGCACGACCTACATAAGAGTGATGAAACAAAAGCCAAACAAAACGAAAAAATCTTCAAACGCTAAATTTCATCCAATTCTCGATATTTCCCACGCTTTGTCATCAACAACAACACCTCAATTCAATTCGACTGACTTCGAATAACAACGCAACAACGCCTAAAGTTACAGCGCCCAAAGACTATGGACTGCACCTGCACGTTCGTATGTACATATATGTCCATATACATATTATATATTACATTATATAGTTACATTATAGCAATAATGTAACGGCTTTTTCATCAAATCTTCACAAGCTTGGTCATCAGGACTTCGTTATATACGCGGAAGCATTTCGACGAATTTCATCTTTGCTATTCAAATATTTAAAGAGACTCGACGTAGAAATAAAATATAATACCTGTTGCTAATTATTTGTAAATATATGTAATTTGGAAAAACTGGAATAATTTGTTTTTCAAACTACAAAGTAGTATTATTTAATTTTTTCAGAAATTTTGAGTGAAGTATGGATCCATTATCCATTGAAAATCAAATTGACACAAGTGATGACAGTTCAGATGAACAGGACTTTCCTTCAGGTAGTGATGGCAACTACATGTTAGATTTACATGTGAGTGATTCATCCGTTAGCGTTTGAAGATTTGCCGCAACTTACCTTTACATCAAGATCGTCTTCTCAGCATTCTTTAGATTTGCAGCAGTGGAATAATGATATTGAAGAAGCACAAAAAACTCCGTTTATTGGGAAAAATGGAAATAAGCTTATCGTAAATGATGATGGAGTGCCTATGCCTATGGACTTATGGAACTTTATGCCCAACTGGAAGATCTACATATATATGTCGTAGACATTTGACGTAACTCAGCATGTCACGAAAAGTGTAGACACTTCATGGAGAGTAGGCAAATAGTGTAAGGGTTTTGACTTTGCCACTTTTTACATTATGTGTCTGAAATTTTTAGTCACTTCATCAAATGCTAAAATGCTAAAAAAAAGCCGATAGTGTAATACCACTCGATATAACCAAATACAAGAGAGGGAGATGGGTAGTGGAGGGGGAGGTCGTACCCAGGCCTGCGACACACACACACCCACACACCCACGCACGCACACGCACACATATACCCAACTGCTGTAATGCTCTCATGATCAGGCCCCATTTAGCAGAGATGAATGCGTTCTTGACGTCTAGTGTGATTATGGCGCATTATTTGATACTGCCGCCCTTCCATCTCGTTCCTGCGATGGCCTCTTTGGCAGTGGACACCACAAGGTTTAGCGCGTCTAGCGTCGAGCGTGCCTTCGGAAAGCCGAATTGCCTTGCCGATAGTGATCTCTCGCCTTCGGTTATTTTTTCCAGTCTATTCTGAATTATTCGCTCCAACAGTTTTCCAGCAGTGTCTAGAAGGCAAATTGGGCTATAAGCCGATGGGTCACCTGGTGACTTGCCGGCCTTGGGCAGCAGTACAAGCTTCATAGTTTGGTTGGTTGCGTCACATGTGGCCTTCAGCGTACTCATGGTCAATCTTGCCCTTTCTTGCGCTGTGCCTTCTGGTGCGCTGCCGTCTCGTAGTGCCTCCACTAGAACCTCCACGTCCATGGACTTTGCCACCCATCCTTTTCTTTGACTGCGGCCATGGTTACCGGTGGTTGTCGTTCCTCTCTGCTTCTTGATTTCGAATACAATAGCCTGGTGATCACTGTGTGTAGTCCTCGCTCACATTCCAAATCATGCCTCTCGCCAGTACCGGGCTGGTAAAGGAGAGATCCACTATAGAGCTTCCGTTGCTTCCCCTAAAGGTGCTCGTGTCTCCGGAATTTGCCACAACAATGTCCAGGCCGGCGAACGCTTCCAGTAGTTCGTTTCCTCTTGCGTTCGTGTGTCGACTGCCCCATTCCTCAGCCCATGCGTTGAAGTCGCCGGCGACGATGCAAGGCTTGTAGTTCACCGTATCTGCCGCGATCATTTCCATCATTTGTTTGAACTCCTGGAGGTCTAGTCTAGGTGGCGCGTAGCAGCTAATGATGAATATGCCGTTAACCCGCACACCCACGTACCCTACCTGTCCTCGGACCACTACTTGTTGGATCGGGAATCTACCACATGCCCAAATTGTTGCTTTTTCGGTGGTATCGGCCACCCATGTTGAGCCGTCGACTCTTCGGTATTGTTCCGAAACGATGGCCACGTCAATTTGTTTATCCGCCACTGTTTGCCGTAGCAGGTCCTGCGCGACCTCGCAATTATTGAGGTTTAATTGTATCAGCTTCATGTTACGTCTGTCTTAATAGAGCTCCTAAACTTGGGACACCTGCTACTCCCTGTTATGTGGGGCGCCTTTTTGTCCTTAGTGCTGCAGATCATGCAGCACGGTGTCTTATCGCAGTTCTTAGCGATGTGTCCGTCTCCTCCGCACTTTTTCCATCGCTTGGACCTGTCCTCGCCTTTGCAGTTCTTTGCCAAGTGTTCGCAATCAAAGCAGCGAAAGCACGACATGGGTTTCGTCGCTTTTCTGATCCTGCAGATGGTCCAACCAATCTTGACCTTACCGGTTGCCAGGATGCTCTTCGCGTGCTGTAATGGCAGGCTTATTATCGCCGATTGCGTGCCACCATACGCCTGCCGCAAGCTTCTGATTGAAGACACCGGTAAGATGTTTATTTCCAACTGTTTCCTCAGTGCCTCGAGCACCTCCTCTTTGGACGTCACCTCGTCTATGTCTTTGCACACGACATTTATCTCGTGGGTGCGCACCGTAACTGTGGCTGTCCCCTCGAGCGCCTCAGTCACCGCTGGGTGTACCGGAGTACCTGCTGAGAATAATCGGCGATTACCTCAGCAACAGGGTGCTCATTTACGATACCGAAGATGGACCTAAAGAGTACCGGGTCACCGGCGGAGTGCCACAGGGCTCCGTGCTAGGTTCAATTCTGTGAAATGTTATGTACGACGCAGTTTTGAGGCTAGAGCTGCCCAACGGGGCAAGCTCAGTTGGATTCGCCCACGACCTCGGCCTATTGGTGGTGGCCAAGTACTTGGAAGAAGTGCAGATGATCGCAAACCAGAGCGTAGAAATTGTGCGAAAATGGATGGAGTCAGTCGGTCTGTCTCTGGCAGAGCACAAGACGGAGGTCCTACTAGTCAGTAGACGCAGAGTAATGGAGAAGGTGACAGTGACAGTGGGAGATTTCGACGTCGAGTCAAAGGAGGCAATACGCTACCTAGACGTCATTCTTGATAGCAGGCTGAACTTCAAGGCCCACGTGAAGTATGCATACGAAAAGGCATCTATAATATACACTGCTCTGGCTAGGATGCTGGCCAACATCGGAGGACCTAGAAGTAGCAGAGGAATGCTCCTAGCGAGAGTCGTAGCATCATCGCAACTTTATGGCGCGCAAATCTGGGCAGACGCATTGCAGCTGCAAGAGTGCAGGAGAACGATGCAGTCGGTGCATCGACGGACCGCTCTGAGGGTGATCGGCACATTTAGAACAGTGTCAGGGGACGCAGCGTGTGTCATAGCGGGCACAATGCCAATTGATATAGCCGCGGATGAGGCAAAACGCATATACGTCACTAAGCAGAGTGGAACCTTCACGCAAGAAGACAGACGAGGAGTACGGGCTGAGTCGATGGAAGTCTGGCAAAGAAGATGGGACTCATCTCAGAAAGAACAATGGACTCACAGGTTGATCCCGAACATCGAGAAATGGACGACAAGAAAGCACGGCGAGCTGAACTACCACCTGGCGCAATTCCTGACCGGCCACGGCGGCTACAGAAGTTATCTGTACCGCTTTGGACACGACGATACACCGCTCTGTCCGACGTGCAGAGAAGAAAAAGACGTAGAACACGTGGTGTTCAAGTGCCTACGGTTCCGAGAGGAGCGAAATAATTTGACGACAATAACAACGACGGTCAGTGCGGAAAGCATAATCGACGAAATGATGAAGACGGAGGAGAATTGGAACACCGTGTGTTCCACAGTCAGACGTATCAACGAGAAGTTGCGAGAGATAGAAAGGACCCGGAGGGACAACATGATGCAGAGGCTCTAAGGCCAAGCCGTCCACCGAAGTAATACCTAACGGCAGTCCCAGTGGACATACCACTGGAGAATGGTGGAAGGTGGTTTTTAGTCAGTAAGAATCTGACACTACTAGTTGCAGGACACGTAAAACATCCAGTGTCTTATGCAAGATTTTCCACCTTCCAAAAAAAAACACACACACTTATACACACATACACGCGCCGCGTGAGAAGTTTATTAGTATTTGTATCTAATCGTAAACATTTATTAATTATGTTATAAAGTTTGGAATATATTGTATTAATTTTATTTTTATTTTTGATATTTGAAATGTATTTTAGAATAGTATTCTTGACTTTTAGAGTTTGTGAAGGAGCATTAGGTCTTGCTGTGTATGTGTGGATATGTGTGTGTATGTGTGGGTGTGTTGGTGTCGCAGGCCTGGGCGCGACCTCCCCCTCCGCCGCCAATCTCCCTCTCCTAGTATTTGGTATCGGCGTAAACGCTTTTGTTTAGCATTTGATGAAGTGACTAAAAATTTCAGACACATAATGTAAAAAGTGACTAAGTCAAAACTGTTACATTATTTGCCTACTCTACATGAAGTGTCTAGACTTTTCGTGAAATGCTGAGTTACGTCAAATGTCTACGACATATACACCAACCAGGTTACTTACTTTCATCCCTATCATCATCTTTTTAGCATGAAAAATAAATAAAAAATTCAAAAGACACTGCACCAATCATCCCTACAAACGCTCCGGCCAACGATCCTGCAAAAATCCAGTTCATTTGGCCGTCGCTCAACTCAAAATGGGGAGGAGTTACACATCCAGCCTAGATCATCATAACATATCTACATATATTATAATTGTCATTGTCAATTTTTTTATGTTATGAAATATACTTGAAAGGTTGTTCAATTTAAACACAATTAACTTCGTTCTACCTTAGAATAGTAAAATTACAAGAAGCGACAAGAAGAACACAAAATGTGCAAACATTTCTGTTTGCACCCTGTGCCACATCACCTCCAGTTGAAAAATATTAAGCTGTAGGTCATCAAACGAACTTTTTTATTCTGTCGTGATGATGTGTTTTGTGACTTTAGAAACTTGGAAAGGAGTAGAGACGTAAGGGTGTGGTAATGGTCTGCTTTCTGAATTCATTTCATGTAGCGACAGGCACGATTTTCTCAGACATTATTCTTGGAAGCTGGATTGCTTGCTCTGCCTGCCTCCTGCCTGGCAAAGGGAGAAGCGATATAATGTGAGAATTTTTTCATCAGAATTTTTTGTTTTTAATTTATTATGATTACAGTTTTGCACATTTGATGTAGTTTTCATGGTTTTTAGATGAATGCGATTGCGTAAGCGTGGGAAAAATAAGCAATTGTGATTCTGCGCACGTCTTCTTTTTATTAATTGCTGTGATATTCCATTAGTACAAACGAATTTTAGAATAATTTTTATTGTAAAAATCAATGAATGGATGGAAGGATCGGTTATAGGATGGATTGGATGGGATGGTAGGATTTATTAGATGAATATTGATGGATCGATAGTATGGGGGGCGGAAGTGGGGGTACTATCTAGGTGGATTCGATGGTTAAATGGAATGAATGGAGAATAGGAAGGACAGGTGATAGGATGGACGCGGCACAGAAGCG
This sequence comes from Dioctria linearis, assembly GCA_963930735.1. Taxonomy (NCBI): domain Eukaryota; kingdom Metazoa; phylum Arthropoda; class Insecta; order Diptera; family Asilidae; genus Dioctria; species Dioctria linearis. The sequence goes on along the minus strand of OZ005743.1, from coordinate 97,917,171 downwards.
AGAAAAGTTAAGGATGGATTTTTGGTTGGCACGGGTATGTACGGTATGTACGTGAAAGCTATGAAACAGCATTGAAATAGCGTTGCTAACAAAAATATTTACGACTACCTATGAAGCGATTTAGAATTTTTATTCATTGGAGGCCGACAACGGCACGCATGACAGTATTTCATCTGAAAATAACTCCAGCCGGTCACCAAAGTACCTAAATATAAATTCTGCCGCAAAACATTTTCGGTAAATTTCTATGAAGAAATGAATGTTTGTTGCTCATCTGCGAGTCTACTCTACGCTAATAAGAATTTTTGGCGCCCAGGCACCCGTTGTCGGCCTCCAATAATGCAAACAAATTCTAAGGAAAAAAATTTCAGTAAATTGCTAAGAAAAATTGACGACTTCCCTACATCAGGTCGAGCCCTCGTCTAATTTTTTGCTGTGCTATGTAATTCAGTTTTTCGCTTTTTCTTGGAGATACATTATCGGATATTTGATGAAAGGTTGGATGAAAGGTATGATTAGGTGAAAGGGGTGGGGGATTCAGGGATTACTGAAAGGATGAAGTAGATAGATTGAGTGGATGGATGGGGCTAATTAACGGATAAAAGGATGGTGGGTAGGATGGCCGTGATAGGGGAAGAGAGGGAAACCAAGGGTGGAGCTCTCGTCGGCACTCACAACTTTTGAAAATTAATTGAAAATAGGAGCACGTAAACATGCCGGAAAATAAAAGAAGATTCTTTCTCAGAACGACATGCCCTATTTCTTTGGACACACGTTTTATTTACATTTTTCCAATTTTTTATTGACTAATCAAAGTTATGAAAAAAATGTTCGAATTGCTCTTAGATTTCTTGGCTAGCTTGGAAGCGTTTCGACATATTTCTTGTTTAATTTGCATGCTTCAAATTGCCTTTCGAAATATGTATATAAAACGAGTAAACTCAAAATGAAAACGAAAAAACAGGTTTAGGACACGGATTCCTTCAAATGCTCGTTTCCTTGTGGGAAGTCATCGGCCATGGTACATATTATGTGCATTTTGTTTGAAATTAAAATAGAAGAACATATGTATATAAATTTAGCCAAGCAAACCCCGGGATAATGCCGGCTTCAAATCATAGTGAAAAGAGCAGATATTCAACATATTTATTATAGTAAACCGTATATCGAATAAATTTTTTTAATTAAAAAAAAAGGCATGTTACAATTTTACATAACATTGATTTGTAAATAACAAAATTGACAAAAATGCAATTAAAATATCTTTTATTTTCTTAAATATTTACGCGCTCCTATTTTGAATTAATTTGTAAAAGTTGCAGTGAACTTTTGCGTCAGCTTCATGGTGCCAACCAAAAATCCATCCTTAACTTTTCTCGCTTCCGTGCCGCGTCCATCCTATCACCTATCCTTCCTTTCCTCCACTAATTCCATTTAACTATCCAATCCACCGACCCTTCCATCCATTCATTGATTGATTTTTACAATAAATATTATTCTAAAATACGTTACCCTTATTTTGTACTAATGGAATATTACAGCAATTAATAAAAAGAAGAGGTGCGCAGAGTCACAGTTGCTTATTTTTCCCACGCTTACGCAATCGCATTCACCTAAAAGCCATGAAAGCTACATCAAATGTGCAAAACTGCAATCATAATAAACTAAAAAAAATTCTGATGAAAAAATTCTCACATTATATTTCTTCTCCCTTTGCCAGGCAGGAGGCAGGCAGAGCAAGCAATCCAGCTTCCAAGAATAATGTCTGAGAAAATCGTGCCTGTCGCTACATGAAATGAATTCAGAAAGCAGACCATTACCACACCCTTACGTCTCTACTCCTTTCCAAGTTTCTAAAGTCACAAAACACATCATCACGACAGAATAAAAAAGTTCGTTTCAAGCTTTCGGGTTTTCAACTTTGATGACCTACAGCTTAATATTTTTCAACTGGAGGTGATGTGGCACAGGGTGCAAACTGATATGTTTGCACATTTTGTGTTCTTCTTGTCGCTTCTTGTAATTTTATTATTCTAAAGTTCTACTTCACTGAAATTTTAATTGAAATCATTTACTGAACAAACAACAATTATTATTAGTGTAAAAACCAGACCGACTCTGAGATTGACTGTAATACAATGAAACTTTTGCTTGGATAGACTTAATTTAATATATAACGTGTTTTGTGTGAATGAATTCTATTGATGTGTGACTGCATGAAGTGTTGCATGTTTAGTGTAGTTGTTTGTGCAATGCTTTCTTTGTTTGTTGTATCTTTATTTATTACGTGTAGTGTCGGAAAATGAGAATCTCGAACACCAGCTATTTCCATTTCTTTCTTGATAAATTTCATTATTCAGCAAGCAAATGCTAAAACATGGCGATAAATTTGAAGTCGTTATAATTTCTGCTAAATCAGGGAAATAGGCAAACGTGTGAAAAGAATAGTGAAAAATGTAAAATTCAGTCTTTTGTACTTTGCGAATTCTTTCACATCGTTTTAATAAAAGTACTTTTTAATTAATTTGGAGTTTTATTATTATTTTTTTTTTTGTAAGCCAAATATTAATTAATTATAACTCTCGCGCAATACCCCATCGTACACTCTGCTAGCATGCATCACTGTGATGCGATTTTTTTTTAATAAGAGACACTCGGGGGAGTATTTTTTCCGAATTTTTCATCTCCCCGAGTGTCTCTCTGTAGTGTATACGCACAAGAAACAAGCAAAGATGAAATATATATGCATATGTATATGTATGTACTTCAGGAATAGCATGAGCAGGTAGAGTAGAGAGGATTCATTCATGTTTAAGAAGACGAGCAATAAAGGATATACAATTATTGCAATTAAGGAAACATACCGTTTTATTAAAATAGTATTACTTTACGCTCTCAACAGTAGGGATGCATGCTAACGACGTGTACGATGGGAGCATAAGAGGAACCCGCGATCAGTTATAATTCTGACTGTTCACCATATAAGCGTAACACTAATTGTGGCAATTATTAGCCATGAAATAGTGCATTCTTAGATCCTGTCAAATTCCAACTACAATTTCAACAAATTTGCTTATTTCTCCATGATCTTTTATCGTCGACGAACTGCAGACTGTGGTATAATGAAACAACTCTTTAGAGCTTTAACTTTATTGGTAGGTACTCGTACAGAATCTGGACCGCAACTGACTGCGGGTTCAACTTACAGTGGCTATGATGCTTTTTACAATAAGCTGATAATTAGCAATGCTGGTGATGCCGATACATGTGTACATGGTCTCTACAGATAGCTACAGATAGGAAATGCACAACAGTACCGGACTGATAATTACTTTAATACATCATCTCCTTTTTTTCCAAATCAATAGAACCAGCGTGCAAGTACGTCCATTCTTAGTTAATCTTTTAATTCAAATATATATATCTAGGGTTTTTTTTTTCAATTAATTCACCTTATTTCAGTTTCAATATGCATACATAAACAATTGTGTATGTATATATGTATAGCAATACAAAATGTATACATATATGTAAAAAATATCAATAAATGCTTATGATTAATTAATTTCTTTTTTAATGCCTTTTAAGGCCTGTAAAACAGTGGCTTCTTCACTTCTCTCCCGAAACGGGTCCTGTAGTGATCTTGCATATTTTGTAATAAAGGTTGCTTATGTTGATAGCTATTTTTGTTATTATTGTTATTACGTAGTTCAGTGCTTAAACTGCTTTCTTCTTGCTGAACTGATGCTGGAGCTGGAGATGAATCCTGTGTTTGAACGGGTTTGTCTCCCATACCTGCCTCTCCGGCTACATTTTCGAAGGTCCTAATCTGTGGAGAATTCTGGGACCTACGCAAATGTTCTGTGTTTCTTCGAAGTAATTGATTATCTTCATTTCTAATAATGAAAGACCTTGGTGTGTTACTTTGGGCTTCCACTACTGCACGTTCCCACTTATTTCCTCTCCTATAAACTACATTTTCGCCAGTTTTAATGTCCAGGTCCCTCCTATTCGCCCACCTACTATCATAATACTCCTTTTGTCGCGCTTTGACATGCTCCATAGTATTGAGCACCCTGCTTCTTACTACTTCAGGATATAATTGTTTTTTGTCAATAGGATGCTTCGTACGCAAAACTCTACTCATTAGAAGTTGTGATGGAGAGTATCCTATATGAGAGAGATTTGAGCTTCGGTATTCTAATAACTCTAAAAAAAATTTCCTGATTGCTATCTTGTGCTTTTTTCATTATGGTCTTAGTAATATGCACCGCTTTTTCAGCTAAACCGTTTGATCTCGGGTAATATGGACTCGAATATGTGAATTTAAATTCCCAAGATTTTGCGAACTGGTGACATTCGAAGGAGTTGAAAGGTTGATTATCGCAAAGAACCTCTTCTGGTATGCCGTGTACACAGAAAATTTCCTTCATTGCTCGTACTACGCATTTCGCTGTTTTATTAGACAGTTCCCTTATGTCGAACCATCTTGAAAAGTAATCTACAACAACTATGTAGTTCTTACCAGTAAACTCGAATATATCGCATCCAACTTTCTGGTACGGATATTCTGGTATTTTATGGGGTATTAGTTCATGTCTGTTATTTGATGCTCTGAATTTCTCATATGTCGCACAGCAATTTATTGCATTCTCTATGTCTCTGCTCATATACAGCCAATAAAATAATGTCTTGGCTCTACCAATTGTCTTTGTGATACCAAAGTGACATTCATGTAAGGCTTTTAGCGCATGTGGAATCAGAGACTTAGGCACAAATATTCTACCATCGTAGAATACCAATCCATCATCATAGTAAATTTGCCCTTTCATATTCCTAAAAAATTTCAAGTGATCTGGTATCCCATTTTTTGAAGTTGGCCATCCTTCCTTGTAGTACTTAATCAAGTCTATTAATATGTCATCGCGACTAGTTTCTTTCCTGTAAAGTTCTTTTGTCGAATCCCCCATACTCACGCTCTGGATATATTCTGTTGCTAAATCCTTTAATTCTACATCATTGCTTGAGCCAGAATTGCGAGACAATAAATCAGCGATATGTAGATCCTTGCCGGGAATATAGCATACTTCTAAATCGTACATTAGCAATTTAATTTTCATGCGCTGTATGCGAGTAGAATAGTTACTATCCAAGGCTTTATTCATAATTGGTACAAGTGGTTTATGATCAGTATGTACCAAAACTCGTTTACCATAAATTAGATCATGGAATTTCTTACACGCGAAGACAATCGCCAACATCTCTTTCTCTATTTGAGCATAACGTGTTTCGGCCTCCGTTAAGCTTTTTGAGGCGTAACATATGGGTCTACCCTCCTGCAATAAGCAACATCCCAACCCGTTCTTTAAGCATCAGCCTGTATTACTGCTGGTAGTCTAGGATCAAATGTATACAGTATGCATGATCTTTCGATAGCCACTTTAATATTATCCAGCGTTCTTGAGTGTACTTCTGACCATGCAAAGCAAACGTTTTTCTTGAGTTGCTCTCTAAGAGGTGCAGTTAATTCAGCTAGATTCGGAATGAAAGACCTAAGATAATTTATTGTTCCCAGAATTTTCTGAAGATCTTTCTGATTTTTTGGATTATTTATGTTTTTTATTGCCCTTACCCTCTCCGGATCTGGCGTCATACCTTCAGATGAAAAAGTATGCCCCAAATATTTGACGTTTTGCATTCTATACTGCAATTTTGTTGGGTTAAACTTAATACTTATCTCCTTAGCGCTCTCAACTATTTGTCTCAGATTCTCATCATGTTCAGACAATGTTCTTCCTCCGACTATAATGTCGTCTATGTACACAAATGTTCCAGGTAATTGCCCAAAATACTTTGCGTTTAATTTCTGAAACTTCTCCGGAGCTATCTTTATGCCAAAAGGCAAAACATTAAACTGATAGCAGCCAAATGGGGTGCTAAAAACAGTTAATTTTTTTGATTCCTTATCTAATTCTACCTGCCAGAAGCCTTCCTTCAAATCTAATACTGTGAAATATTTCATCCCTCGCATCTCTTGTCTAAAGTCTTCTACTTTCGGTATCAAAAAATGCTCTTCTTTAATGACTTGGTTTAACTCCGTGGGATCTAGGCAAATTCTTAGTGATTTGTCGCTTTTTTCCACTACTACCATATTATGAGACCAGTCAGAAGGATGGTGAATCTTAGAAATTACCCCTCTTTGCTCCATTTGACTTAACGTATTCTTTACCTTTTCACGAATATTAATGGGTATTCTCTTAGGAGGCTTATTTACTGGGCAAGCTGTGTTTTGGAGCTCTAGCCTGCACTTATCTGGGAAACGCCCGTAACCCGCAAAAATTGCTTTATTTTTCTCAATGAACTCGGATTTACTTTCGATTTGAACACTGTGAACACGCTGTAACAACCCCAATTTTACACACGATCTAAACCTAACAATGGCTGTGCCCCTTCATCTACGACAAAAAAATCCAAATGACTTAGTTTCCCTTTACACCTAGTTTTACAGGTAACCATACCTATAACCGAAAGCTTAAAGCCTCCATACGCTTCCAAATTTGCATTGAATGATCTTAATATTAATCTTTTTAAATGTTTCTTTCGGTAGAATATTCACCTGCGAGCCAGTATCTAATTTAAATACCAGCAAAAGATCTTCCAATTCCAACCTCTCAGTCCAGCAAACTTTTTTTACACTTTCAATAGGAATATTAACTGAGTCTATATACAACTCGTTATCAACATAGCTAACCTCATCACTCAAAGCAATGTCACTAACCTGTTTTTTTCGTTTTTGACAAACTGAAGCAAAATGATTTAATTTCCCACATACAGCACATTTTTTTCCCGAATGCAGGACACTTGCCTCTTGCATGTAAATAATTACAATATTTTCACCGGTACTCCACATTCTGACTCTGGTTCGATGCATCATTCATGCTCACGGACGGTCGTCCATTTCCTTTACAAAATCTGGAATTTAACTGTTTACTTTCATTATATAATTTAGATTGACTACTTCCCATATTTGTCCTAATTGCAAGTATTGCTGATGATTGTCTTGCTTGGCCTGTGGTATCATTCTGCATCACTCTACTATGTGTACCCGATATTTCTGCTATACGACAAGTTTCTATCGCCTTTTCTAGAGTCAACTCACTGATCTTCATTAGCTGTGTTTGTATGCTTCTATCCGCTATTCCGATGACGATTCGGTCTCTGAGAATTGAGTCTTTTTGATCGCCGAAACTGCAACTCTCTATTAATGTAGATATGTCTTTGAGAAAATGATCAAAAGGTTCATTATCTTTCTGGTTCCTTGTATAAAATAGGTATCTTTCGTATACTATATTCGTTCGGGGATTGCAATATTCTTCGAATATCTTTTTCACTAATTCAATCTTCTTTTTATCCTCCTCCGACATATTGAACGTATTGAAAAGTTCGATGGCTTCGCTTCCAGCGCTGCTTAAAAATCTTGCTACCTGTATAGTCTCCTCTTCTTTGTTGGTTTTATTTGCGGTTGCGTAAATATCATAGTGCATTCTAAACCTCTTCCAATTTTCTTTAAGATTTCCATCGAGGTGTAGTTACTCAGGTTTTGGAAAATCTAACGATGTCATTTTCCTCCAAAATGCACTTCTCTGCACACAAAATCTAAGTTCCACTTAAAAAATTATTATTTTCCGATTTCCGGCTGCGCCATGTGGTATAATGATACAACTCTTTAGAGCTTTAACTTTATTGGTAGGTACTCGTACAGAATCTGGACCGCAACTGACCGCGGGTTCAACTTACAGTGGCTATGATGCTTTTTACAATAAGCTGATAATTAGCAATGTTGGTGATGCCGATACATGTGTACATGGTCTCTACAGATAGCTACAGATAGGAAATGCACAACAGTACCGGACTGATAATTACTTTAATACATGTTAATGTTTGGCACCACCATCCATACTTAATCCCTTGTTATTATTCTTTTCCAAAAGTTGGAACTTGCTCGAGTACTTAGTTGACGTAAGCAGGAGCATAACCTTGTTGTAGTTATTGAAGATACCTTGTGCCAATTACATAATGGATTTGGTTCTACTCATTTTCTTTCATTTTCAGATTACAAAATAAGTGAAAAAGAATAAAATCATGAATACACCTTCAGAAGAAAACAGTTTCTACTGCAGGAATTTTTAAATGAAAGGAGTTAGAAAAGCCTTAGAATATGAGGATAACAAAGTAAAAGAAGCATATACCTTTATGAAGAACGCAATTTTAAGAAAAATTGTGTATAGTTGATTGAAACAATTTAAAAGCAAACGTAAAGTCTGGATTCCGGAACATAGCATAGATAATGTAGATACTATGTGGAACTTAAATAGGCAATACTAATGAGATTCTATATACATTCATCATCCAAGAATCTAGGTGCTCCGTCATCTACGCGAAATGTACAAGTATTGCAAAATGTGACGCAGTCAAACTCGAACTCAAACTAAATTTTTGATGACTATCAAATTTTGCAGAATGTACCGCAAAGACATTCTAGATTATGTAATTCTCAAATCATACCTCCCAACAATAATTTAATTTGAAGGTAAAAATTGGGTTTCTTATATATATAAAACTGAATTAAGATCCCGACATTTTAAGTTTGTTTGTTATAGACAATCAGAAAGCTCCATGGAATATCTATCCAAAAAAAATTAAATCATAGTCATTGAGTGTATTTATTAGAACAGCAGTAGTTAGAGAAATAGTATTTCTAATAAACCAGACATACCAGTCATAGTTTAAACTGTCCCCTGGAAATTAAGACTAAATTTAGTGTTACTAGAAACAATTTAGGGCTATATGATTATTTTTATCACACTAAACTGAGACATTAAAACACTTTAGCTATGGATGCGAAGATGAAGTAGGTTGAAATTATTATTCCATTTTAATACTGTATTTCGAATGGGCGTACATAGCTATGAAAATACTATTACTCACTGGAAAATCCTTCCACCCCCTTCTCCAACCCGAATATCCTCTAATACACATCAAATCACGTGAACTTAAATTCACTATAAGGCTTTAAAAAATACTTGCAGGCTAAAATACGGCTTCAACAAATAAGGCTTTAAAAAATTCTTACAAGATGCTTTTGAAGCAGAAATATACACTAAAATGAATTTATTATTTCTCCCCAAGTATTGCCTGCTTACTTATATTTTATCTCCCTAATTTGTCAGATGTACCATCGTAGCATACAACTTTTTACAAAGATGGCATAAGAAGTGGTGCTGCACATTTATTTTTTCTTTACTCTTGAGAACTTACGAACTCACTTCTATATTTGAGTACTCCCTTTTCGTCCTGTGAATATTTTGACTACTGCCCTCACCCATGCGTACATAAACGCACCAGAATATCTTTTCTTTTCCAAAGCAAAAAAGAACCAATGACTTCGTGTAATGAATAATTTACATGGCAAACAATCTCCTTTTTCTTTTGAAAGGACAAGACACGAAAAAACATGTAAAATGCCCACAATATTCAAAACATCCGGTACATGACATTTTCGAGATGGATCCAGCATTACTCTGTATTCCCTAGGTACTAGTAAAAGGATGTTGTGATTGCGGTAATATCCATTTGGACGTCGGCCGGAATAAAGGTGAACAATAGACATGAAGACGAGTCATAAAATTTACTAGAACAAAATTATTAAATTCTATAGCTGGGTGAATACAAAATGAATATGTGTCCATGTGAAAATAGCTTCACACTCTGGATTAGAGCTAATATGGCGAACACGAAAAAGCTTTTAAGGTTATTCCCGGACATTGAAAAGGGTTTTGCATTTGGTATTTTTGATAGCCTACCCGGCACATTTTTGTCGGAATTCTCTCTTTTTTTCAGTTGTGATGTTTATATCCCAACAGTCCGTCAGTTATCTGTTACTTATTGCAGCATATCAGTTAAAGTCAAATCGATATATATGATTACTGCTGTATGATTGTAAGTCCATTATTCTTGATTATCCAACAGAAATTATTTTGTTATTAAGCACGACAAAACTTTTCTTTTGGGGTTTTCATGGATATTTAGTTCACCTAGTCAATGAAAGCTGATCTAGATACATCATGATATATACAACATCCCATGCGTGTCAATTTCACAAGAATATCATCCAATTTTCGACCCCTTTCTATTTGCAAGGATGGAAACATTTTTATACCCTAGATGATGAAATAATAAGATGTACTAAGTTTGTCATCCAGTTTGCAACGTAAGTTATTTCGATTTTTGCATGTCCATCTATCCGTCCATCCTCATGATAACTAGAGAACAGATATATTGAGAGAGCTTAAATTTTGCAAAAAGAAAATAAAGTTCAACAAGTAAAAAAGCTTGAAGTGACTACGACTAATTCTTATGATACCCTAGATGTAAAAACTTTCATATGGTCACCCATTTGAGCAAGTTTGATTTTTGCAGTGGTTTTTCACATATATTTCTAGAACGGTTCGTCGAACAATGTCTAGAACTGCTCGCATTCACAGTATCCGTAAAAACCCTAATTTTTATATGGCAACACCATGAAGGGGTTGCCTGATTTTTTTCCATTTTAAAAGTTTATTTGCTATTAGTATGAAAACACCACGTACCAAATTTCAGCTCACTATGCCAACGCGTTCTCAAGAAGTGCCCAAATATATAGTGCAAAACGAAATTTTTGTATGGCAACCCCAGGAAGGAGTTGCCCGATTTGTTTCATTTTCGAAGCTTATTTTACTTTTTTTTCTAAAGTCCGTGTACAAAATTTCAGCTTCTAAGTGAACGGATTATCGAGTTATCGTGCGCACGGACGGACGGATGGAGAGACGGACATGCAAAACTCAAAATAACTTCTAATATTATGCTTGGGTGTTCAATCCATTTTCTCTACCAACATTATTTGTGTGCGTTACAAACCGAATGACAACTTAGTATACCTTATAGATTTCGTCTAGGGTATAAAAATGGGGCAAATCGAGTAACTCCTTCGTGGGGTTGCCTTATAAAAATTTCGTTTTTCGCTATATATTTGGACACTGCCTGAGAGCGCATAAAATTACACGACGTTTTCATTAAAATAGTATAAATATAATTGCAAAAATGGAATAAATCGAGCAACACCTTCTTGATGCTGCCATATAAAACACTAGGATTTTACGTACTCTGTGAAAACGATCAGTCCTAGACATTTTTATTTACCAAAAAGCTTCTTCAGAATACGAAATACTATAAAAATGATTATGATCATTTTTTCTGTCCGACGAACCGTTCTAGAAATATATGCGAAAAACCGCTTCAAAAATTTAACTTGCATAGATCGGTGACCATACGAAATTTTATGCGGGCATTCATCTAGGGTATCAGAAGAATTGCTCTTAGACGAATTCTAGCTTTTTTACTTGTTTTTATCAAGAAACTAATGGATACGTTTGAAAAATTGTACTTTTGGATATTTATTATTATTTAAAGCGATTGTAGATTGTAGAAGTTTGTATTAGGAATAACATAAATTCTATTTAAATTAAGTCTGTATTGAAAACTGTAATAAATATATTGTAACTTTAACATACTTCTTGTAAATTTGAATATATCTATATGTTCGAACCAAATTGATTCGAATATATTTTCATAAACAGAAAACTTCTGAAAGAAAGCATGCTGAAAACAAAGCATTAAATTTTTAGTAAAATTAAATCTAATTTTATTTCTCTTAAGCGAAAAACATGTACACAACCCAACATTGCCATGTATTTGTCATCTTCATGGCATATTGCACAAATACAACATAAAAGTATAGCCTCATTGAGCAAATTAAATTAAAATTACTATCAAAAAACAATTCCTGTAAAGGGAACATATTAAAAAATACCATGCTAAAATTGATTTCTGAAAAACAAATAAATTTAATCTAATTACAATGTTCCCTAAAAATAGGTACAACTTTTAACAAAAGCATTGTCATGTAGCATAAAATGCATGGCACAAATATAATCAGATCAAGCCGATCAATTTGCAACTCTATTATTATCATCATTACAAGTACCATCCAACGGGAATTTATTCGCAACGTGATAGAGAGAATATTTTTTGCAAATATAATTAATTTAACACAGCAGCATGTGAAACTCTAAATTTCTTGTTGCTATGCATTTTTGTTCGTTGCTAGGCAAATTTTATCGCTAGTACCGTAAGAGCACAGCTGCATTGCCAATTCTTGTAATCATGCGCCGCTGCTACTCTATCAGTGGTGTCGTGGGCAAGCAAGGGCTATATAAACGACAAGCTGACTGATCTCGATCTCTTTTTGTGCTTGGCATCGCTTGGGGTAAGTTGGCTTAGGGACTAACATTCATATCGGGTATCGACTGATATTTCAATTCTAACAATTAACAATCATTTCTGGTCTCGACGGAAATAAACGCATCTTATTTCGGGTCTCGACTGAAGATAAGATATTTACTAATAATCATTTCTGGTCTCGACGGAAATAAACGCATCTTATTTCGGGTCTCGACTGAAGATAAGATAACACTTTAAGCCGGGTCTCGACTGACTTAAAGAATATTATCTCGGGTCTCGACTGAGATAATCTTTTACTAACAATCATTTCTGGTCTCGACGGAAATAAACGCATCTTATTTCGGGTCTCGACTGAAGATAAGATAACACTTTAAGCCGGGTCTCGACTGACTTAAAGAATATTATCTCGGGTCTCGACTGAGATAATCTTTTACTAACAATCATTTCTGGTCTCGACGGAAATAAACGCATCTTATTTCGGGTCTCGACTGAAGATAAGATAACACTTTAATCCGGGTCTCGACTGACTTAAAGAATATTATCTCGGGTCTCGACTGAGATAATCTTTTACTAACAATCATTTCTGGTCTCGACGGAAATAAACGCATTTTATTTCGGGTCTCGACTGAAGATAAGATAACACTTTAAGCCGGGTCTCGACTGACTTAAAGAATATTATCTCGGGTCTCGACTGAGATATTATCTTACTAACATTAACACTTTATTTCTGGTCTCGACGGAAATAAAGAATTGTTCTAACCAAGAACAAAGGGCTAAACATTAGCTTACAGCCAATTCCTCAAGTGTCAAGTTTTAGATCGGTGAGTACCAGTCACTTGTAACATTTTAATACTTATTCATATATCTATTTGACTATATTTTGACTTATATACACATATATATATTATACATTTCATGTGCATATCTATTTTATACATATATTTTTATTACATTTTTTGACGATCTTATATTATAACTTGGTGCTAATAAGTGTTAGTGTAATATAAAAATCTCAGACCCAAGCTGATATACAGAGTTTTGTCTCGACATATCTATTTCTGAACGTCCTACATTATGAATCGGTGTCAATAAGTGTATTTTCTAGTGTATGTTGATCTCTGACCCAACAATTTATATAATTCTGTCTTAATACAATTACTCGAGATATTTAAGTTAAGCACGTGTGCCAGTGTTTTGAAGTTAAATTATTCTAACTTTTGCTCTATATTAATTATATATATTGAATATCTAGTTATATATCTATTATTAACAATCCTGTGAGTGTGTTTTTCCCATATTTTGGAATCGTTGACCTGAAACCCTTTTATACATAATCTGATTTAAATAGTGGGAGATTCTAAAAACTAAGTGCAGTAGTTTCTTGAGAGTCAAAGAAAGTGAACAGTGTTGATTTGTTGTTGTTGTTGATCTTGATCCAAATTTACCAGTGCATTCATTTCAGTCACTTAATCAAATTTGCGTGTACGTTCTGTTAACGGACAGTACACTATATTAGATTTTAATATACTTGTATTGCTGTCCACGAGTATTGTTATTATTTCTCTCAATGTAACGGAGATAATTGCCGCAGTTCATGAGTTTTTGAATTTTTTAAGAAAATATTTTTCGAAATATGGCGGATAAGCTACAAAACCATAAAAATATTAATTATAAGATCGACAAATACGTCGTGGAATTCCAAAAAGTAATTGAAGATTTTGAGGTAAGATTCTAAGATTTTGCAAATATTAAAGAAATTGTGGAACTTATGTATTTTCCTTTTAGATTTAAGTGCGGAATGCATTCGCAACAAATTTCAATCATATTTGATATGGATCAAAAGGCATTAGAAAATGGAATTATAATTTTACAAGATGACTTAATCTTACAAGCCAGAAAATTTGAAGAAGATTTTTGGAAATATGTCAACCGAGAAAAATATCCCAGCATTTAAAGTTAGAACCCATACCGCTGGTGGGGGGAATTCTAAAAGAAACTACCTGCTTGGTGACTGAATTCTAAGTAAGTTCTTTATTCATTTTTACTCTATATTTATTTCAATTTTACTGTTTAAGGTGCTTTTACCTAATAGTTGCAGAAAAGCCAAAGGTTCTTGTACCTTGAGTTGTGTTATGAGGTGTGCGCAGTACTTGAACCACCACACCAGGAGTTTGCTGAAAAGTAAAGAGATTAGCAACAAGATTGATACTAGTAAAAACACCGCCGAAAGTTTGTGAAAACTGAACCTCTATTTCTTTCAAATTCTGATTTTTATACAATAAATTACATAACTATGTGAAAAATACAATTAGCAAAACGTTTACTCAGTAAAAAAAACAAATTTTATCATCTACATAAATTCTCACGAGCCGTGCCAAGAAAACAAAAGTGTCATCTTGCGTATTTTTACAAGACACCGCGGTAGTGAAAAACAAAAGTGTCAGTTTACGTCTGGCCTGAATCTTTCTGATTTTCTTATCAGCAAATTCTTCTATGACTCGTGAGAATCTATGTATTTACATGAATGCATTTTTTGCATGAATTTTATTGAATGTGAATTGAATATGTTTTGTTTTGTTGAATATGAATTTAATATGTTTTGGATAAACATTCTCCCCCGCATTGAATGCCTAGTTCAATTAAGCCTCAAAATTGATGCTAAAGTCCGGGTCTTCGTTGTTGGAAGTGCTGACATAAGGACTTGGTGCAGGTTTAGGTTTCTTCTTGACAAATGGCTGAAAAATCGTTGCGCGGAATTTGCAGCCAGTGTAGAGAATGACGGCTGCGGCTAGTAGTAGTCCAATATATGATGCGGCAAATTGATGGACATCATTTCCGTGAATATGACTTCTTGTTGGCAGTTCCTTATAGACTTGCTGAAGCTGTCCCTTGGGGTCGTCTAGGTCTTCCCAGCTCGGATGATAACGGTAGGTCTCATTAGAAGAGAAGGGTGTCTGGGTTGGCATTATAAGTTTAGTCAAGTTGCCTGAGGGTGAATAAGATATCTTTGAAATTGTTGGGTAGATGTTGTGCCCTTGAATAGTTACAAGTTCCTGCTTGATGACACAGTCACCTTGAATTTTTAGGATGCCGGCCGTTTTGAGTACTAGCGTTGTCACGTTGCTCCCGCACACAACATTCACTGTCGTTTCCTGCTTGAGGACATAAATCCATTCATTAGGATGGTACAGTTGTATCCAATGTGGACCATCTCCTATTTTTATTATTCCACATGCGTGTGATTGTGGAAGCTGGTTAATTAAATCAATTTCACAAGCGCCTATAGTTGATCCCTCCCGATATATTGGATGTTTTTGTCGGCAAAGATGTTTGTCTTCGGCTATGGATGTACAAGAATTCTGATCTTGTTCTGTAAGTGGGTAGTATTGGTCACGATGCAGGTTTATTACTAAGAATGGTGAGGACGGCTTAATTGTCAGAAAAGTGTTGTTGATCAATACTGGTACAGATATAACCTTAAAGAGCTCAAAATCTTCCAGTGCTAATAGTGGTAGCTTGATTTTGAAGATTATATGCCTTGTTGCAATCTTTCCTTCAATGGTCATTAGATTGTAAAATGTTAGTGTATCATCCTGTGTCGTTGGAAGCCTCAGTGACAAGGGTATATGTTCCTTTATTGTAGACAGCTCTTTTCTTAGTTGCAGAGGCGATATGAGTTGTGGGTTGATTTTCCCATGATGAGTGTCGATGAGCACATTCAATATTAATGATTGAATTCGCTGAAAGTTGAGTGCGGACAAAGTTGCTTGAATCGTTATGGATGTGAACATTTCAGATATCCTTTGTTGATGAAGCTCTTGCTTTAAGCCGTTAATTTGTTTGGTTAGCTCATTGATGTGGAATTCAAGGTTTATGAATTGCTTGTCTATGATTTGCTGGTTCCTCTTGACTACATTTACTGTCACATCTATGAGAGAAGTGTGGTTTTTAATCAAGCTTGTGATGTGATCCTCATTTTGTTGTATGGTGTCAATGGTTTCAGACATTTTTTCTGCATAGCTGGAGTCTAAAACTCCGAACAACACATTCGCAATGTTACCTACGAAATCCAATGCTCCTCTTTGTACTCTGGATGAGTTTTTCGGAAGTAAGAGTTCATTATATCTGGACAATTCATCACTTACGTGTTGAAAGTGACCCACAGTTCTTAGACAGATATCCCTTTCCTTCATTAGATGACAGAAGTAGTTTAAGGTATTGGTGTAGTTTGCAAATACTTCAAATTCGCTCCAGTAAGGTTGCATATCATAATAGGCAATGATATTCCATTCGCTTGAGATTATGTTGGCTGTTCCCAAGTTCTCAAAATAAATACCAGGCTGGGATTGAAAGGGCCGTAACTCTAGTGGAGAGCATTGGGTTGTTGGCAGCATCAAACAAGTCATTAATAGAGTAACTATTGCACTGCCTAGTGATCGCCGAGCCCTTTTTCTTGGATTCGTATTACCCTTATGTGAGGTGTTTTCGTCTGTATCGATGGGACTTGAGTTATCACTGACATTGTTCTGCGTTTTCGAGATGTTTTGTCCATCATTGCTGTTACACTTGATAGGTTTTAGTGAGTGCGGTACGCCGTCGACAGGCTTCGTTGAAGGTTGCTCTTCTTCAACAGGAAGAGGTGCTAGCTTATGTATTGCTCGTCGGAGAATACCACTTGACGTTCGAACATCTGCCACTCGCACTAGACCATCATTGCCCCTGATTACATTAATTATACGTCCCAGTGGCCACTTCAAGGCGGGCGTATTGTCTTCTTTAATTATGACCATGTGGCCTGGTTCGATGTTCTGACACCGCTGTTTCCACTTATATCGGTGTTGAAGTTGACTTAAATACTCCTTGAACCAGCGGCGCCAAAATTCGTTTTTGATGTGCAAGACCAGTTTCCAGCGAGTGAGGAGGCTTGTATGCTGGGGTTGAGCGCTAGGATCGATGGAACTTGTCAAAGGCTCCCCAATGAGAAAATGTCCAGGTGTCAACGCCATTAAGTCATTGGGGTCTGAGGACATTGGGGTTATTGGCCTGGAGTTAAGAATCGCTTCTATTTCAACTACGGCCGTCTCAATTCTTCGTAAGTCAGTGCGGCTGAGGCAATTTGTTCTTTGCATCATGAACTTTGCCGAATTAACTGCCGCCTCCCAGAGTCCCCCAAAGTGTGGTGCGCGCGGAGGTATAAAGTGAAATTCAATTCCTTTCGAACTGCAAGTTGCTGCTATGGTATCTCTCGTGTTGTTATCTGTCATCATGTCCTTTATTTCTTCTAGTTGGTTTTTGGCTCCTACGAAGTTGGTGGCATTGTCACAGTAAATGTTCCTGGGAGTACCTCGGCGTCCTATGAAGCGCTTGAGAGCTCCCAAAAAGGCCGCTGAAGATAAATCGCTCACTACTTCCAGATGCGTGGCTTTGGTAGAAAAGCAACAGAAAACAGCTATATACGACTTTTGTGGTCTTTTCCCTCTGATTTTGAAGTGAGTGTATGTAGGGCCACAGAAATCAATTCCCACATTCACGAATGGTCGCGCTGGCTGCACCCTATCTGCGGGCACATCTCCCATTAGCTGAGATAAAAACTTAGGCTTTGCCTTGGCGCATTGTACACATCGTTGTACTACCGATCGGACGAGGGTTTTCCCTTTGATTGGCCAATATTTCTGCCTAAGTATAGCTAGCAATGCCTGCGGGCCAACGTGGCATCTCTCTATGTGCGTGTCGTTTATCAACAGCTTAGTGAATTGATGAGAATAGGGTAAAAGCTGCGGGTGTTTAGCGTCATATGATAAGCTAGATGCCTCTAATCGTCCACCTACCCTGATGATTCCTCTCTTATCCAAGAAGGGGGTAAGGCTAGACAGTGCGCTGGTCCTTGCCACTTCTCCGGATTGCCTTAAATGACAGATATCTCCACTAAACTCTTGATCCTGCATTTGTCTTATTATAGTTTCTTCCGCTTCGTGAAGTTCCTGCAGGCTGAGATGGGTTGACTCATAGTTTCACAGGACTGGCGTCTGATCCTTTAAATGAAGCGGAGAACGTATGCCACAATTCTTTTGAGTCGAGCGAAGGAATTTCGATGATCCACTGAGTATACAAGGTGTATATCATCATCTGCTGTGGTGGCCGCTGCGATTGTATGTCGATTCTCAGTACAGGATTTCGGCAGTCCCTTGATGTATGGGACTGGCCATGCTGCCTCCGTGCAGAAAAATGGGTCCGCAAAACCAAAGATTACAAGAGCTTAGCCTTTCTGGTGCGATTCCTCTTGATAAGACATCAGCTGGATTATCCGTAGACGCTACATGTCGCCATTGCTGGGGCACAGGCAGTTGTTGTATTGTGGACAATCGGTTCGCAACGGAAGTGTGAAACGACGAGGAGGGCGAGTTTATCTAATTGAGGACAATTTTGGAATCCGTCCATAAGTATATGGTCTCATTTTTAACGTCAAATCTCTTTTAATCCGTTCTGAAAGATCGACTGCCATTTTGGCTGAACAGAATTCTAGTCTTGGCAATGTAGTTTGCTTTATTGGAGCCACCTTTGACTTTGCACATAGTAATCGCACTATTACAACATCATCCTTATCAACCGCCCGTATGCTGCGGTGCCATACGCCTTTTCCGATGCGTCCGCAAAAATATGAATTTGCACAGCCTTTGACACACTGTGAGCTAGCACGTGTCTTGGAATTTTTATGCTGCTTAATGTTTTCAAACCTTTCTCGGTATTTAATCCATGAGGAGTGAAGTTCCTGTGGTAGAGCTGCGTCCCAGTCTAGCTTGAGCGTCCATAGCTTCTGTAGAAATATTTTTGCTATTACTACAACTGGACCCATTATGCCTAGAGGGTCAAAAAGGTGTGCGATTTCGGAGAGTGCTGTGCGCTTTGTGACCTTGTCCTTATTATTCCATGATGGTCTGATTTGAAACTCATCGGTTTTAGGTAGCCAAGTCAAACCAATTGTCTTGATGACTTCCTCAGATTTATTGGTGAAATCTAATTGTAACTCGCGATCTTCTTCCGGTATATTCTCCAGTAGTCTTGGGTGATTTGAGCACCACTTCCTCAATTTGAATCCTGCTGAGTGAAGGATGAACTTCAATTGGTCTTGCATGGCTATGGTGTTTGTCAGACTGTCTGAGTCGGTAAGCACGTCATCAACATAAAAATCGTGAGCTAATGCCTTGGCGCCAAGAGGGTATTCTACAGCTGCTTCTTCTGACAATCTTTGAAGGCATTTTGTTGCCAGATAAGGAGCACATGTTGTGCCGTAGGTAACCGTCGACAGACTCAAGCATTTAAGCCTTTCATTTTCATTTCTTCTCCACCATATTAGTTGAAATTTCTGGTCAACCTCCTCAACTTGTATCTGCCGATACATTTTTTCTATATCGGCGGTGAAGACGAATCTTGGTATCCGGAATCTCAAGAGAATTGAGAATACATCATCTTGAATAGTGGGCCCCGTGTATAGAATATTATTGAGGGAGAGGTTGGATGACGTCTTCGCAGATGCGTCAAACACAGCCCTGAGTTTGGTGGTAGTGCTGTCAGGTTTGATCACACAATGGTGAGGTAGGAAGCAGTAGGGACGTTCGACCTGATCCACTTTGACTTCCTTCATATGACCGAGGTTTACGTATTCCTTCATAAATTGAGAATACTGATCCTTCAGCTCTGTACTTTTAGCGAGTCGTCGCTCTAGGGCCATAAAGCGTTGGAAGGCGACATCCTTTGATTCTCCTTATTGTTTGGGATCCTTCTGAAATGGCAATCGTACAATGAAGCGACCGTTGGAGTTTCTTCTTGTAGTTTGGTTAAAATGGCTTTCGCAGCGTGTTTCTGTAGCTGTGAAGTTGTTCGTGTTAGTTGTTGTCTCCTCCAATCTCCAGAATTTCTCTAATTGTTGGTCCATTTCTTGCTCTTCGAGGGTTGCACATGTCGTTGGTTCTACAGGCAAAAAGCTTATGATCACCTCTACAAGCTGGACAAGTTATACCTGGGTTGGTTATCGAAGCTAAAGACTTGAGTGTATGGAATCTCCTTTCCTCTGTTCCTCTGCCCTTGCTCCCAATCGCTTCCAATGTTTGAAAACGAGTCTCCAAGAAGTCTAAGAAGGTGTTGAGGGGCTGCAGCTTTCTAGGTTGTGCCAAAGACTGTTCCCACAATGCATGAGTGGTCTTGTCTAGCTTCTTGACCAAGATGTGAAGGACAATAGGGTCCCATTGATCTGTGCGTACTCCTAAATTTTGCAAGGCCAGCAAGCATTCCTGTGTTGAGTCGTGCATAGACTTGATTGCTATTGGGCTTTCGACGGATATACTTTGTTGGGAGAGCAATTTGTTAATTAAGGCGGTGACGAGCAGTCGGGTGTTTTCATATCTGTCGTTAATTAGCTTCCATGCTGTTGCATAGTTTGTTTCTGATGTAGTGAGATGCCGAATGAGCCTTTCTGATTCTCCCGAGAGACTTGTCTTGAGATACCACAACTTTTGACATTCTGCAATGGGCTGATTATGGACCAACTCTACGAAGAGATCACGGAATTGCCGCCACTTCAGATAATCCCCGTCGAACGTTGGCAAGGAGATCTTGGGTAGTTTCACTCTGATGGCATTGGCTATGGTAGCCTCTTCGTTAATTGCCCTGCTGCCATTGATAGTTCGGACTGTCTGGCTCAACTGCTTGTATAGATGAGCAAGTGTATTCTGAATCTGTTCTTCCAGATTAAAGTAGCTTTCAATGTTATAATCGAACGTGTTAGGATCATCTGCTAAACTCCAAATTTTATGGTGAAGCTCTTGCAACACTGAAAAGTGCCGCTCAACTGTTTTTATCCTCAGCTGAAGTGTTTGAGATTCACTTGGCCCTTCTGTGTTGCCAAGAGTACGTTGAATGGCATGCATAAGTAACTGTTGTTTACTGACAAGAACACGAAGTTGGCTTGTTCTCCCGGTTGAAACAGGAGTTTCTTTATTAGATCCTAGTACCTTGGCAGCTAGTTCTTCTTGTATGGGCTCCATCAACAGATTGACATCTGTTGCCTTTTCTTTTCCCTTAAGCTCCATCTGAGCCGTATCTTGTTCCTTGATACTGGGCGCATCGAGTAATTTGTCTTCGATGCCATGAGTCTCTCTGCTTAACGGCAATCTGGACATGATCTTTCCTCTAAATATCTCATAGCCCGTCTGTGTGCCGTCATAGTAGCTCTTTGTGAAGTAGCTATGTTCCAATCGTTGTCCGTATAGAGTTCGAATTTGAGTGTCTGTTTCCCCAAAGTCGGCCCATAGATTATCAATCCTTTGCAGCCTCTGTTGAAGGTACGCTATGTTCTTGCGGTCATCTCCATCCTTCGAATAATTGGTCGCCAGTTGCTGGATTTCATCACCTGTATCCTTCTGGCGTTGAGTGAGCTGGTCTAAGCTCATGTTGATACAGCACTATGGTATGCGTTTGATACGCGAACGAGATGTGTGATGTGAACCAATTATCACGTCGGGGTCACCAAATGTTTAAGGTGCTTTTACCTTATAGTTGCAGAAAAGCCAAAGGTTCTTGTACCTTGACTTGAGTTATGAGGTGTGCGCAGTACTTGAACCACCACACCAGGAGTTTGCTGAAAAGTAAAGAGATTAGCAACAAGATTGATACTAGTAAAAACACCGCCGAAAGTTTGTGAAAACTGAACCTCTATTTCTTTCAAATTCTGATTTTTATACAATAAATTACATAACTATGTGAAAAATACAATTAGCAAAACGTTTACTCAGTAAAAAAAAACAAATTTATCATCTACATAAATTCTCACGAGCCGTGCCAAGAAAACAAAAGTGTCTTCTTGCGTATTTTTACAAGACACCGCGGTAGTGAAAAACAAAAGTGTCAGTTTACGTCTGGCCTGAATCTTTCTGATTTTCTTATCAGCAAATTCTTCTATGACTCGTGAGAATTTATGTATTTACATGAATGCATTTTTTGCATGAATTTTATTGAACGTGAATTGAATATGTTTTGTTTTGTTGAATATGAATTAAATATGTTTTGGATAAACATTTACCATAAAGAAAAGTTATGGGAACCAAGGTTATCTATCCAGAAATTCAACGTTTTCATATGAAATTGAAATGTAGAAAGCTTTTGTGGGAATGAACGTTATCACGTGAAATTTAACTCTGTTTCACGGACGGTGAGAAAAATAAAGTGCAAGTATGCATTTTATTTTGTGTGAACGTTGAATTTGTGGGTAGAGAATTTGATGAGAAAAATTATTATTTTTAGAAATAATTCTTTGTATGATCGTGTTGATCATTCTGGGCCCAACGAATTTGAGAGAACTGTAATTTGTTTTGATGGTCTCGGGACAGGTGCCTCTACGTCAAAGCTGGTATCATCGGGGTGGTGCTTGTTGGTATTCTCCGTTTACATTGTAGTAGAAGTTTATACCAGACTACTCTTATGATGTTTCCGGCAATGATAAGGTACGTGATCGTATAATGGTGCACATGATGATTGTCGATCACGGGAAATTTGTCCTTGAGTTGATTGAATTGGATGTCCGATAAAGGCTTGGTATCCTAGTGTATAAGTGGGATGGACTTAGTATCAACCTCTTCGTGTTGCTGCTTTTCTGTGAGAAGGGTCGATAGGTTTGTTAGCGGTAGGAAAGATGACCTTTGGACATTTGAATATGTGTTTTGTGCGGTTATACTCATAGCTGGATGTTTTATTTGGAAACTTTCGTTTAGTCTTATAATACCGCTTTTTTTAAGTCTTTTAATCAGGACTTGAGTACCACAAACAATGTTAATCGTAGCCTCTTCATTCACCACGAAAATCCAGTGATTAGGGTGTTGAAGTTGTATCCAATACTGTGATGGATGAGTCTTCTTAACATTACAAGCAGACAGTGGTGGCTTTTTGTGATTTAGCAAGTCCATTTCACAGCGACTGATTGATGCCAACCTGATGTATATAAGATGTTGCTGTTGGCAAAGAGAGCCGAGACTCTCTGTGTTGATGCAGCCTGATTTTTCAGTTTGAGTTAGAGGATAGTAATGATCTCTATGTAGGGTGGTTACTAGGAATTCTGATGTAGAAGTACTCTCCATTGCGTTCTGTCGCCCGCTTTCAGCACTTCCAAATTGGTAATTATATGATTATTGAAGACCTCAAAGTGTTGCTGGATCTCTTCTGTTGTTTTCTTTAGTACATTTACGGTCACGTCAGCTATTGAGGTTTGATTTTTTGCTAGGGATCGCAAGTAGTTTTCTTTTCCATTTCTTCATCTATGTAATCCGCGTAATTTTTATCCAATACTCCGAATAAACTATGTTGAAGTGTTCCTATGATTTCTAAAGGTGCCCTTCTTTGTCGCTCTTTCATTAGATGATTTCCGTTTCGTTTATGAAGAATCACGTTGTTATGGTGCATTTTTTTATTTTTGGTTGTAGTTCCACTAAAATGGAGTTGCAATAGTATTTATAATTTATCGTTTTACTGCACAGATCACTCAGTTTTTCTAGGCAGCTTTCGAATTCGTTTAGTTGTTGGTAATATATGCTTAAGTCATAATAAACGACTACGTTCAATATATTATTTACCATATGTAAATGGGAGAGGTGTTCCATATATGTATATGCCGGGATTGTGGTCAAATGGTAGTATTTCCACTGGGATATTATTAGTGTTGGATGGTGACTGTGCAACTGCGCTTAAAACGAGGTTAAGTACCAGTAGCAATCTGGATGTCCTTATTCGCTTAGGCTGTCTCGTGGGTAGTGCGGTACGCTGAAGTTCTTCCATTGCTGGTCGAACTGGAATATTGGTTGGGTAAATTTTTATACTTCCTGGATGTTTTCTTTTAAATTCATGGCGTGTTGTTGTAGCTACCGTGAGGCTTGCAGATTGATGATTATTAGTGTATGTGATTTTGTTTATTCTCGGTATATCATCTGTTTTAAAAAACAGCTTGCATATTTTGCTTATTGGCCTTTTTAGGGTGTTGTTTACTATTTTAACGGTTACTATGCGTACCAGTCCATCTTAACCAGGGTGTGTGTCTTCAATTCTTCCTAACGCCCAACGACCAGGAGGTTGATTATCGTCTTTTAATTGTCTGTTAGTTGTTTCCCACTTCGACGTTTGTTGTTTTGTCATGCCACTTGGTTCTTTGTTGTAATCTGGATAGGTAATCCGATGACCAAAGCTTCCAGACATCATTTTTCAGTTTGGTAATTAATTTCCAACGGGTTAAGCAATGCATTGGTTTTTCTAGTGGATTCGGTTCTGGTGGCGTTAATAAGGCGCCTCCTACCAAAAAATGCCCTGGTGTCAGTACTTCCAGATCATTAGGATCATTACTTGGCGGGCAGAGCGGTCGTGAGGTCAGGCACGCCTCTATTTGGGCTAGCAGAGTACTAAATTCCTCAAAGGTCCAATTAACTTCGCCAGCAATACGCTTTAGGTGCGATTTCGTCGATTTTACTCCCGCTTCCCAAAGGCCTCCGAAGTGGGGAGACACTGGCGGGATGAAACTCCCCTGAGTACCATTATTTGCAATATACTGGGATGCCTCGTTATGAGAATTCTGTACTATGTTGGAGAATTGCCCGTCTAGCTCATTTTCAGCTCCGACAAACGTTGTACCACAATCACTATACATGTTTGTGCAGTGCCCTCTTCTGGCTGTAAAGCGTTTGTATGCTGCCAGGAAAGCATCAGTTGTAAGAGCGCTGACGGCTTCTAAATGCAGCGCTTTGGGGTGAGGCAGACGAACACGGCTATATAGTCTGTAAATGGACTCGGTACCTCTGCCTTTAGACACACGGAGATAGAATGGACCAGCGTAGTCAATTCCGGTGTGTGTGAAAGGTTTTGATGGGACCACTCTTGTTGCGGGAAGGTTACCCATTAATTGCTTTGCGGATATCCCTCGATCTCGGCAGCATCTTGTGCTTCGACGTATTATGGCCTTTATTGAGCTTTTTGCATCAACGATCCAGTATTTTCGGCGGAGGTAGGCTAAAGTGGCTTGATTTCCGCCATGAAGTGTTTTTAAGTGAGCATCTGGAATGAGTAGCGAGGTAACTTGATGTCGATGCGGTAGTATTATGGGATGCTTCTCATTGAGTGTCAATTGGGAGTGGTCTAGCTTTCCACCCAGACGTAACAGCTGATCATTATCTAAAAACAGAGTTAGAGTAAGTAGCTTACTTGATCGTGGTAGTGGTTTTCTCGTGGATATTGCTGCAATTTCATTAGGAAAGCACTCTTGTTGTACAATTTTAATACATCGTATAAGTGTTTGATGTAGCTCTTCAGCTTGTATTTTTCCGGCTTTACGTTCTGAATGGTGGATACCAGCATATATAAACCGGCGACATTGGGTTAGGACCCGGAACATTCTAGTCAAATTGAAAAATTTACTGAAGATCTCGTTAGGTTGAGTCGCTATCATGGGAGAGGTGACGGCACATCCAGTTGTCACCGTTTCGAGACAGTCTGCTTTAGTTGATGGATCAGCAGGCCAGCTTTCCTTGGATAACGTTGACCACTGTGGACCTGTCCACCATAGTGGGTGTGCTTTTAAATGTGTTGGCGATATGCCTCTGGAGGCGTAATCTGCAGGGTTGTTGTCAGACTTAACATACTGCTATGCTGAGGGTTTTATCGTCGCTCTGATTTCGGCGACTCTGTGAGCAACAAAACTTTCCCACTTTTTACTTTCTCCTTGAATCCATGCTAAAGTGATTTTTGGATCTGTTCAAGCGTACAGGTTAATATCCTTGAGGTCAAGAGCGTACTTAGTCCTCATCATTACCTTTGCTAGCAGTAGTGCTGCACAAAGTTCCAGCCGGGGCAATGATGTTCGTTTCCTGCTAGGCCCTACTTTTGTTTTTGCCGTTATCATAGTGACTAAGGATTCTCGTTGTATAGTTTGTACCTTAGTATATGTAACTACGGCGTACGCCTTCTCAGACGCGTCACAGAATCCATGAATTTCTATATTCTGGCAAGTATTGGTGTACTTTATCCATCTTGGAATGATAATACTTTCAACAGTTGGAAGTTTTTCTTTGAATTGCCTCCATTTATTAGCTACATCAAATGGTAATGGGCTATCCCAGTCCAAGTTTGCGAGCCACAAATCTTGCATTATAATTTTAGCTCGTATGATCACAGGTGATAATCAGCCAACGGGATCGAATAGTTTCACTATCTCTGAAAGAATAGAGCACTTCGTTATTGTACTACGTGCTCTTAGGAAATTAACGCGAAATTTGAACGAATCGCAATGCAATCCTAGAGTCTTAATTAGTTCTCCATCGTTGATTTCTAGCAGATTCTTTTCGCGCAGGTCTTCGGAGATGCTTTGAAGGAGTGATTATTGATTTGTTGTCCACTTTCGGAGTTTGAACCCTCCAGACTCTAACAGCGATATCAGGTCTCTCTGTAATGTCTTTGTTTCTCGGAGAGAGTCTGCTCCAGTTAGCACATCGTCGACATAAAAATCTGTCAACAGAACATGAGTTGCCAGTGGATATTTTTCCTCCTTATCTTGTGCCAGTTGGTGAAGATAGCGAGGAAAGGTGCTGCTGCGGTGCCGTAGGTCACCGTTGTTTATTTATACTCCTGGATTGGTTCCTGTCTTGAGGCTCTCCAAAGGATCTTCAGATATTTTTGGTCGTCGGGATGGACCTTTATCTGCCGGTACATTTTCTCAATGTTGGCAGTAAAGACATATGATGTTGGTTAAATTCGTTTGGAGCTTTGGACCTGTATATAGAGTATCGTTGAGGCTTATGCCGGTAGTAGTATATGACGAGGCGTCAAATACGACTCGTAGTTTCGTCGTAGAGCTATCTTCCTTTGTTACAGCTTGATGTGGTAGATAGTATCCTTCTTCAGCACCCGATTGAATTGGCACAATGTGTTTAAGCTTTATGTACTCTCGCATAAAAGCTTTTTAGTCAGCTTCCATCTTTTTATTGGAGACAAACCTCTTTTCAATTTGTAGAAGTCTAGCCAATGCCTTTCTTTTTGATTCTCCAAGTTGTGCCTTGTTAGATTTAAACGGCATTCTAACCGTGTAACTTCCATCATTATTTTGAATATGATTATGAGCAAAATGTTGCTACACGCTGCGTCATCAGTTGATATTGAAGTGCCGGCTGCTTCAACGTTTTCTATCTCCCAAAATTTTTTTAATGTCTTATCTAGATTTATATATGACACCTTGCTTGTAATTTTATTGACGCTGTTATTTCCGCACTCAACCGGTCCGGCTAAGATCCAGCCTAATTCCGTTTGCTGGCCAAATAGTCCACTGTTGTTGTGACTCAGGTACCTTTGCCCCGAATCACAACCGTAATACCGATACATCAATATATCGTCCAATACGATATATTGATGTACCATTAATTGACCCTAAAAATTATTTCGTTTTTAAATCTCATTCAAAATTTAAAATGCATTTACAATTACAAATGCATTCCCATATTATAACAAAATGCAATTTAGCATAAATTGCATTTTGTTATCAGACACACATTCCACTCACACGGTATGCACACTTACCTACATACAGTGTCTTCTTACTTTTTTTCCGTATGTACTATGTACATACGTACATTACCTACTTAATCCAATCTAATTGTATGTACATATATACATACAATTATCAAAATTATTCGCGCCCTCTTAAAATTAATATTTCAAGACGGGCGCACAAGTGCATATCGGATTACAGTTTCCATTGATGCATATAGCTCGCATCCAAAAACTTTTGCATTTTCTCACGTACGTTTTTTCAACGTCGTGAGAAAACAATAAAATATAAAAAAGCTTTTGCAAGCGATCGTGGGTACCTGGGTGCAATTTGCCGAAACTTTGGGGAGTTGGAATTTTAAAGCCGTCGAGAGTAGTTTCGTAAAATAAAAAATCGGATAATTATAAAGTGAAATACAAAAAATTAGAGATCTGTTCTTAAATCTATTCTAACAACCAATTAAGAAATCAATTTAGTTATAGAAACTAATCTATGTGAAACTGATAAGTATTAACATAAGAATACAGCATAACTGTTAAAATATACTAGTGCGGAATAAAGAAAGTTATATTTTGCGTTTTTATTTTAAATTTTCGCCTTCCAATTGCTTCTTTCTAATCGTGCCAGGAAGCACGAGCAATTTGGTTACATAACACTGTCATATTTCTTTACTCCTTCACACATTATGGCACTAAATATATCAGCTCCAATTATTATGTCGATAGGGCCTGGAGTGCCAAATGTCGGATCGGCTAGGAGTAAATTATTTTCGATACGTAGGTTTTTGTAATGTGTTACCTTTGGATCTGGTAATTGCCACGTTAGCTGATGGAGCACAAGTGCCTCAATCTTTATAGAAAATTGTGATGAAAAGCGTGGCGACAGATCCAGCCTAACCTTATGTCTGACAAGTCCCGCCTTTGTCATGCCTACACCACACGCCTGTGCGTGTGCTTTTAATCGAGGAAGTCCAAGAAGTTGAGCGGATTCCTCAGAAATGAAGGAAGCTTGCGATCCTTGATCGATCAAAGCACGCAAGAGCTCGAATCCTCCATTTGCAGCTAGGGCTGTCAAAAGGGCAGTGGTTATAACAACCTGACATTGTTGACGTTTTATTTTTGTAGCCTCTTCTGTTTGGGCTGTTGATATATGCACAGTGGCTTGTGTTATATGCTGTCGCTTTTCATTACTTTGGTGTAGAAGCGGATGATGATGACGCTGGCAAATATTGCAGCTGTATTTACTGAGGCATTTCTCGCCTTCCTTATGTGTCAAACAATTTGAACACAATTTCATTGTTTGAATGAACTGTCTCCTATCATTCGTTGAAAGTCGTATGAACTTCTGACATTGATAGAGTCTGTGGGCCTGCTGACAGCAGCTGCATCTAAGTGGCTTGGGGGCCGTGTGATATGATTTATAGCGAGAGTAATCAAGGGGTTTTATTACCTTGTTTTGCCTGGTCAATGAGGAATTCTCTCTCTTTTTTGCGTCTTTAAGTAGTTCTAACGAATGGAATCGCGTCTCTAAGAAGCGAAAGAGTCCCTCATTTTTTGCTAGATCTCGGGGTTTTCCTAATGTTTGCTCATACAGTTTATAACTCTCGAGATCTAATTTGCGGATTATAATGTGAGTGATTATTGGCGCCCAGGTACTGGTATCTATTCCCAGATTTGACAAGGCATGTAGGCACTCTTTTGTCGTATCATGAAGTTTCTGTATTCCATTTGCTGATTCTTGTTCTAATTTTGGTTGAGATAGCAATATTTGCAGTTGTGTTGAGCAGATCTTTCTCTTTTTATCAAATCTGTTATTGAGTTATTTACATGCAGTTTATAATTGGCATTTGATATTGTCAAATGTTGAAGCAAGTTGCTGGCTTCCCGTCGCAAGTGAGTCTTGAGATACTGCATTTTTTCGGCGTCTCCTAACCTTGTGATGTTATATATGAGACGCACAAAGATATCATGAAAAGAAGTCCAGTGCTCGTAATCTCCCTCAAACGTCGGAAGCATAAGCCTGGGTAGCTTGATTTCATCATCTGTACGCTGTGTTGTCCCAAGTGGTTCTTGTAAGTGTATTGTTATATTATGAAATTTATCTTCTAGTGATTCATATGATTGTTGGCTTAAGTAGTCGTCGTAGGCTTCGTGTGGATTGGCTATGATGTCAGAATGAGTAAGAGTAATCTTATTCCAGTACGATTGAATGGTGGCCAGCTTATGTGGATAGTAGAATGGGGAGTGTGAATTAGTGATTTCCTTCTCTGTACTTTCGATGATTCTCTCTAATAACCTCATAGTTTCTTGTTGGACTCGAATTATTTTCACAGGGTAGTCATTTTCTTCTATCTGACCTGACTCCACCTTTGATTTTTCCGGTGTTTCCTCATTACTTTCTATGTCTTCCATCTTGCTTTGTAAAGTATCTTTAAAGTCTTCATAATAATTTTCGACTTCCCCAAAGTATTTTTTTACGAAGTATGCATGTTGAGCATTTGCATCTTCAATTTTCTCAATTTCAATATTTCTCTTTACAAATTCGTTCCAGTGTGATTCTAGCCAGTCCAATCTTGTTTCAATGTATGTTTTTGTTTTCGTGTGGTCCCCGTTTTTATTATAATTTGTTTGTAGTTTTTCAATTTTTTTATAGCATTCTTTTTTGTTTTTTTCGCCAGTGCATCCATATTTACTTTTCTCAATTCGTCTTTCTGGAGTTGATAGATTTGATTCCTGTATAACGCCTAACCGATCAGCATGAACCAGTCTTTTAGGTCGGTAATTATGCCAGTTGATATGCAGCTTGTTGTACTATACCTCCTAGCTGATAGTTCTGTGAAATAAATCTGGAACAAATTGTAAAAGTTAGTATATAAAGAGCTTGGATTTTAGCTCTGTAGACTTCTAGTCCAATCCGGGATGACCACTCTTTCAACTCTTCAGAGCAATTGTGAATGGTGGATGGCTGGATTAGAGTAATGTAGCTACCTTGATTGGCAGTTGGGTTGCCAGCTGGTAGAAAATCGGTGTGACCTCTGTTTAAACCTGTCTTCGTAGTAATACAGCTACCTGGAATGGTAGCTTTGTTGACAATCGTTGCGTCAGCTCGGTTTAAAGCTGGCTATGTAGCTTCGCAGCAACCGTAATTGGCAGCTTAGTTGACAATCGTTGTGTCAGCTCTGTGTTAGGCTGGCTATGCAGTTCCGCAGCAACCTGGATTGGCAGCTTTTTTAGCCAGCTGGTTTCTATGCTCTATGGATGGCTGGGTAGATGCCTCTGCAGATCCCTGGGATGATTGTTATAGAGAAACTTCGGGATGATACTACTGTAGAGTCCAGTCCAGTCAGCTCTGTAGATGCAGTTCGCTTAATCCAAATTCGCTGTTCAAGTAGGCTCGAAGGACCAATGTTAGTTAGTTAAAGTTAGAACCCTTACCGCTGGTGGGGGAATCCTAAAATAAACTATCTGCTTGGTGACTGAATTCTAAGTAAGTTCTTTATTCATTTTTACTCTATATTTATATCAATTTTACCTTAAAGATAAGTTATGGGAACCACGGTTATCTATCCAGAAATTCAACGTTTTCACATGAAATTGAAATGTATAAAGCTTTTGTGGGAATGAACGTTATCACGGGAAATTTAACTCTGTTTCACGGACGATGAGAAAAATAAAGTGCAAGTATGCATTTTATTATGTGTCAACGTTGAATTTGTGGGTAGAGAATTTGATGAGAAAAAATATTATTTTTAGAAATAATTCTTTGAATGATCGTGTTGATCACCAAATGCAGTGAATATATCTATTATTGTTTCAGATCTACATACCTATGCAAATCGGCATTTTCATACTTGAAGCTAACGAAGAATAAACAACGTTCTGTCCTGATTGATTCCCATATTGAACACTCATTATTATTATCTTTGATAGGATATATACTTAATTATGATTCCTTGGTTAGAGACATATAAACTCAGTCTTCCCATTAATATTAAGGTAACAAAGTAAATTCTAAATCTGTCTTTATCTGTAGCTACTTTGAATTAATAAATATTGTTAATAATTATCCATGTTCTTTTAATTCCCCTGGACGTGAGTTTTTTGGCCCTTTAAATAATTATTGTTGCTGTTTTTACGTAGGTAGATAAGATACATCTGTATTCCAGTACGAGGTATACTCACCCAGCTATTGATAGATTAGCAAAAAATAACTCATATTATTCTTTCATGATAAATTTTTCTGGCCCAAAAATAAAAAGCGAAAGTGAAATATTGAAACCAATTTATCAACCATACTGTGCATTTTTATAACAACTTTTTAATATTTACGAACAAATAGTACTAAAAATTAAATTGCATTTTAAATTAGTAAAATTTATCTTGAAAAAGTGTCGGAAAATCGAATTTTTTAGGTACCACATGTACGGAATGCTACTATTAAATGTTAGGTCTGGAAAGTTATTTCCTTCATTAGCCTATATCTCGAAAACTTAATAAGTTATTTAAAAAATAAAAAATAGTTTTGAACATATATTTTATTTATCTACCCATACCTCGCTGGAATACACCTTATACTGAAACACAGTGTATAAACATAGTATGAATTTCACACCCCTTCTTCCCCCTTAGACTACGCCTATGACAACAAGCAGATCGCGACACACTTTTAAGATAAACAGAAAAGTTGGCCACCCTTACCCTAGATGAAGAAAAAATGTGAAATAAATTGAAAATCCCAAGATGTGGTAACACCAAGAAAACGTTGCCCGATTTAGTTCCTTTTTGAAATATATGTATTAATTTTATAAAAACACCATTGACAAAAGTTCATTTCTCTACGTCTACGGGTTCTCAATCAATGTGCAAATATATATAGTGAAAACCGAATTTTTTGTATGAAGGAATTACCTAATTTGTCCTATTTCCGAACTCAGATCTACAATTGTTTTAGAAAGGCCGTATAAAAAATTTCAGCTCTCCCTCGCGTTCTCGAGCTATCGTGAGGATGCAATGAATGATGTTGATTGCCGTAAAACAAATCTTGTCCAGCATCGGATCAATACAGGAGATTCTAGGCCCATTCGGGAGACACCACGAAGACTACCATTAACCATCCAACCAGAAGTTGCAGATATGATAAACTCCATGAAGGAACAAGGCATAATAGCTCTTGGACATCGCGAGTTGATCTGGTCAGGAAAAAGGATTGCAGCACCCGACGCTGTGTAGACTACCGCTAACTAAATAACGTAACGAGGAAGGATAGGTACCCGAGGTACATCCCGAGGACCAAGAGAAAAATGCTTTCTCATTTGGAAGTGGCTTATAGCAATTCAATGTTATGCCATTTGGATTATGTAATGCTCCAGCTACAATCGAACGACTCATGGAATGTGTTTTACGTAGAATAACCTAGAAAACATGTCTTCTCTACTTAGATGACATAATAGTAATCAGAAGCGCATTCGAGGAATATGAAAACAACTTACTGGACGTACTTCAACGGCTGAGATTCAATACTGAACCTCAGTACGAATAAATGTGCTCTATTTAAAAATGAAGTTAAATATTGGTGGCACATAGTGCCATCACAAGGAGCAAGATCAGATCGAAAGAAGATAATAGATGTCAAATTTGGCCAGTTCCAGTATACAGACACCAATTAAAGTGTTTTCTTGGTCTAGCTACCAACTACTGGCGATTCGTAAAAGGCTTTGCAGGTATAGTAAGGAGCCTGCATCAACTTACAGAAACAGGAATGCCGTTTCTATGGTCGGATAAATGTAACGAGAGTATCGCAAATTTGAAGCTCTGTGAAACTGCAGTGCTTCATTATCCAAAGCTGGGAAAAACTGTTATATTCGACACGGACGCCAGCAATGTAGTTATTGGTGCAGTGCTTTCACAAGAGGAGGATGGTCAAGAAGTGTCAGTAGCTTATTATAATAAAGCACTTTCAAAATCAAAGAGAAATTATTGAGCTTCAAGGAAAGAGCTACTTGCCATTGTAAACTCAACCAAGCATTTCCATAAATATCTCTACGGGCAAAAACTTATCCTCCGCACTGACCATGCAACGCTTAAATGGCTTTTGCAGTTTAACAACCCTGAGAGATAGGTGGCCAGATGGATAGAGTGACTACAAGCTTACAATTTTGAAATCCAACACCGAAGAGGTCGTATGCATGGAAATGCAGACGCCCTTGCACGACGTCCATGCAAATTTGAATGCAAACATTGATTTGGGTGGGGGAAAAACACAACACAATATACAGTTGATAATGGTGGAAACCATCGACAGGTTGGAAAATGAGAGCTTACGAACGGCGCAACGAGAAGACCCAGACATATCACCCATTCTTGCTTGGAGAGAAGACATGGAGAGACCACAATGGCAGGATATTTCGGAGAGGAGCGAGAAGCTCAAGAGCTACTGGGCTCAATGGAATTCTCGTCACGTTGAATGTGGCTGTTAAAATGTGATGTCTCGTGCTTCGCTGAAAAATCTTGTCCAGCATCGGATCAATACAGGAGATTCTAGGCCCATTCGGGAGACACCACGAAGACTACCATTAACCAACCAACCAGATGTTGCAGATATGATAAACTCCTTGAAGGAACAATGCATAATAGCTCTTGACATTGCGAGTTGATCTGGTCAGGAAAAAGGATGGCAACAAGAGTATCTGAAATGATCAATTTTCTGAACTTTACCCAATTTCGTTGTTCCTGTTCAAAATTAGAGCTTTGTTGATGACTACTCAGATTGTCACCTGTAGTGAAACGATGAGTTGACTTTCTAACGTTTCCGCACTAGTGCAACTTCCTATAAGTTACTACTAGTGTAAACGTCTCTTGTGAAATAGTAACTCAAACACACTGAATCTGCAGCGTGTGGACTATAACAACGAGATTTAATTAATCCACCTAAAAACTGCCACGTCTGGGTGATGCGTGTGGCCTATAATAACGAGATTGAAATCATCACCTAAAGACTGCCACGTCTGGGCGATGCATGTAGCTTCCAATAAGCTATCACGATACCAATGCCTACTGTCTAGTGTCAATCAACGTAGAAACCTAAAATGAAAACGATGGCCGAGCACAATCACACTTAGATGGCGGTAGTGTAGCTGTAAATGAAAGAATCATCCGGTTATTCGTTCATTTAGAATTATTTAGCAAAAATTCTTTCTATTATTAAGATTAGAATAGTAAAAAATAACTTCATTAAAAAAACTAACCTAATTGCAATTCAATTTAACTATTATATATTTTTTCTAATTCTACTTCAAATTTCTTAACTAGACTTTATTAAACTATTTCAAATTCCTTTCTATGCTTTACAATCTATTTAATGCTGAAAAATAAAAAATACTGTTAAATGTCAATCGTGAATCAATTCTCATGTGATGTAAAGGTGACCCGTGTGGGCACAGTTTTATACCTTGGTGAATTGATTAATTGACGAAAATTTATGAACAATCAATTGAAATCTCAAGAGAATTATATTCAATAAATGTTTAGTATTTGGTGATGTTATTTTGTGTAATATGTCCAATACACAATTTGCATGCAATCATACACCTTAATACCCGTCACCCAACCAAAGATTTATATGAAAAAAATACCTTGAATTTACTGTAAAATGTCAAAGAAAACTACGTCAAAATTGACTAACTCCCGAATTCCACTGGAAACAAATTCTTTAAAAAAAAAAGGAAAATAAACTAAAAATGACAGAACTACTTTAATGTTGAAGACCGAAAAACAAATAAATGATAGATCAAACCAAAAAAAACTCTAAGTGAAATTACTAATAAAAGATAAAAAAAAAAACCGAAGAAAAACTACAAGTCTAAGTTTAAATATTAATTGCAAATTGAGGAAACTATGTTCAACTGGTATATGTGACCTCTTTGACAACTCGTTGAAAATAGAAGGCAGAATGAGCAAATGGCCTACTTTTTATAGAAAAATTCGTTCCATTTTCGCTATCTATAAAGTAAAATATTCGAAATTTTCACTGAAAATGTCAAAAGAATGAGATTTTCTTATTGTCAATCGAGAGCCAATTTACTGATGCACATTTTGATAATTTTCTTGTAGAAATTAATTGTAAATTCGATGATTTTATCCATTTCTTACAATTTTTGGAACATTTGCTATAAAATCTCGATTCGCCATATTTCATCTCGATGTAGTAGATTTTCTTGTCAATTTGTAATGATTTTTTGTCTTCTTCTCACTGTGAGTCTCTTTCGCACTCATTGTGGGAAGTGACTAAATAGAAAATCGCGAGTATCGCGATTACCGTGAAAAATATCGCGAAACGAACGCGACCATCGAAATCACGGCTCGATTTTACTTGATTTCGATATGTCAAACGTCGCGAAATAATAAAGTTTTCGTTGTTTTGACACTTTCGCGCGCGAGTGTCAAGTTTATTTTTAATGTGTTTTTTAGTGGTTTTTTAAGTGGATTTCAGGTATCTTCATCACCACGGATACCCTTTTTATATCAGGTTAGCATTTTATGCATTTATTTGGTGCATTTAGTTTTTAATTTGCGAATTCTGAGCATTTTTGGACAAATGTCAGGTGAGTGCTCGTTTGGCAATTTTCACCTTATCTGTCCACAAATATTGAAGATAATTGTTTTAATTATGTAATTTGTAGTGTACATTAATGTTTTATGTTGTGTGTTTTACGGGGAACATGAATTCATTCGTGTTTTCAATGTCTCCAATTTTCCATGGCATTGTTGTTGTACATATGTACACACAGCACTGCTATTAGTTCATGTCAATGACCTTATTATTATTATTATTATAATAAAATTCTTGTTTATTTTGTTGTTAATCCATTTCTTTATTTAATTTCAGATCTTCGCTGGAGTTTTTCCACCTGTGCAGTCTCCAGGTGCAGGTAATTTTTTATGTATCACTATTTATGAAATTTTACAAATTCTCTCCCTTTTCTGTTTCAGGTTCGCTGAATAGTGGCATATTAAAACTCATAATTCAAGTAATCTACAAAAATTAAAATACTAAAAACTTCAAAAAAATTTCACACCAAATTTCACACTGTTGACTAAAACTATCACCAATTAATTTTCTAAACAATTAAAATGTCCTCCACGTAATTGCATATGAGCTTGCACAAACCTTATTGGATGGTAGCAAACCAAGTTTCACAATTAGAATATTTAAAAAAAAAGATATTATGCACTATATTTCGTATGTGATGTTAACTCTGTGACCTTTGAAAACGCAAGAGTGTGATCCATGTCACTGCACCTCTTTATATAGAGCCTGAACCGCCATTTTTCTGTGGAACCTACAACCATAATGTAAATTTCTCCAAGAAAAGAATTTTTCGTTCATTGCTATTATTTTCTTTCGATGCGGAATTTTTCATTTTAGTATCTTCCAATTAAAAATTCTTATTCTTTATTATATCTTACAAATGCTGGTAAAATGTTTAAATTATGCCATAACATGGCGCTGATTAAAATTTGGCATCCATTTTCAACAATTTAAGTGTGGAAGGCAATTTTTCATTTATCTTTTCCCCCTAGCTATCTCTTTCTTTCTCATTATGCTTATGAGAAAACTAAAAATCTTAAATATCTTTTCATGTAGATATTTTCACACTTTTTAAGCGCTGCCACTCTATTCCTCTTTAAAAAACACCCCGATTTCATATGTCATATGTTGACAATATATAATAATAATTTTTTTTTGTTTGTATATGCTCTTTATTGAGTGGCTCATTGGCTCTTTTAAAAATTTCTTAAAACTAATTGGCAAAAGGCACAAAATTGTAAAAAAGACACTAGCTAAACTAACTTATAAAAAGTCAAAAGGGACAATTAAAACAATTAAGATAACAAAAATGACACACAAAAAGGAAAACAAACAAGACAAAATTCTCAAAAGAGACTAAAAACGGACACAAGAATTTTGAAAAAGATCTAAAGTTTAACCAAAAATTTAGAACCAGTCCCAATTTTGACAATTGGGTAAGTGGCAGTTCCAAGAAGTTCCAAATTTTCAAAATAAACTAATAAAAGTGTCCCTAAACGAGCGAATTTCAACAAAAAATTTTGCAATTTAGAACCGAAACCGAAACCGAATTAAAAATAAATCACCAAGCGAACTAAAAATTTATACGATACCGTTATAGAGTCCCGCGAGGGCAGCCTGTAGTATCATAGACATCTACAAACTGCCCTCATCATCCCTCCAGCTTAGCATCTCTAACAGAGTGCTTGTCCTTCCCACAGCACTTGCAACGATTCCTAAGCGAGGAGAAGCCCCGTGGACTAGTGTTGCAAATGCTGTGGCCTGCTATCACCAGTGAAAGATAAGAGCTCCGTCCTGCACCGACGATAGTGGTTGCCATGTGCAGTTGAATGTGTCTGCGTTCGTTGCCAGATATTCAAGACGTAAACGTCTCTTCAACCTGTCAACGAAGTGGCGCTTAAGTGCGTGTGCGTGGTGTTGTGGGTCAGTGTTCTGATTCCCATCTTCGACTCTCATGTAGTACAGGTGAATTGTAGATTTGACCAGTGTCAACACAAAGCTAATCAAACAATTCACTCGACTACAGACCCTTGGTCCCCATAGAAACGATGTCCTAGTAATGCCGAAATTCGGGTGGATCAACTGACACATACCGCGCACGAGATCCATTAGACCCTGCAAAGCCGGACAAGTGAAGAACCTGTGAAACAGGGTACCTTCACCACCACAAACTGTGCAAATCCTCTGAACTCGGCGGTCGATATGTGACAACTGATTAGGATGCATAAGACTGTGATGCAGCAATTTGAATGCTACATCAGCATCTTTGTAACTAGAAGGATAAGTGTAGACTACTCTGCAAGTTATCCCTCCCATCACGCCCATATTCACCCCGAGGTGTGTTCGCCATCTCTTGTATCCTGTATACTCCGGAGGTCTTATTGACATAAGCACGTCACGGACCACACGTGTTGTAAGTGTGCTGAAAGGTGTGTGTGGTGGTCTGTTCAGAACGAAAGCATCTTCCAACTTAGTGCCAGGGTCACTGGTCCCAAGTTGGCGAAATCTCTCCCGCGCAGAAGCAGCCAGGTCGTGTAGTTGTGCAGTGTTAGTGTTTATTCGGCAGTTTCCAGAGATATCAATAATATCTCCGAGAACTGTCAGTGTATGCGTGTCAGCTTCAAAACCCCGAGCATTACTGAACAAACCTGATTGGAATTGACGCGAATTGCGTGTACCGTAGATCATTCCACTTAAGGTGAAATGCTGGCCTGATTCTGCCCCAGGTCTGAATCGTTGAGATTAGATCCTGTGGCCAGTCACGAGGATAAGGTGGTCGAACAGAGAGTAGGTAGTAATACTCCCCTATGCCGATCCCTCCCAGTACATTCACCCACAGTTGAGAAATCAAGCTGTCTCTCTGGCAGAACACTCGTTGGAATGCACGCACTTGGAGACACCTTGATTTCACAACCAAGTTAGTGAGACCTAATCCACCTATCTTGACTGGCAGACAGAGCGTGCTTTCAGCAACCCATCGTCTTCCGCACCAAAAGGCGTCTATCGCTTTTGCTTGAAGAAGACTTACGAAGCCTTCATCAAACGTCTCAGACTTTAGCAGACGAACGATGGACGAGGTAATCAAATAGTTTATCACGACTGACCTACCAATTAAAGATAATGGAAACAGTCGACTACGCCATGAGTTTACAGCTCTAGAGAGTTTCTCAAGAGCGATGCGGCTATTATTTGATTTACTCTCGCGTCCGATATACACACCTAAATACTTCAGGCAAGTATTAGTCCATTGGATGTTCAGTGGAGTATCTGTACGATCTCTCCACCTTCCACACCACAAGCCTTGACTCTTACTAAGGTTGATTTTAGCGCCCGCTATACGTTCGAACTGTTCGAAAACAGCACGAGCGACCGGAAAAGCTTCATCTCCTGTCACGAAAATAGACAGATCATCCGCATACGCCAACATAAGAGGCCTCACATTGGTATATGGCAGATGAACCGCATACTGTGCGAGTATTCGACGAAGATTCACCAGTAGCGGCTCCAACGAAAGATCATAAAGCATACCTGACAATGGACAGCCCTGTCTGATACCTCGATGAAACGAGATAGGAGCCAGAACTTGTCCTTGATGCTTAATCAAAATCGCTGAATCTCTATACAGTTTCCCGACGATATCGAGCCACCTGGGCGGAAACCCAAATGCCTCGAGAGCAGTCAAGAGATACTCGTGCGAGACACTATCAAAAGCCTTTTGCTGGTCAAGTGAAATCATGGCCATTTGTGTACCTGTCTGTTCATGGTAGGCAAACAAATGCTTGGCTACAGCGATGTTGTCGTAGATACTACGACCAGGTACACAATAGGACTGTTCCGGGTGTATTACCGAAGCAATCACTGAGCGGAGTATCGCCCATAATGCCTTGCAGACGATTTTGTAGTCTACATTGCATAGGGTTACTGGCCTCCAGTTCCCCATCCTCTGCAAATCTCCCTTCTTTGGAATCAAGCGCATCACAGATCGCCTCCAACTAGAAGGAAAGTCTGAATGCGTCTCAACCGCCGAATTGAAGACTTCCAAAAGGTCAGGAATTAATAAATCCCTGAAACGTATGAAGAATTCTGGAGTCAAGCCGTCATAACCAGGTGAAGTGTGTCGCCTTAGATCCTTTGTCGCAGCAATCATATCCTCCAATGTGACTACTGTATCCAGGGGCTCCTTACTGTCTTCAGAGAAAGTGGGAATATTCTCAAGGAATTCATGAGTGGTCGAGGATGTTGTCGACGTCGATTCAGAGTAGAGACTACTGTAGTAGTCTCGAATATATTCTGATAGCTGTTGTCCGTTGAGGACTTGTCCAGATGCATCAATTATCGATTCGACCTCACAAGAAGCAGTACGACGTCTAGTCGCCTGAAAGAAGTACTCAGTCGGAGAATCGCCTTCTCTCAGCCAGCGCTATTGGCCGCGCAGCACAAACTCCAAGCTGTGCTTGTAAGTCTGTGTCGCCAAGCGTTCCTTTATTCCATTGAAATAAAGAATCAACCCCGGCTGAGTTGGGAGAAGAGCTGCCACCCGAGAGACCTCGGCCGACAAGCTAGAAGCTTGATAGCCACTTCGATTGAAACTCGTCTCGATAAAAGACCGAATCTGGAGCTTTCCAACATCCCACCATTGACTAAGAAAAGGAAAGTCAGCTTTCCTCTCTTGCCAACCGTGCCAGAAATCAATGAACTCATTGATGAACTGCTCGGAATTCAACAAATAGTTGTTGAATATCCAGTATGCAGTTCTTCTTTCAACTAGAGTGCTGGACGCCACTACAAGAAGATGATCGCTAACGGAACACACTTCATGAGTGACACCAACGAAATGTTCTAGTATTCCATGTGAGACGTAAAGTCTATCAATTCTGGAGCCTGCGAGACTTCCATGGATATTTCGCGAGACCCTCGTGTATGATCTAGCCGTAGGATGCATCCAAC
The DNA here is from genome assembly GCA_963930735.1 of Dioctria linearis. Classification (NCBI taxonomy): domain Eukaryota; kingdom Metazoa; phylum Arthropoda; class Insecta; order Diptera; family Asilidae; genus Dioctria; species Dioctria linearis. The sequence goes on along the minus strand of OZ005743.1, from coordinate 97,875,734 downwards.
GATAGATATCCACGAGTCTGAAAACACCGACAAAATTCCTCAATCGAGTAGCATTGACAGAGTTGAACTCAACTCCAGAGTGCCGATCCATTGAGGGATTCAGAGTGCAGTTGAAATCACCTCCGAGGACAGTTTCGCCGCTAAAATTCACCAGACAGGACTGAACACTATCAAGAACTTGTCTTGTAATGTCCTGGTCATGAGGAAGGTACACGTTTACTACCTTGATATTTTTGTCTTGAATGACAAAGTCCAAGGAAGAAGCGAAGCCTGGGAAGATATCTGTATAGGCAGGAGACGATAGTGTAAATTTGTTGGATACAATGATTGCCACCCCTGAGCCTCGGCGAGGCGCAGGTGTGCAAACATTGCATAGCCAGTGTGTAAATAAGCATAGCTCCCAAGTTGTGTGTATGTGTCTTGTGTAAAATTCGTCTCCTGTAGAAGCGCGATGTCTATATCGAACATTTTGACATGTTCGATAGTGCTGTGTAACCTTGTATGTGCACTTAAACCCCCGGTGTTGATCGAAGCTATCTTGCACATTCAAAGAGACGAAAAGCTCAAACGATGAATGTGCGACGTCTATTGACGAGGAGAATCGGCCAAGCGATGCTCCTGAAGCAACTCCTCCACCTTCCTATGGAGACGATCTAACCGAGCTACATGGTTGTACTTCCTCCTCTTCTTGGACTCCTGTTGTAGGATTCGAAGCTGAGGAAGTAACAACTCTGGCCTCTCCAGCTCCTTTACAAGAATGCTCCAGATTTTATCTGAGTTCTTCTTGTACTGGAGCTGGGTAAGAATTTCAGAGATCTTCTCCCTAGGAATGTTTTCCATCCCCTTCGAGACCTCAAATTGGCTACCAGTCGAAATGGTGCTACCACACGACTCGTAGCCACTGAAGCTCGAGAGACCAGTCTCATCCAAACAGGTCATTTCGCAGTCCGAAAGCTGTTCGAGAGATGCTTCCGCCTCCCTCACAACAACCTTCGAACCGCGGGCACCACTATCGTCCTCCTCCGAGTGGGGCCGTTTTGGAGCGACTGGCTTTGCTGGCTCTGGAGGAGGCAGCATCACCCGGTCCACCTTCGTCTTCCTCCTCGTCCTCTTTTTTTTAATTACATGGCTAGTCGACTCCTCGTCGGAAGTAGCCGTGCCTTCACGTGCCGACGTGGCGCCGTTTACAGCCATAACTATTTTTGCCTCTAGGACAACTTCAGGCACCTTAACCACTGGCTGCTCCAAAATAGCAGGTTGAGTGCCAGCCTGACGGAAGCGTAAATCCCTTATTCAAGGTAATGGACGCTTCCCGGCTGGTACCGAAAATATCCCGCCCGAGACCCTCGTCCCAATTTTAATTGGAATGGCGCGCACCCTTCCATGAACCTTCCCGAATCTCCCAAGGAAATTCGCGAGGTCTTCATGTTGGGCTCGCATAAGGACCCGTGAAAACACGACCTTCGTGGGCTTCTCTTTTAGCGGGAATGGAACGAGGTGTCTACCCTCCACCTCGATGCCCTCAAGCATTAGCTTGGTAGCGCTTCCGAGGCTCGTGGTGTACACCTCGACCATTCCTCCAGCTATAATTCCCATAGAGAACAGCTGCTCACGGGAGATGACGCGGAAGATCACCTTCAGGTATGCAGTCTGAGGACATCCTCTGATGTGCTCAAGCTGCATCCCGTAGCTCTCGTCCTGCCACCTCCCGTCAAAGAAGCCCTGGAGACCCGCACTGGTCTTGGGCCGAGGCTTACCTGCGTCCAATGGGGCTGGACGAGGAGTGATGCCCGTTCCTAAAATTTCTATAGTGGAAGCCTGCCTGGAACTACCACTTACCTGCGCATATGACATCCCTGACACTAATGCCGGGGATCGTGGTTCTGCTGCTGGCCCTGCTGGTACTGTTTTTTGCTTCTTAGAGACGCTTGAAGAAAGCGGTGGCCTCATTACCAAGCCACTACGACGAAGCCGTTTTAACAACTTCCGATAATTTCGGACGTTGTTCTTTTACTTCAGGTGCTGCTGGGGTAGCCGCCATTGTAGCAGCTGCCGTCCCAGGTACATCTCGGACAGCCTCCGCTGCCCTGGTTGCAGTCTTCTCCAAGGAAGTTAGCTGAACTTCATTTTTTGTGGCCTCTTGATTAGGGCCCTTAATTGCCTTTTCGGTGGGCCCTTGATTTGTTTTGGAGAAAGAAGAACTTCCTCCTTCCATTTGATTTGGGGGGATCCTCAGGCCCCCCAGAATCGCTGCTGCTGCACGTACTCATATAGAGTGCGGCAGTAAATATTTTTATTTCACCACAAGAGAATTTTTTTTTATTATTATTTAAATAAATTTTTCACTTCAAAATGTATAAGTTTACTGTTCAAACTAAAATTTTCAAAATTTTGATGTTTTCATGGCAACGACCAAAATTAAATTAAATTAAATTAAATGCTACAAATGTCACACAATTTTTGATTTTGCCCTTTTTTTAATACTTTTTAAATTAGCTTTTTCACTAAACTTTTCACAAATTAAGTTTTTGAAAAACACACGCACTAACTGTTTCTGTCAAATCTAGCTTTTTCACTATTATTACCCGGACTTTATTAAGATCTTACGGAGTTTAAATCGACACGTCCGCTCTCTTTAGAATAATAATAATAATTATAATAATACTTTTATTGCTGGCTACTGTATAAAGATTACATAATCTTGTTAACATACAGATAAGAGGTGGAATTTAAATATACAGAAAAATCAATAAAAACTAACGATATATATATAAAATTGAAATGAGAATATAATGATCAAATAGCAAGCAGAACAAACCTAATTACTGGCAAGAGATTTTAGCACATATATGTATAAAAGAAAGAAAAGTATATAATAATAGTAAAAATTAAAACAATCAAATAAGAAAGATGAAAAATTAAGATCGAATAAAAATTAACTAAGTATAATAAAATAGCAAAAACGACGAACCAGGATGTACACTAATTAGATGAAAATGACTTTAATCGCTGAAGGAATTCTCTGCTAGAGCCCATCGCCCTAAGGTCAAACGGCAGTAGATTCCACTTACGTAGGGTTTGAACAAAATAAGAGCGTTCCCCATAATGTGAGTTACATCGAGGAAGAAGAAAACCAATAGTTCTGGATGAATGCATAAATTTTAATTTCTTGTAGAGATATTCGGGACACTTATTAAATAGTAATTTATACAAAAACAACAGATCACGATGTTCAAGGTGAGTATCTAGTGAGTGACCAAGCACAGAGCTTGAGTGCATTGAGATATGAGCACTACGTGGTAGATTATAGACAAATCGTGTAGAGTCATTAAACGCTACTATAAGTCTTCTGCGGCAGACTGAGTCTAACTTTGGAAATAATATGGTACCGTGCATGAAATGAGGTACAATAAGAGTTCTTACTAATTTCATGCGCATTTCAGTAGAGAGAAGATATCCATGGACCCATAATTGGCGCAAGGACCCATAAACTCTGCAAATAATATTGGTGATATGACTACAGCAGGAAAGCCTAGAATTCAGTTCAACACCTAGATTTCTGACTGAGTTTTGATACGGTAAGATAACATTATTAAGTAAAATAGGCGGCATATCAGATGTTTCAAGAGCATTTCTATAGATAGGCATACAACACGACTTATTGGCATTTAAAATCAACCCATTTTCAAGTGACCACTCAGATATGCGATGCAAATCCTCATTTATACGAGCAATGCAGTCCTCTTGTAACCCAATTGGTCTGCTGATGTAAATCTGCACATCGTCAGCATAGAGATGAATAGATACGTCCTGGACAACAGTGGGAAGATCATTTAAAAATAAACTAAAAAGGAAAGGACCAAGAATCGAGCCTTGGGGAACACCACATTCAGTAGAGCGAAACTGCGATATTATATTACGCACTTTGACGGCTTGTTGTCTATGTGAAAGGAAGCTCCCAATGAGATTAACAGCAGATGAAGAAAAATTAAAATTGCTTGCAAGTTTATAAAGAAGGCGAGTATGGTCGACAGAGTCAAATGCTTTACTAAAGTCGAGCAGAACAAGTATCGTTAGGAAATCCTGATCAAGGGCTTCAGTAATATCAGATGTTACTTTTAATACAGCTGTTTCACAACTGTGCATTTTACGGAACCCAGATTGCCAAGGCGATAAGAACTTGTTCCGGTCAACAAACTTAACAGCTTGGTTATATATTATTTTCTCGAACACCTTACTGAAATAGCAGAGTATACTGATTGGTCGGTAGTCTTTCTCAGAAGAGGCTATAGATTTTTTAGGGATTGGGATAATAAGAGCTCTTTTCCAAATAGTAGGGAACTGCGATGTGGTAAGGCAAACATTAAAGATGTGCACTAAGGTACCAACAATGAAGGGAGCAATTAACTTGATGAATTTAAGAGGGATTAAATCATGGCTGGTTGCAGTGGATTTCACTGCCATTAAGGATGAAAATACTTCAAAATGATCAGTGCAGCGGAATGCAAACCCTTCATTGTGCCTTATAGTCAGTTCTTGATTCCGGCCCTGACCAGCAGACTGATTAATCGGAGACATGGAGGTGAAATGTTCATTCAAGCAATCAGCGTCGATCGAGCATATGTTCTCATTCTTACCTGCCACCCCCATAAAGCGTAAATTTCGCCACAGATTTTTTGGAGGTAGACTAGGGTTCAATTTGGAGCCAAAATAGGATTTTTTGGCTTGCCTGAGTTTTAGTGTGACGAGATTTCGGACACTTTTATATCGATGATGAGCTGCAGGGTCCCGTGAGATTTTATATCGATGCAAAACAAAATCTCTTTCAGCAAGAAGAATGTGAATTTCTTGTGTTATCCATGGACAGCGTTGGGAAAAGATTTTCTTTTTAATCAGAGGAACATGTCGATAGTAGAGTTGTAAAATTAAGTTGTTAAAAAAATCAATCTTATCATCAACAGAATCCAGTAAGAGTACATCAGACCACGGCATTGCGGAGCAGTCAGCATGGAGGATGTCAGAATTAATTTTATTATAATCACGATAATAAAATGAGTCAGCACTTAAAGAAGGATCTAAAGCCAGCTGGTATGACAAATATAAGAAATCGTGATCAAAGTTACTCACTGGAGTCAACTGGTTGTGGAACAACACCTTATCGCTATTAGTTACAGAGAAATAATCCAATTGGGACGGATTGCTAGTATTGAAGAATGTTGGCATATGATTAACAATTGTTAAGTCTAAAGTTTGCATGAGGTATAATAGGTCTGTAGCCTGAATGTGACTCCTTAGGCCATCAACATTAAAATCACCACCAACAATAACATTCGAGTAACTACAACAAAGGTGGGAAATAGTTCTTTGAAATTCGATGAATGTATCCTCTTTAAAACCATTAGGGGGGCAATAAACGGCAACCAGAATACACTTATCTACGCCAGTATTAACTTCTACACATACAAATTCAAATGTTGCACCTGGTGAGGAGATGGCTAAGACAGAAGTTTTGAGAGAGGATTGTACATAAATGGCTACACCACCACCAATCCTATCCAAGCGATCATTCCTATAGATTGAGAAACCAGTATATGAGGCTTGAGCCAAGTTTCACTAATCAGAAGCGCATGTATTATATTAGTATCAAAAATGTTATTAAGAAGATCAATTTTATTATTTAAACTACGCGCATTAAATGCACAAATTTTGAATCCCTCAGATTGTTTGGAAAAGATATTGAGAACAGCGCTCATTTTGTTCAAAGGAGATAGGGTATCACCCACCGCAGAGCATATGTAGGCAACAGCAGAGTATCTCAGCCAAACTAAAAATTAGATCAATACAAATATCAATGGACATCCCGATTGTATACAAAACTAAAAAGAAAGAAAAAGAAAATGAATATTAAATATTAAATAAATTCAAGAATTCAAGAATGTGATACTAATAGAAATGTATGAAAGAATAAGAAAATTACTAAATACTAAGAATTTCAAGATCAAATGTATACTTAATATGTACAAAGAAAAAAGAGAGAAAAAAAATGGAATAAAAATTACACAATATACATATGTGCTCCACATCACTCTAGCTGGGTAAGTTCAGTAATAAGCATCGCTTTATCCGATTCAGCACGAATCATATACACCAGACCATCTCTTGTAAATACAGAATAAATTTTATTCATTCTTCTTAACTGCAACGCCTTTTGAAAAATTTTGTTATTTTTCGGTGTTAAACTCTCGTGAATTCGAATTGGGTAATTAGAAGAAAAACCCGCTTGCAGATCTGCTAGCTGTATATTACCATGTGTTTTCAGCAATTTTAAGAATTTTTTACGTTCCAGTGGGCAAGATAGACGTAAAACAATGGGTGGGCAAGCAGGCCTGTTACCATTAGATGACGTAGTGGCAGCATTATCACGATTAGGTTGGAGTCGAAAGGCCTCAGCAAATGGTGACAGCTGATGTTTAATGACGGTAGCAATTTTTGCACTCACTGACTGTATATTTTCCCCAGATGTTACTGGAATTCCTCTGACTATAATATCAGATGAGCGCTTACATCGTTTCAGGTCATCGTTTTCGCTTTGAAGTTTATTGCAGACTAATTTCAGGTCATTGACTTCCCTGGCTAGTTCTGTAGTGGTCCTCATCACATTATCCGCCAATTCTGATAAGCGCAATTCCAAAGTTGCGTTAAAACTTGCACGCAGTACAGCAAGCTTTTCCTCCAGGATGGAATCAATGCGGTCAATAATACGATTCTCAAAAGCAGTAAAATTAGGTACTGCAGCATCCTCAGAAGGGGGATCGCAAGCAGAGGAAGAAGCCTTAACCACATTCATTGGAGAATCATTCTTAGGATCAGCACGTGCAGATTTAGTTGAATAATGTCCAGTTTTTCCAGCCATCGAGCAAAACAAAATTCGAGAATAGAACAAAATATTATAATAAAACACTTCACTGGAATCAAATGTGCTTAAAAAATTTGGGCGCGGTAACTGTAGGAGCGACACACAAGCACGTCTACTCGCTATGAATCATAACTAGTAACTAGTAACTAGTATATGAAGGCGACAGTTCCGCGGTTTGTAATCGTTTCGCGCCGTCTAAGTTTTCGAGAGTGTTTTTTAGTGGCCCTTTGTGATTTAATTACAGGTAAGTGTTGAATGGTGCCAAGCAATAGTGCTTGTGTGTTGAATTCATGTGTTTGTGTTGTCAATCCTTTGATTTTTTCCGAGTGCAAATATCCTAACCTGTACCAGGTGCGATATTTACCTTTATTTTTTATGCGCTTAATCTTATAATTCAGGTGTGCACATATATTAAATTTTGCTTACGAGTTCTAGCAAGGTAATTTTATATCGTTTTTACAACATAACAATATGATTTTCGCAAGTTTTCTTGCATTTTTGTTCTATTCGCGGCAGCTGTCAACAGGTGAAATTTATACGAATTTTACTTGAATTGCCCGACCGGAACTTAGTTTTCAGTAGAATTTCTATTCTACTATTAGTATTTCATAGATTGGTTAAACTTCCAGGTGTTGATGACTGAAATTCAGCATAATATCACCACTTGAAATTTAACACAGCGTTGCTGTTGTTTATATGTAAGTTGTTTACGTTTGTACTATGCATGTAGGATGATATGCATTGGTTGTAACGTTTTCATTTTGTAACTTCAATAAAAAATTCATTATTTCTTTTTCAAATAATTCACTTATGTGGGCCCTGGAGCTGCAATTCAATGAGGGACTTCGTGGGAGCGGTGCCAAGATGAGATAAGTACTCATATCTTTGTAAAATTTTTACTGATTCTTCCTTTTTTTGTTTTTTTGTAGGTTCATCGCTGAACATTCCCCCCCCCCCCCCCCACGTTGAATGCTTGCATTCAACCGAGTTCCTTATTTTTGATATTCCTCGTTTGTGATAGCGATTGAACGTAATCTTGCCATCGGATCCCACGTGTAGAAAGACTTGATACTGATCAGGAAGATTAATCGTTTTGGTTTTGCGTTTTGTTTTTCTAATGGCATCAAAGTCAATTCGTGCCAACATGTCGTTGCAAATAAATATCGACCTCTTCTCTCGTTAAAAACTGCTGGTGGGAGTTTTCAGCACGCATTTGTAATTCGTCAATGGTTGTGGTATATTTCAGGCGATCCAGTGACTCTAGCTGTCTTCCAATGATGGCTGCTGGTTCAGATGGTGTAGCCTTCGTATGTGGAGTAGTGATATACGTAGTTGCTGGTAGCTGCCGGGATCCCTTCTGTTTTTCGGACTGAGCGCCTTTTTTGGGTAGACCAGTTAATACCTCGCAGCCAGGTTCTACAAACAAGTCTGCCATTGGACTCCTGGGTGGAGAGAAACGAATGTCTTCGCGGATGCATAGTACATCTGCATCTTGATTTTCAAAATTGGACGACTTGATAACTAGTGTAAAGGACATTTACAAGACGACACGACTGACAAAGAACATAAATGTGACGACATCTGTGTAGTGGTCAGCTTAGTTTATTGCCACTCTGTTGGGCGGAAGCTTCTATAGGCAATCGACATACTTTCGCTATAGGTCGCTGCAATATTCTGTGTTCGAATTTGGACATCTCGTACCAGGCCGTCTTTTTCTGGATATGTTCGTTCGATTATGCCTAATGGCCAACTGGTTGGTGGCAGGTTTTCATTTTTTATGAGCACGATATACCCAGTTTTTAAATTTGATTGCGGTTTAGAACATTTTGGTCTGTGCTGAAGCTGATTTATATAGTCCTTGGACCATTTATCCCCAAATTGTTTAACTAGTTGTTGATAATGCCTCCATCTTTGTGTTAAAGATACCTTGTGAGTAGAGTAATCCGGCTCTGGAATAGCGTTTAGAGACTGGCCAATTAAAAAATGTCCAGGTGTCAATATGAACAGTTCATCAGGATCATTGTGAACCTGGCATAATGGCCGCGAATTTAGACATGCTTCAATTTGCGTGAATATAGTGACATATTCTTCTGTGCAGATTGAATTGCCTAGTGCTCTTTTTAGATGGTGCTTAATCGACTTCACACCGGCCTCCCAAATTCCTCCAAAGTGTGAAGATGCTGGCGGATTAAAGTGCCAGTTCAATTCGTGAGACGCTAGATACTGGGCCGCTTCTTGTTCTGCTTCCTTGATAGCTTGTCTTAAGTCTTTTTCTAGAATGCCTTTAGCACCGATAAAATTGGTGCCACAATCCGAAAAGATATCTGTGTACAAACCTCTTCTGGCAACAAATCTTCTTAAGGCTGCTAGAAAAGCTTCGGATGTGAGATCTGACACTAACTCAATATGTATGGCTTGTGTGACCATACAGATGAATATACAGAAATATGCCTTTTGTCGTTTGGCATTGCGAAGATTTGATGTCTTGACTGTAATGGGACCTGCGTAGTCAATCCCAACCTTAGTGAAGGGTTTAGTGATGTTTACCCTTGAGGAAGGTAAGTTTCCCATTAGTTGAGTGCTAACTAATTTCCGATGTCTAGCACATGTAATGCATTTATGTATTCTGCTGGTTATCGAGCGTCTGGCATTTAGGATCCAATACTGATTGCGACTCATGCTTAGCACTAGTGATGGTCCCCCATGTAACGTTTCATGATGAAATTTATCCATGATAATTGCTGTTACATGATGCTGTTGTGGCAAGATTATTAGGTGCTTTCTTGCATATGGTATTGTAGCGTTTTCCTAATCTTCCACCTAGTCGTAGTAATCCATTGCTGTCAATGAATAAACTGAGTTTTAATAATCTGCTATTGCTTGGCAATGGTTTGTTGTGCAATAAATGGTTATATTCCTCTTGAAAAACTGATCGTTCTACTTTCTTTAGAATAGTGGGTAGTAGCTTGATTCCACTCTGTACCATTGAGGAAGTTTAATTTTCTAGTTTGTGGATTTCTACAGTTGTATTTAAATCGTTTTATGGTTGCTACGATGCGAACTATCCAGTTAAATGATGAATATCGTAATAAAATATCATCCTTCGGCACTGATTGTGAAGCTACTAGTCACAGTCTTCTTAACTTCCAGATCTGTTTGACTATTATCTATTTTAGATTTTGGCCAGTCACTCGAATGACTTACTAGCCATGATAGTCCGTGCCACCATAGCTCATTCTTTTGTAAGTTTGCAGCTGAACTGCCTCGTGAAGCGAGGTCCGCTGGATTATGACTTATGGAAACATGTTGCCACCGATGAGGTTTGAGAATATCTTGTATCTCAACGACCCGGTTGGCTACATACGATTTCCAGCGGGAAGGATGGTCATTAATCCATTGAAGGACAATTGTTGAGTCTGTCCATGCGAATACCGGAACGTTGGTCAACTTCATGTCCTTCAATAGTAGTTTTTAGTAGTCGTCCTAATATTACTGCTCCATTTAGCTCTAAGCGAGGGATCGTTGTGAGCTTAATCGGCGCTACTCTTGACTTTGAAGTGAGAAGAGTGGACGTTGTTTTGCCATCTGTGTCTTCAACCCGTAGGTATAGTACCGCAGCATAAGCTCTCTCCGACGCATCGCAAAACCCATGTAATTGGATATTTGCACCTTTGGAATAATGAATCCACCTCGGAATTTTTATGTATTGTATCTGGAGTAAATCTGTGTTGAACGTTTTCCATTGAGATTGGATAGCTTCTGTTACTGGCGTATCCCAAGAGTAACCTGTTATCCACAAGGTCTGCATTAAGATCTGGGCTACTACAATTATTGCAGCAAGCCATCCAAGAGGATCATACAACGAGGCTATTCTGATAAAACGGTTCGCTTAGTTGCGAGTGAATGCTTTTCCCTTTTTTTATTCCAAGAGTTTTAAACAATTCTCCATTAGTTAATGTTAGTTCGCTTTTAAACTCTCTGTGATCTAATGGCAGGTCATCTAGCAATTTTGGTTTGTTGCTGGCCCATTTCCTTAAATTAAAGCCACCAGCCTTCATCATGTTGATCAGCTCTACTTGAATGTCCTTAGCATCGGCAATATTATCAGCTCCTGTCAATAGTCATCGACATAGAAGTCGGTATATGTTGCTCTTGACGCTAATGGCCAATGACTCTCTTCATCAGCAGCTACTTGTTGCAGAGTACGTATGGCAAGATATGGAGCGGCGGATGTACCAAACGTGACTGTTTTAAGTTGATAGTCTTATATCTGCTTGGTGACAGGATGTTGCCAAATAATCCTTTGAATGTACGATGATCTGGATGCATTTCGATCATTCGATACATTTTTTCATATCCGCATTCATTGCTACTCTATACTTTCTCCAGTTGAGCAAGGTTGCAAATAATTTTGGCTGTAGTGTCGGCCCTTTTAACATGTAATCATTGATCGACTTTCCATTTGTTGTCTTGGCCGATGCATCGAATACAACTCGTAACCTTGTTGTGGTGCTATTCTTAAACACTGCATGATGCGGAATATAATAATGTGTTTGATTATCGTTTGGTGGATCGATTTCCTCCATATGCCCCAGCTCTATGTATTCGTTTAGACACCAGTTCAGGATCATTTTGAAACCTTATTTGTAATATTGACAAGCGTTTTAATGCTTGGGCCCTCGAATGCCCTAATAGAGGAATCTCATTGTTCATGAAGGGTAGCTTCACTTGGTAAGTACCATTGCTTAATCGTTTGTAAGACATTTGATATATCTCCTGACACTCTTCTTCCCTTTTATTAAGAAGGGGGCTTATTGGAAATTCTTCCAATTCCCAGAATTTCTTCACCTGTTCATTTAGATCCACCGTTGTGGTAAAGGTACGACTTTGCATCTTATCGTCGAGTGCCTTGTTTGTTGATCCTAGTAGGATCCAACCGAAAATTGTTTTAACTGCTACGGGTGCCGTGTCAGGTCCGCGTCTGATACCTTCTTGAATAATTTTTGCGTAAACTGTAGCTCCTAGTAAAGCGTCTATCCTGCCAGGTTTCCAGAATGTGGGCTCTGCCAGATTCAAACCAGCTAGATGTCGCCAGTCATTTCTGGAAACTACCCTTGTTGGCAAAGAATTTGTAATATTATTCAGGGTCAGGAAATTCTGTTGTAGGGTATTTCGATTACATCCGCATGATGTTAACCATAGTTTGGTTTGCTGAGTTGCTTCAGCAGAGGGACTAGCGTTCAAACCCGTGATTCTTACTGATGTGGGTGTGCACGAAGCACGTAGCCTTTTACACACAGCTTCTGTTATGATCTTTGGTAGATCTTGAGTTGCACCTTGATCTTCCTCCCATAGTTTCAGAGTCGTAAATGGTAGTTTCTGTACAAGAAGATGTCCCAGCAATACATCCTTTGAACTTGTATTTACTTGTAGACTCTGGTGTTAAATTACACAATTGCAAGTCGTCCACGGAGCTCACGATTGGACACGTACATTCACGTGCAAAGTAAAAATTATAATCTTCTCAGGGATAAAAAATATTGATGAAGCATTTTTAACCCTGTGTGAAGGTACTGGGGCAACGAAGTTAGGAAAGCTCGAGGAGTTCGATTTGAAATCTCGGCGGTGCAGTTGCAAGAAAAAAGCTTCGTGGTGTTTACTAAAAGGAATAATTTTGAAAAAGATAGACAGGAAGGGTTGAAAAAAAGAGATATAGAAAGAACTGAAAGTTGTTGTTTAAAAGAATAAATTTGAAAAAGATAGAAACATAAAG